>CM061749.1:6296091-6816090 GCA_030979885.1 Lolium multiflorum
ATTTAAGACATGGATGGTTTGATCGGAAATTAAAAAACCCATGGAACATATTAATATGAATGCTTTGAACACTATTTTTGCTAATGCTAAGGGAGAAATTCTAAGCTTAGGGAAGCTGCTTTGATGAGCATGATATTTTTTGCTCCCAAGCATTGAGGAGAAAATTTACTTTGATGATACTTTGCCTCCATTTATGATGATTATAATGATAGTAGTCTTTTTTTACCACCTGTTATGGAGGATAAATCTGATTATGATTACAATATACCTCCTATATTTGATAGCTACTTTGTTGAATTTGCTCCCACTACAATTAATAAGAATGACTATGCTTATGTTGGGAGTAGTAATTATTTTATGCATGAGACTCATGATAAGAATGCTTTATGTGATAGTTATATTGTTGAGTTTGCTCATGTTGCTACTGAAAGTTATTATGAGAGAGGAAAATATGGTTGTAGAAATTTTCATGTTACTAAAACACCTCTCTATGTGCTGAAATTTTTTAACTTTCTATGCTTGTTACTTTGCTCTTCATGAACTTGTTTATTTACAAGATTCCTATGCATAGGAAGCATGTTAGACTTAAATGTGTTTTGAATTTGCCTCTTGATGCTCTCTTTTGCTTCAACTTCTATTTCTTGCAAGTGCATCATTAAAACTGCTGAGCCCATCTTAATGGCTATAAAGAAAGAACTTCTTGGGAGATAACCCATGTGTTTATTTTACTACAACAATTTTTGTTTTGTTGAGTCTTGGAAGTTGTTTACTACTGTAGCAACCTCTCCTTATCATGTTTTTGTGCCAAGTAAAGTTTCTATGTCAAAGTTGATGTTATATTTGGGATGGCTTGAGCAGAAACAGCATTGCTGTCTGTCCCGAATCTGGGCACAGTTCTCTGTAGAAAATTCAAAAAAATCTGCCAATTTACCGAGCGTGATCCTCAGATGTGTCGTAGCTTTCATTAGTTTTGATTTACCCATTAGAGCAAGTCTGGTGCATGACTTTAAATTACGTCTTTACGGACTATTTCTGTTTTTGACAGATTCTGCCTTTTATTTAGCCACATTGCCTCTTTTGCTATGTTGATTCATTTCTTTGTACCATTAATGTCCAGTAGCTTTATACAATGTCCAGAAGTGAAAAGAATGTTTGTGTCACCTCTGAACATGTGAGATTTTTGATTATGCTAACCCTCTAATGAGTTTACTTGAAGTTTGGTGTGAAGGAAGTTTTCAAGGATCAATAGAAGAGGGTGATATAATGTGATCGAGAAGAGTGAAAGGTCCTAAGCTTGGGGATGCCCAGTGGTTCATCCCTGCATATTTTAAGAAGACTCAGGCATCTAAACAGGGATGCCCAAGGCAGTCCTTCTTCATCAACAACTTATCAGGTTTCTTCTAGTGAAACTATATTTTTTATTCACTCATCTTATGTACTTTACTTGGAGCGTATATGTGCTTTTATTTTTGTTTTTTGTTTTGTTATCTTAGTTCTCTGAATAAGTTCATCCTTGTGTGGGAGAGACACGCTCACTGGTTCGTATGAACACACACATGTGTTCTTAACTCACTTAATATTCATGGGCGAAGTTTCCTCTTAGTTAAATTGTTATATGGTTGGAATTGGAAAATGCCACATGTAGTAATTCTAAAATGTCTTGGATAATGTGATACTTGGCAATTGTTGTGTTCATGTTTAAGCTCTTGCATCATATACTTTGCACCCATTAATGAAGAAATACATAGAGCATGCTAAAATTTGGTTTGCATAATTGGTCTCTCTAAGGTCTAGATAATTTCTAGTATTGAGTTTTGAACAACAAGGAAAACGGGGTGGAGAGTCTTATAATGTTTACAATATGTCTTTTATGTGAGGTTTTGCTGCACCGGTTCATCCCATGAGTTTGCTAAAATGCTGCGCTAGCCTAAACCTTGTATCGAGAGGGAATACTTCTCATGCATCCAAATACTTGAGCCAATATTCATGCCATTTGTGTCCACCATACCTACCTACTACATGGTATTTCTCCGCCATTCCAAAGTAAATTGCTTGAGTGCTACCTTTAAACCATTCAAAATTTATCACCTCTGATTTGTGTCAATGTTTTATAGCTCATGAGGAAGTATGTGGTGTTTATCTTTCAATCTTGTTGGGCAACTTTCACCAATGGACTAGTGGCTTCATCAGCTTATCCAATAATTTTACAAAAAGAGCTGGCAATGGGATTTCCAGTCCCAAATTAATTAACAAAAATAGACACTCCTCCATGGTATGTATATGATTGTTGGAGGACTACCAGTTCGTTAGCCATGGCTTGAGAAAGCAAAGGTGGGGAGGAGTGTCATCATAATAAAACTAAAATAAAAAGGCACTCCTTCATGGTATGAGATTGTTGGCAGGCACCCGAGGATTCGGTTAGCCATGGTTTGTGAAAGAAAGGTTGGAAGGAGTGCCACCCAAAAATAAATAAAATGGGAGCCGCTCTTTGAAGGTTTGGCAAGGGGGTTAGAGTGCCCATTACCATTCGTTGACAACAACAAACACCTCTCAAAACTTTATTTTTATGCTCTCTATATGTTTTCAAAATCAAAGCTCTAGCACAAATATAGCAATCGATGCTTTCCTCTTTGAAGGACCATTCTTTTACTTTATTGTTGAGTCAGTTTACCTATTCTTTCTATCTTAGAAGCAAACACTTGTGTAAATTGTGTGCATTGATTCTTACATGTTTACCTATTGCACTTGTTATATTACTTTGTGTTGACAATTATCCATGAGATATACATGTTAAAGTTGAAAGCAACCGCTGAAACTTATATCTTCCTTTGTGTTGTTTCAAAGCTTTCTACTAAGAATTTATTGCTTATGAGTTAACTCTTATGCAAGACTCATTGATGCTTGTCTTGAAAGTATTATTCATGAAAAGTCTTTGTTATATGATTCATTTGTTTACTCATTGTCTTCATCATTGCTTCGAATCTCTGCATTTATCTCATGTGCTTTACAATAGTATGATCAAGGTTATGATGGCATGTCACTTCAGAAATTATCTTTGTTATCGTTTTACATGCTCGGGACGAGCAGAGATGCTGGGGATGCGTACGTCTCCAACGTATCGGTAATTCTTATGTTCCATGCTACTTTATTGATGATACCTACATGTTTTATGCACACTTTATGTCATATTGTTTTTTTTGGAACTAACCTATTAACAAGATGCCATGCCGATTCCATTTTCTTGTTTTGGTTTCAGAAATCCTAGTAACGAAATATTCTCGAATTGACGAAATCACCGCCAGGTTCCTATTTTGCCCGGAAGCATCCAGAACACCCGAGCACCAGAGGGGGGCCCTGTGGGCCCCAGATGACATGGTGGCGCGGCCGAGGCTGGCCCGCGCCACCCTGGTGTGGGCTCGTGACCCTCCTCGCGTCTTCGCCTATATAAAGCCCCACGCCGAAAACCCCGAGAGGAAGCCACGGTGCGAAACCTTCAGGCCACGCCATCGCGAAGCAAGATTCGGGGACAGAGGTCTCGTTCTCACCCGGGACGGGGAAGTGCCCCTGGAGGCTTCTCCATCGACACCGCCGCCATCTCCACCGCCATCTTCATCACGCCGCTCCCATGAGGAGGGAGTTCTCACCCGAGCTGAGGGCTCTACCGTAGCTATGTGGTTAATCTCTCTCTTTGTACTCCAATACAATGATCTCATAGACATGATTGAGATCATATGATGAGCTTTGTATCGCTACTAGTTGTGTGCTACTCATGTGATGTTATTAAAGTAGTTCTATTCCTCCTACTTGGTGTAAAGGTGATTAGTGTGTGCACCGTGTGGTTCTTGTCGTAGGCTATGATCACGATCTCTTGTAGATTGTGGAGTTAATTATCATTATGATAGTATTGATGTGATCTATTCCTCCTTCATAGTGTAATATGGACAGCGTGTGCACTATGTTAGTTCTTGGTTTATTTTGCAATGATCTATTATGCTCTAAGGTTACTTAAATATGAACGATTGTGGAGCTTGTTAACTCCGGCATTGAGGGTTCGTGTAATCCTACGCAATGTGTTCATTATCAAACAAGAGTGTATGTAGTATGAGAAGAAGTATTTATTATGCGATTAATGTTGAGAGTGTCCACTAGTGAAAGTATGATCCCTAGGCCTTGTTTCCAATACTGAAAACACCGTTTATTTACTGTTCTGTTGCATGTTTACTCGCTGCCATATTTTATTCAGATTGCTATTACCACTCATATACATCCATACTACTTGTATTTCACTATCTCTTCGCCGAACTAGTGCACCTATACATCTGACAAGTGTATTAGGTGTGTTGGGGACACAAGAGACTTCTTGCTTTGTGATTGCAGGGTTGCTTGAGAGGGATATCTTTGACCTCTTCCTCCCCGAGTTCGATAAACCTTGGGTAATCCACTTAAGGGAAACTTGCTGCTGTTCTACAAACCTCTGCTCTTGGAGGCCCAACACTGTCTACAAGAATAGAAGCTCCCGTAGACATCATCCCCCGAGATGGGATTCGCGGCGACGGCGTCTCTGGAAGGTTTTCCGTATCGTGGCTCTCGGGGGGGTTTCGCGACGGAGGCTTTAAGTAGGCGGAAGGGTAGGTCGGGGGCTGACGAGGGCCCACACCATAGGGCGGCGCGGGCCCCCTGCGGCAGCGGCCCCTGTGGTGGCGGCGCCGTCGCCCCTTCGTTATCTCTTCGGTCTTCTGGAAGCTTTCCGTGCAAAAATAGGACCCTGGGCGAAGATTTCGTCAATTTCGAGAATATTCCTTACTAGGATTTCTGAAACCAAAAACAGCAGAAAAAAAGCCTCTTCGGCATCTTGTTAATAGGTTAGTTCAAAATGCATAAATATGACATATAATGTGCATAAAACATGTAGGTATCATCAATAAAGTAGCATGGAACATAAGAAATTATCGATACGTTGGAGACGTATCAGCATCCCCAAGATTAGCTCGTCCCGAGCAGGTAAAACGATAACAAAGATAATTTCTGAGCCATCATAATCTTGATCATACTATTTGTAAACATATGTAATGAATGCAGCGATCAAAACAAAGGTAATGACATGAGTAAACAAGTGAATCATATGACAAAGACTTTTCATGAATAGTACTTCAAGACAAGCATCAATAAGTGCATAAGAGTTAACTCATAAAGCAATAAATCAAAGTAAAGGTGTTGAAGCAACACAAAGGAAGATTAAGTTTCAGCGGTTGCTTTCAACTTATAACATGTATATCTCATGGATATTGTCAACATAAAGTAATATAACAAGTGCAATATGAAAGTATGTAGGAATCAATGCACACACACACTAAAGAAAAGTTGCCATGGCCGACGAAGTTGAAGTCGCGCCGTGGTTGCTGGTGTACCATGGCCGATGATTTTGGTCCCTCCGTGGTGCATGTCAAAACTTTTTTTTTCTCGTTTTTGAGGCCACCTAGCCCGACGAAAGCGGCCAAAACGTGGCGTATGGTGGCCCGGGACGTGGTGCATCTCGAAATCTCGGGTTCGCCGGCCGAGTCAACGCAAATCCGCACCGCCGAGGGATGTAGGGCCCAGATGGCAGCCTCTCTGGCATTGTTTTTTTCTACATCGCGCCATCTCGTTCAACGTTCTCCGATCGAGCCGTTTACGATGCAGGATCATGGGTCCCGCATGTCATCCTCTATGAACCAAAATTCTTTCTATTCTTGGATTTTTTTGACCCCCTGATTTCTGGCTACTTCCTTTTTCTTTTGATCCCTTGCCGCCTTGGAAACGTTGAGACCGCTTTGCTAAATGGGACCATGTCATCCTCTATGTGCAATCAACTTTCTTCTTGGAGTTTTTTTGGCACCTCAAATTTGGTCACTTGCCTTTCTTTCGATCCCCGCCTCTCAAACGGTGATACTGCTGCTAACTGGGACCCGCATGTCATCCTCTATGTACTATAAAACTTTCTTTTCATGGATTATTTTTGGCACCTCAAATTTGGTCACTTGCCTTTTTCTTTCGATCCCCTGCCGCCTCTCAAACGGTGATACCGCTGCTGCTAAATGGGACCCGCATGTCATCCTCTATGTACTATAAAACTTTCTTTTCCTGGATTATTTTTGGCACCTCATATTTGGTCACTTCCTTTTTCTTTCGATCCCCTGCCGCCTCTCAAACGGTGATACCGCTGCTGCTAAATGGGACCCGCATGTCATCCTCTATGTACTATAAAACTTTCTTTTCTTGAATTATTTTTGGCACCTCATATTTGGTCACTTGACTTTTTCTTTCGATCACCTGCCGCCTCTCAAACGGTGATACCGCTGCTGCTAAATGGGACCCGCATGTCATCCTCTATGTACTATAAAACTTTCTTTTCTTGGATTTTTTTGGCACCTCATATTTGGTCACTTGACTTTTTCTTTCGATCCCCTGCTGCCTCTCAAACGGTGATACCGCTGCTGCTAAATGGGACCCGCATGTCATCCTCTATGTACTATAAAACTTTCTTTTCTTGAATTATTTTTGGCTCCTGATATTTTTTCACTTGCCTTTTTCTTTCGATCTCATGCCACGTTTGAAACGTTGAGGAACCTGCAGGCTCATGGGACCCGCATGTCATCCTCTATGTACTATAAAAGTTCATTTTCTTGTTTTTTTTCACCATCTGATTTTTGGCAATTTCTTTTTTCTTTTGATCCCCCTCTCAAACGCTGATACCGCTGCTGCTAAATGGGACCCGCATGTCATCCTCTATGTACTATAAAACTTTCTTTTCTTGAATTATTTTGGCTCCTCATATTTGGTCACTTGCCTTTTCTTTCGATCTCATGCCAAGTTTGAAACGTTGAGGAACCTGTGGCTCATGGGACCCGCATGTCATCCTCTATGTACTATAAAAGTTTATTTTCTTTATTTTTTTCCACCCTCTGATTTTTGGCTATTTCCTTTTTCTTTTGATCCCCTGCCGCCTTGGAAACGTATGGTAAGCTGCTGACTCATGGGACCCGCATGTCATCCTCTATGTACTATAAAACTTTCTTTTTTTGGATTATTTTTGCACCTCATATTTGGTCCCTTGACTTTTTCTTTCGATCCCCTGCCGCCTCTCAAACGGTGAGACCGCTCGGCTAAATGGGACCCGCATGTCATCTCTATGAGCAATCAACTTTCTTTTCTTGGAGTTTTTTTGGCACCTCATATTTGGTCACTTGCCTTTTTCTTTCGATCTCATGCCACGTTTGAAACGTTGAGTAAGCTGTTGGTTCAAGGGACCCGCATGTCATCCTCTATGTCCATCAAGTTTCTTTTCTTGGATTTTTTTCACCTAATTACTAGCTACTTTCTTTTTCTTTTGATCTCAAGCCGCATTACAAACATTGAGACCGCTGCTGCAAAATGGGACCCACATGTCATCCTCTATGTACAATAAATCTTGGATTATTTTTGGCTCCCGATATTTGGTCACTTGCCTTTTTCTTTCGATCTCATGCCGCCTTTGAAACGTTGAGTAAGCTGCTGGCTCATGGGTCCCGCATGTCATCCTCTACGAACAATAAAAGTTTCCTTTATTGGAGTTATTTTTGACCCCTAATTTCTGGCTATTTGCCTTTTTCTTTTGATCCCCTGCCCCCGTTGAAACGATGAGGACCTTTGTTGGTCGGTCCCACATGTCATCCTCTATGAACAATAAAAGTTTCCTTTGGTGGATTTATTTTTGACCCCTAAATAATTTCTGGCTATTTCCTTTATTTTTCTTTTGATCCCCTGCCGCCTTGGAAACGTTTGAGAATGCTGCTGCCTCATGGGTCCCGCATGTCATCCTCTCAGAATGATAAATGTTTTCTTTTCTTGGATTTTGTTACCAACTGACTTTTGGTTTTTTATTTTATTTTCGATCCCCTGCCGCCTTTGAAACGTTGACGACGCTGCTGGCTCATGGGTCCCCGATGTCAGCCTCCCCGTACAAGAAACATGTGATATCTTGATTATTTCGCTCTGAGCTATTGCAAACGGATAAATTAAATCTTTATTTTTACATAAACAAACTTATATGTTGAGTGTCCTTGTTTTTTGTTTTTGCGATGCATAGGACTTTCCTGTTTTTTTTAGAAAAATCCGAACTTTCCTGTTTTGGAGTGGGCTGAAATTGTACGAGACAAAAGGCCCAGCAGGATAGTTCGAAGGCCCAGATGTCCGTATGCCCAATTGAAATCTTTCTTTTCTTGGATTTTTTCACCCCCTGATTTCGGCTACTTCATTTTTCTTTTGGTCCTGTGCCGCCTTGGAAACGTTGAGACCGCTGCTGCAAAATGGGACCCACATGTCATCCTCTATGTAACATAAAGTTTCTTTCTTGGATTATTTTTGGCTCTTGATATTTGGTCACTTTCCTTTTCTTTCGATCTCATGCCACGTTTGAAACGTTGAGGAACCTGCTGGCTCATGGGACCCGCATGTCATCCTCTATGTACAATAAAAGTTTCTTTTCTTGGATTTTTTTCACCATCTGATTTTTGGCTATTTCCTTTTCTTTTGATCCCCCGGCGCCGCCTTTGAAACGCTGAGTAAGCTGCAGGCTCATAGGTCCGACATGTCACTGTATGAACGATAAAGCTTTCCTTTCTTGGAGTTTTTTTACCCCCTAATTTCTGGCTATTTCTTTTCTTTTGATCTCAAGCCGCATTTGAAACGTTGAGTGCTGCTGCTAAATGGGACCCGCATGTCATCCTCTATGTACAATAAAGTTTCTTTTTTTCTTGATTATCTTTAGCTCCTGATATTTTGTCACTTGCGTTTTTCTTTCGATCTCATGCCGCCTTTGAAACGTTGAGTAAGCTGCTGAATCATGGGTCCCGCATGTCATCCTCTACGAACAATAAAAGTTTCCTTTTTTGGAGTTATTTTTGACCCCTAATGTCTGGCTATTTGCCTTTTTCTTTTGATCTCCTGCCCCCTTTGAAACGATGAGGATGCTGTTGGCACGTCGGTCCCACATGTCATCCTCTATGAACAATAAAAGTTTCTTTGATGGATTTATTTTGAACCCCTAATTAATTTCTGGATATTTCCTTTTTTTCTTTTGATCCCCTGCCGCCTTGGAATCGTTGAGGATGCTGCTGCCTCATGGGTCCCGCATGTCATCCTCTCAGAACGGTAAATGTTTCTTTTCTTGGATTTTGTTTACCAAATGATTTTTGGCTTATTTTATCGTTCGATCTCGTGCCGCCATTAAAACGTTGAGGACGCTGCTGGCTCAGAGGTCCCACATGTCAGCCTCTATGAACAATAAACCTTTCCTTTGTTTGATTTATTATTGACACATAATTTCTGGCTATTTGCCTTTTTCTTTCGATCTCATGCCGCCTCTGAAACGTTGAGACGCTGCTGGCTCATGGGTCCCACATGTCAGCCTCTATGAACAGTCAAAGTTTCCTTTGTTTGATTTTTTTACCCTAATTACTGGCTATTTGCCTTTTTTTTATCCCCTGCCGCCTTTGAAACTAAGAGGACGCTGCTGGCCCATGGGTCCCACATCTCAGCCTCTCTGAACGATAAACCTTTCCTTTCTTTTTTTTCGATCCCGTGCCGCCTTGGAAACGGTGAGACGGCTCCTGCAAAACGGGACCCATATGTCATCCTCTATGTACAATAAATTTCTTTCCTTGGATTATTTTTGGCACCTGATATATGGTCACTTGCCTTTTTTTCGATCCCCTGCCGCCTTTGAAACGTTGAGGACGCTGCTCGCTCGTGGGTCCCATATGTCAGCCTCTAGGAACAATAAACATTTCGTTTCTTGGATTTATTTTTGACCGCTGATTTCTGGCAACTTTGCTTTTTCTTTCGATCCCCTGCCGCCTTTGTTAAAGTTGAGGACGCTGCTGCAAAATGCGTCCCACATGTCAGCTTCTCTGTACGATAATTGTTTCCTCTCTTTGATTTTTTTTCCACTGCTGGCCAATGGGTCCCCGATGTCAGCCTCTATGTACAAGAAATATGTGAATTCTCGATATATTTTAAGCCGAGATATGTAGGATGCTTTTTTTTTCGATCCCTTCTGTTTGTTTTTACCTTCAAATGTTGAGGGACGCTACTGGCAAATGGGTCCTGCTCTAGCATTCTCAACTGAAGGAAAAACTGAAATATTGCCTATTCATTTGTTTTTCGTACTCCATGCATCTAATCCATACTAATTGTTGATCCGGGTTTTAGTTCAACTTAATTAGATCAAATTTGATCTACGAGGGAGTATGTAATATATTTTGGGTTCACAACACTGCACTTGTTAACAACAATCTGATGAAGAGGTTTGTCATTTTTTTAAACTACAAATACACTCTAAGATCTTGCACACTAATAGAATAAATCTTGGAACTTTATATAATTAATGACAATTTTGAAATCGACTATATGAATATATCAAAATATAGAGCCCATGTAGATGCGCATACTGGCTATGCGCATTTAAAAAGAATCATAATCATAATTGATACGAAATAAAAATAACTTTATATGTAGAATCTCGGTTTCTAGAGGGCCAATCATAGGATATCCGTGTTTAAATTAGGAAGGGCCCCAATGGCATGAGTCGGAGGCCCATTAAGTGTTTTTGGAATGTTATCAGCGAAGTAAGCAGGCTGACAGCAATCACCATGTACATGGCCGGCGGCAGCCCAAAAGTACAAACAATTGGCCCATGCAGGGAAGGTAGTACTTTTTTTTATTGGGAAGGTTGTCTGGCTAACCCAAAAAAAAAGTGGTGCTACATGGGGTAATACTTGAACCCGGAATGAGATCGAGTGCCTTGATGAAGGCGAGGCACACATAAATAGTACTCCGTACCATGCCTTGCCCCTCCCTTTCAACCGTTGGATAAAAAATAATTAGACAGATGACTATTAACTAGTAACTGCTACAGTACCAACCAATGTACAGGACATGTGCTACAGTACGTCGTCCACAGTGCATGTGCTTTAGAACCATGAACAGTACATATGCTACATGCTACAGTACTTTGATCTTAGCTATCTATTTTCAATCCAACGGCCAAATCTACAAGTCACCGTACTGTTCATCTGTGCCTTGCTTATGTCAAGGCACTGGATCCTGGACACTTGAACCCATGATCGTTGCTGAGGGTTGCCTATTTGCGCATAATATGTTTTGTCAGCGGTCACTTCACTAGTTTGTGCAAAACATATCCAGCGCAGGATTCAAAAAAACATCACGTTTTTTTCTTTACGTAAACAACAAAACATCTCATGTTCATCACAATCCAGCCAACATAAGCACATAATAATTAATAGTACAACTAGAGAGCTGTACACATAAATAAGGTTTGTCAAGCTTCATGCACTAGCCAACGCAACCAAAAGTCCGAACTAATGGAAAGGGCTAGGCAATCCAATTATACATTTCAACATCCCCCCTCACATGTGACCACAATCCAGTAATGGTACCATCATGTTCACCACAATGCATCATTAAAGAGAGCAGTATACTATTATAGACCAGCTCTCTCTAAAGAACATTTGTAAGACAACTTAATACAGCTGTGATTGATATTGTTGCCCCAGCGATGGGTGATAACCTGAACACCATATAACCTTCTCACAGCAATTGTAACCAAATATGAGCACCTGCAATGATTTGGTGTCAAGCTTCTTGAAGGTCAGGAGGTATCCTACCTTCAAGTCATGTGCTTTGACAAACTCTGGCCATCCTTTGTCCATTAAAACATTGCCATCTTGTTGCTTCAGGTCCACAATCCAGGTGCATGCAGTGGACATCTTCAGGTTGATGGACTCTGGACACCCACCGTAAAACCAGGGTAGAACACGACTGGGGATGGAAATCACCTCTAACTCCGATGTACATAGTACCTTGCAGAAGCTGTCAGGGGTATTCTCCTCATCGATGCGCCCAAACACCTTGCACACTGGGGCTGGCTCTACAGATGTCTCCTTCCATGATAAGCTCTCTCCAAGCTTGAGCTTCTTGTTTGAACACTGCAAAAAAGAGGCCTCAATTAGATAATGCCTCTAGCTTCTGACCGTAATTCCAAGCAAATGCATAATCAAAGGCACCTAGCAAACTCAGCGGATCATTGTTCTTATCAAACACACAGTCTGAACAATAAGCTTCTGAATCTAGCTAGGCTGATATGTACAACCTTGTATCATCAAATTATTCAGCATAGTGTATCATTGTATCGCAGAAGCCAAATCGATATAAATAGTAGCTATGAGAATAGAAATCAAGCTAGCATGAGCCATGCATGCTTGCTGGCTATGTCTAGCATCAGAATAATGCATCTGCAGTTCATCATCCGCCAGTACAGATTGACCAAGCAAACAAAAAAAAATCAGCGTCGGCCTAAAGAGTCCACAAGCCAGACATGCATGCTCGGTGTCCTCATATGTGATCATCGGCCGTGGATTGACCAATAGCATATTTGAACGATTATTACTGCACACATTAGATCCAGTCCCAACATAGCTAGCATGGGTGCATGTGTAACCCGAGTCTTTACCAGAGGATTAATATATACACTGGCTGAGAGAAGTACTGTATATCAAACAATGCTAAGCAACCGGCAATACAGCTTAGATATAATAAAGATGTGACCGGCAACGCTAGTGATTCGGGGGAAACATACCGCCATTGCAGCCATGGACCGAGAGAATCGGGGATGCCGCGCCGCCTTAGTGGAGTTTTTAGATGCGACGTCGCCGCATCCGTAGAGGACGGAGTCCAAGCCGCGTAGTCCGAGCGGTGGTGGACGCCGGTGGTGTAGAGAGAGGACTCAGGGGAGATGGACGGCGAGGGATCTGGGGAGATCTGAAGTTCTGAACATGAGGGGGCTGTGAGAAACTGAGAATGATACATCAGCAATCAGCAAGGGAATAAATGCGCGTGTCCCCCGGTCAAAAAAAATGCGCGTGTCTAGGAGGAACGAAGCCAGGTACGCAGGAATCCACACACAAAACTTCACCCGGCGGGTCACTGGGCTTTATCAGTATCTGGTGGGGTCCGGACCTACAGACCAGTGAGACATGTCGTGTGGGTTATGATCCGTTCAGTGTGCACACAGAAATTGCATTCAGAGCTCAGGGCTTCAGGCTACGTTGTACTATACAGTAATATATCCATTTCTTTTGGTAAAATGAAAACGATACTCCATCTGATCCTCATTACATGATGATAAAATGGACGTCTCTACAACTAATATGTGTCTAGATACATCTATATGAGAGCGTCTGTGTTTGTACTGTGTATCTAAAAAAAATATGGATCGGAGGGAGCATTAAGAGGTGTCCAAAAAAAACTGCAAACAAACATGGATGTAAGCAGTTGAGTATTAAACCAGTGCGTGAAATACCTTTATATCTCGACCATGTAACAATGAATATGAGAAGTTTTTGGGGTTTGACCATCTGCACTTGTGTTTGCTACAATCAGATCAAAAAATTGGTCACTTTTACACTTTCTAAAATAAAATGTATTTTTCCCTGAGATTTTACAAGTTCGTACAAGATAGCATTGACTACATCTGGGATATATCACATTTACACTTACAAATCTATGAATATTTCAAAATATTGAGCTCCGTGTACCTACATATAATACAAATCATCAGACCGCACATTGAAACTACCGCAGCATATCACAGTAAATTAAAATAAAATAAAACAAGTCTAACATATACTATATTAGCTAATTAACAAAGTCTCATCACAGTGTATCTGATCCCCAGTTCAGCTTAATACAAAAACCAAGTTCAGCTTGAACATCAGCAGGGGAGTAACCCAGGTCCAAAAGCAGCATCTAGTTAATTCAATAAAATATTGAGGTTATTCTGATCCCCTCTTCCTAAAAACACTGCAGATCATGCATGCAACTAAGGGTGATCAGCACAAAAGATTATCCTCTGGGTGGAGGTGTTACTGTCGTAGATCAACACATTCATCAAGGAAGTGTCTTTCACCTCGAAGACGAGAAGGTCATCAAGCTGCAGTTCATGCGCCTCTGCAAACCCGAACCAACCATCCTTCAAGACCAGTTCACCCTGGTACTCATCGATGTGCACATACCAGGCGCAGCCTACGCTGGTCTTGAGCTTGATAGGCCTGGGAAGAATCCCTTTCAGACATTGCTTGAATTCTCTGGGGATGACCAACATATACATGTCATCGTTGCCGTCCAGTTGCACATAGAAGCGCGAGGGCTGAGGAGGGTCCGCCGAGTGACCAACCCGTTTAGGGCGGCCTTTCCCTCGCCCTTTTAATATACAACGTTGAAATGCTGCATCACGCCTGCCCGTCACCTTTGGCTTTTTGGCTAGTGAATTTCTTTGAATTCTGAACTCGGGGCGGTGCAGAGGACATGTACAATCGACAGTCCTAAGACGTAGTTGCTCATTGACGTTGGAGCGAGTTTGCTTCTGCATCTAGTTAAGCACGGTATATATCAATCAACAGCATATAAATCAGAACGTAGCATACATGGAGAAAATGCATCTAGCTATCTCTTTAATTAGTTTGCACAAAATCTAGCAGCAGCAAGACAATTTGATTTTACAGGTACTGAGCAAGCTTTCAGACTTTCTGAAACAGGTAACATGGAGCATATATTTGTATGTTCAGACTGCGAAACCCTGCTCTGTGATGGATAATATTACTAAACATCTTTTTTTGCCAGAACTAGTACTTAACATCTACTGTTTCCCGTCATTAAAATTTTTTTGCAGAAGAATACTACGGTTTCCCGTCATTAAATTTTAAAGAAAAAAGAACTTGTTTAAGATCCCAACTATCATTGACTACTTACACCTGCATCCTAGTGAGTTCAGGACAACTTACAGCATCTTTTGGTGGTGCCGCCACCGGAGAAGACCGTGCCGCGGGGGTTGGGGTCGGCGCAGCCGGAGAAGCTGGTGCCGCCGCCAGGGAAATCAGTGCCGAGCCAGATGGTGCTTCCAGCGGAGAAGAAAGTACCGCGAGAGATGGAACCGACGCTGCCAAAGGGTAAGAAACGGATGTACTCGTAGATCCTTCTCTAGTCACGATCTGGATAGAAGAGACTGGACGTCCATCAAGCTGCTGGAGGATGCGGTGGATCAAATCGGCTGAGTTCAGGAAATATCGGTGATGTTCATCTGTGTCGGCGAAGCAGCTGCCGGTGGAAGGAGGAGGCGAGCCGTTCATGGCAGTCATTAGTGTAAAAGAGGAGAAGTGGGTGGGAGTATGGGTGGGAGAGAGAGGGTTCGGGACTGAAGTAATTGTAGTCTGCTCTCTCTTTTTTACAAGCATGCGTCCTCAGGCTGATATTTTTTTTAGATACGTACTCAGGCTGCTTTGTCAAACCAGGGCCTCAATGAAGCTAATAGCACGCTATAGCATATCTAGAGGGTCCACGCTTAGTAATTTTGCTCGCTGTGGCGCTATTTGCGAAACAGCATGCTATATCGCCCTAAAACTTCATATCGTTAGCGCGCTATTTTTTTCAGGCAAGTTGCTTTCACTTTTTCGTGGTGATGAACTAATCTGTTGGTTCCACTTCTAAATCAGAAAATAATATCGCTAATGCTAATTTTTTTAATAAATAATTTATACTATGTTGTTGCCTTGTGAAATGTTGATGTTAGCCTTCTAATATACTTGAGATCTATTTCTATATGTGGTTATGTATGTATGATTCAGTCACTTTTGGACTATATATATCTATTCGTTCTAGTAAAATTATTTATTTTTAGGCTATATTTAGTATTATTTTGAAAATGCTATTTAAAATATACCACACTATTACCACGATATAGCGTCCATATCGTTTGAAGGTGGCTGCCGCTAATTCATTTAGCACGCTATTTTAAACCTTGGTTAAGACGCGTTTGGCGGCCTGCATCCAGGCTGGTGGGGAAATACCGTACCCAAGTGCTTAAAAGATTGCATCTTTTAGCTGGAAAACATTAGGGCATGTCCAACACAGGCGCTACTGCAAGGGCGCTAGGAATTATTTCCTCGTCGTTTGGCGGTTGGAGAGGCTAATCCCAGCGGTAGTCCTAGCGTCGACGCAAAAGAAAGCAGGGGCGTGAAACTCTTTTCACCTGTCCTAGCTAAAGCACCGGAACCAACAGGAAGTCAGTCTGTCATCAGCAATTAGCGCTGCAAGGAGAGTACCTGGAGGATTTTACAATCTTTTGACATTCATTTGTTCTCTATTAGCGCCATATAGTATATAGCATTGTAATGCCCTTATACTCCTCTCAACATTAAAAAAAAGGTGTGCATATACTAATAACAGTTGCTGAAATGAAACTAAAAATAAACAGACATGCACGGTTTACGAAGGATGGAAATACAGAGTTCATCACCATCCGTTTTAAATTATAAGATTAGATTACTTCAATGTGGGTTTACATACGCACTAAAATGAGTAAACAGACACACTGAAATGGGTCCAGGTATATAAGATTCAGAAAAAAGGAAGAGCATCTTAAGATACAGAACAGGTTACTAAATTGTTCAAACATATCGTACAAAAAAGATTATTTGCTCCAGAAAGATTCATGGCTCAGTTTAGGGTTGCATCAACATGCGGATATTTTTCAGACTAGGCTTAAACCACATTGTCGCCTGTCGGGGAAATCCCCAACCATCTTCTGGAAGGGTGATAACTCCCATGAGCTCATTTTCCCCTTGCTGCAGGTTACAACGACAAATACAACTAAATGCTGGTTCCCGAAATGCATAGTACGCGATGTACACACAATTTGACCTCATGAATGGAGTCAATGTTCCATCAGGAGCATTGCCATCATTTATCTTCAGGTTCAATGGATAATTCAGTCCAATGAACAGAGAGTGTGTGCCAAGGCTGTCAACTCGACTCCAATTGGGTCCAATCAGGGATAGATCTTTCTCAAAAACATGTATGACAGGGGCAGGACACTCCCGCAGGATAAGGCCATTACCATGATGCAGAACTTCTGCTGGCTCAAGGTGATCATTGCTACGTATATACCGATCTTCATGGATGATCATCAAGCGCTTGCCATCGGCTGATCGAGCTAAAAACCATCTGCCAGATGGTTCCTTCATCGGTGATGGGATCACGAATGGCGGGGCAAGGTGTGCATCTGCATTGTAAACGGAGACAACAAAAAATAGTGTTTGAATGGCTCGGGAAGACAATAATACCAGTAGCTGCAACTTCACATTTGTAGGATCAAATGGAGGATGCAGTCATTATACTTGTATAAAATCTCGAAGAAATAAAATTGTTCCCATTTGAGATGTATGTTAATTACACTCATATTCATTGATGGTAGATACATGTCTCAACCTTATCTGATCCATGATTGTAATGCTTTGAGTACATCGAATATTGAAATAAATTGAAAGTTTGCATGCATCAATTGATGAAGAGGCCAGGGCTAAGCTCCTTATTCATATTCTGACAAGAGCATGCAGTAACTAATTCAGGAATGCATTCATATACTGCAATAATCTGGTTTGGGTTGACAGATTAGTGCACAGCATATACTACTGTAATTCGTTTGTAGCAATGGTTCAGTCAGGTTAGGATAATTTAATGGTGCACAGTCATTTGAAAGGTGAAAAAAAGTCTTAGTGAGCAATTAGTTATTTCAGTTACAATATATCATGAATGGGCTTGATATTAAAATTTATTGCGAAGTATATCATATGGATTGAAGAATTACCAGCCTGTGATTGATCCCAGCAATATGTGGTGCCGGTCCACCCATCCACCGCAACAATAAAGCCGTTGTGCTCGATGGCATCACTGTAATCTACACCCCAACTAGCAAGAGAGAATAACCTCCACTCCTGGCTACCATTAGCCAGGTAAGCGAGTCCAGAATTGAATAGAGCGATGAGCTTGTAATCTGAGTAATGTCCAGCTTTTGTGGGCACTTCGCAAATTACAATCTTCAACAAAAACATGGCACGCCCATACGTCATGTACCTTTCAGGAGGCAAGTCGGGGAAGCCAATCCATTCCTCCCGAAAAATGTTGCAAGTTTCCGACGATGGTAGGGAGATTTCTTGGTGCGTGTAGATGTTCGCGAGGAACCAGTTCCCACCACTGTCCACGCCGGCGATCCAGTCGCCATTCATGCCAACCCAGAATCTATTGTCCATGAACGGCAGGATGGCTGTGCGCCGAGGATGGTCGAGGGGCACAACGTGGTACACCGTGTGGTGCGCACTACTATCATCATAGTGCCAATGGGCAGAATCGGGCATCAGCAAGCAGGGTCCATCCCAATGGTGTAGATTCATGTTGTCGGCGACATGGCGGCACAGCGTTTTGGAGCATGCGGCCAGCCGGACGTCGACTGTAACGTCCAGACTCTGGGCAATGAGATTGAACAGCTCGGCGGGGAGCTTCCCCCAGTCGCCATCCAGCTGGTCGTCGTTCGATGCCGCCATGGAGACGAGATGGATTTAAAAGGGCGGATGCAAGTATGTGTGATTGGAGTTTTGTAGGAGAGTCGAGCGGGAAGGAGGAGTGCTGCGGTTCTGCGGAGGGGTGAGGAGAGAAAGCTATGCAAATGGGAGATCTAGAGGATGAAAAAACTTCTAGCAGCGGTTGGCGAGTGGAGAACGATGATGGAAGTGGAGAGCCAAGGATGGAAACGATGGACATGAAGAGTAGGAGTGGATATGACTTTTTTTATTCTTCAGCAGCTGCATCGAGGCGCCGAGTAAAACTTCGGCTAGGATAGCACGCCACTACGTCCTGGTGCAGTTACTGTCCCGTCAAATCAGTTTGACCACAGAAATGGTTTCTTTATTACAGTATAACTTAATTTTTTCGAACAATATATACTAGTACTCCATTTAATATAATCACTCCGATTCATATTACTTGTCAAATGATATGGATGAATCTAGAACTAAAATGTGTCTAGATATATCTATATTATAGTCAACTAATATGAATCCGAGTTTGTTTGGTTCAAAGGATTTCTAAAGGTATCTTGTACGGAGTAGGATTTTTACACATAGGGATTTTTCCTATAGAGCTTGCTTGATTCAAAGGATTGAGAACCCTCCAAAATACCTATGGATTGCTTTCTCTACAATCCTATCTCTCGGTAATATTGCTATGTGTCTATAACAACTATGAAATGAACTCAATCTCAATAGAAATTTCCTTTGTCTTTCCTAATCAAACAACTAGTTATTTTATGTCTTCGTTTACAAATTAAGATAATTTTTAGGTTATAGGTAATCGTCGAGCTTATGTGATCATCTTTTATGATCAAACTTACTTGATCAGCCGCGGAGGCGCAAAGGAGCAGTGGTGTGCATTAATACGGCCGCATGGGGAAGGCACAGCTAGCGACGATGAGACGTATCGCCAGCATTGGCCTAGGGAACCGTCGCCACCATTAATAAAAGCTATCCCTTTGGGCACCATGTCTCCCACTACTCGTGTCACGCGCGCATGGCTGGGGAAGCCGGACAGAAAACATGACAACCAGGGGGAAAATGAATAAAAATAATACAAAGTCGAAAATATTTCGAAAAATAAACTTTGTACTTCGTAAGAAACTCCATGCGTTTAGCAAATGCGAAGGCAATATGTAGAAACACGTCTAGACCACGTCTAGAACCACTTCCCAAAGCTTAAGGATTATATTGATTTTTAGAAAGTCAAACTATGTTAAGTTTGACTAAGTTTTTACCAAAAGCATTAATATGCAAGATACAAAATCAATATTATTAGATAGAAAATAAATTATATTTTCATATGGTGTCTACAAAATATTATATGTGCTGATAGATTCTTCTAAGAGTTTGGTCGAACTTTACTTGGTTTGACTTTTCAAGAAAAATATACAAAGCTTTAAGCATTGGAACGGAGGTATTTTTCGAAGCACCTACTTGTCTTTAGAAGACAAAAGAAAACATGGAGTAAGGTTGTTTTTTGTGCAAAAGTTTACGTCAAAATCTGGTTATTTGTGTAAAAAGAATCTCAAATTGTGTTATGTGCAAAAACTGCACCAAGAAGTGGTGGTATGTGCAATTTCCTCCATCACACAAAAGGCAAGCCATTGATACATATATAATTGTGAATAATTACAAAAGTAGTAGGCAGCTAATAAGCGCACATGATTAAACTGCTATGCGAGATCTTCAGCCACCAGAAGTCGTTCCCGCGCCTCTCTAGCATTGAAAATCACGCGTTCTGCGACTTCCATCAAAGAGACAAGCTGAGCTTTGATCCGTTCTCCCAGATGAATGGCCTCGTCACAACTCCTACGAGCACAGGCCGTGATCTCATCCACTTCTAGGAAAGACACCGCCTGCCTGTACCGAAATATCTTGATCCCTAACTCTCTGTTCTCCTCCCGCATGCTGGCAAGATCCAACTTCATCCTCCGACAAGATAAGCAAGGGGAGTGATCCTGCCAAAGGTAACAACAAACATATCGAGCGTTACCGGCAAACGAAGGGCACAAATTGGCTGATTAACGAATATGGTCACTAACATGTAGGACAGACTTAAGTGGTGTCTACATGTCAGTGACTCGAAGTACCCAAAAACCAGCAACCCAAAGTCAGCTAGTAATATTAACCTCCGTCTTCAGCTCCTTCATCCTCTTGAACGGCGGGGAAGCTGGCAACTTATCTTCTTCTACGACCTCTCGCTGGAACCTGACGTCGAAGGATGAGAGATCCTGCGAACGGATGTGCTGCGCCTGCGCGTGCGATTCCCCAGGGCGCTTCTGGCGTAACTCGGAGTTCTCCGCGCCGAGATGCGGAAGTTCCGCTCCCGGGGCCTTGTTGACCCTAAGCCGAGATAGCTCCTGTGTAAGCCGACGAAAAATGTTCAAAATGTTACAGATCAGGCATATCATTACCAGTGCAAACGAGGTAAGTGAATCTCCGGGATCTCGCCCAAAGACCGCGGTTGGTCCAATGCCACCACATCTTCTCCGAGATTGACTAACTCCTTTACATCATCTTCTCCGACATTGACTATCTCCTTTACATCATCTTCTGCTCCGAGCTTGACCATCTCCTTTACATCATCTTCTCCTGCGAGCTTGATCATCTGCCTCACATCATCTTCTCCGGCGATATCGACCCTCTCCTGCGGAAGATAACAGATATAAGTCCGAGTATTACCAGCAAAACGAAGGTAATTAAAAGAGGCGTAGTAACCCTTGTGTCCTGGCTAATCAACGGCGGGGACGCTGAGCCCGCATCGTCTCCTCCGAGATCTCCCTTCGCAGGCAGGATTGTTAGAGACAGTGTACTTCTGGTAGTAGTATTTATGCGTGGGGCGCCAGGGGGTCGAGAAGCTAGGACTGCATCTTCTCCTCCGAGCTCTTCCTTGGTAGACATGACAAATGAAACGAGGTGTGGGGGGCGTAAAAGGTATAAAATGGCGGACGGCCGCCCCGCCTCGGCCCTCCAAGGCTTAATTTTTTTGCCTTACTAAACTAAAAACCCTATTTTGCGTCTCACACGGACTGCCCTCAGAGGGCTGCAGGGTCCCATATGCGTGCAGGTCCCACACTTTAGGTAGGCAAACTTCCAACAATCTTCTTTGTCAAGTGAAGACACGTCGTCAAGACTCTCTCTCTCTCTCCCCCCTTTTGTCATTGAAAAAAAAAGAATATTAGACGGGCGCGTAGCCTGCACTGCAGGGGGGCGATTTTGACAAAAGTAATCCTTTTGGCGAAGAAAAACACAGAAAGCCACACAAAAAGGTTAGTCCAGTGAAATAGATTGCTCAGAGGGTCAGTCCGTAATTTTCTTTGCCAAAAGGGTTATTTCTGTCAAAATCGCCGCACTGCAGGTTTGCAGCACTGAAAAACCTTGCGTGCCAGTCAACATCACTTCCCGGATAGGGGGAAAATATCTAGTGATACCATCCCTTACATGATACCATGATACCACTTCATAATATTTGAATTCTAAGTGTCGAAAAATTTAGAAAAAAAACCTTGTGATGCTACCCTAAATTTGTGGGACCCCAAAAAACTTGCAAATCAAGCCAAAGAAACACGATCTTGTCCCCCCCCCCCATGATTTTGACCTAAATTTGAAATCAAGCCAAAGGTGGTTCAAAAACAGCAATCGGAAATCATGGATTGTTCATCATTTTTCTATATAGCTAGGGAAAATAGCAGACATGCCATACCAATGTTTTAGAAAAGAGCCCTTCAAAAAAGTGTGGCAACATATATGTTGGAATTCGACCATCTTAATTTCTTCCCACGTGTGAGCTTTGGTACTACTACTACACAAGAACCATGTCAAACTTTTGAATCATGGCCCATTTTATGTATATATTTGCAACTTTTCATGCACGCATGAAAACTTTGCAAAATATGTGCATTTTGGGTTGTCGCACATAAATGTGTGTTTACTTGTCTGCCACCAATTAATCCAATTCTCATTTGTGGGGAAACATGACACGAGATGGCCATTTCCAAAGTTTCATGAATTATCTCAAAGTGAATCCATATATGTACAATTTTTGGGGGCTAAATTTCATGTTTTAAACCTAGCTAGTATTTGACCAAGATTCAAATGGGCATAAAATTCAAAAAAAAACAGAAAAATGAAAAACCAAAGCACATAGCCTTCTTATGTCATATAGTAAGAATTCAAGTTGATAAACAAGGTCTAGACATATTCAAACTAGAAAAATCATGTATCTACCCCTAACACTCTAAACTCTGTCTTATGAAGTCAAGCATGAAGAGAAGTGGTTTTGGGTTTCAAACATGGAAATTTCAAAAACCTCCCAAAAGCTTCATTTTAGAGTGACTAAGAAGGATCCATGCTTACCTTTTAATTTTTAGATTTTAAACTTGTTTAAATCTTTGTGAAACCTAGGATTTGACCAAGATTCAAATGGGCATAAAAAATCAGGAAAAAGCCAAAAGAATGATAAACCAAAGCACATAGCATTCTTATGTCATACTGTAAGCATTCAAGTTGATTAACAAGGTCTAGACATATTCAAACTAGAAAATCATGTATATATCTGTCCCTAACCTTAAACTCTGTCTTATATATGAAGTCAATCATGAAGAGAAGTGGTTTGGGTTTCAAACATGAAAATTTCAAGAACATCCCAAAAGCCGCTTCATTTTAGAGTGACTAAGAAGGATCCAGGCTTACCTTTTCATTTTCATATTATATACTTGTTTAAATCCAGGTCAAACATAGGATTTGACCAAGATTCAAATGGGCATAAAATAAAAAAATAGAAGAATGAAAAACAAAAGCACATAGTCTTCGTATGTCATATAATAAGCTTTCAAGTTGATAAACAAGGTTTAGACATGTTCAAACCAGACAAATCATGTATCTAGCCCCTAACCATAAACTCGGTCGATCTTATGAAGTCTAGCATGAAGAGAAGTCGTATTGGTTTAAAACATGAAAATTTCAAGAACCTCCCAAAATCTTCAAATGGGCATAAAATTCAAAAAAACCAGAAAAATGAAAAACCAAAGCACATAGCCTTCTTATGTCATATAGTAAGAATTCAAGTTGATAAACAAGGTCTAGACATATTCAAACTAGACAAATCATGTATCTACCCCTAACACTCTAAACTCTGTCTTATGAAGTCAAGCATGAAGAGAAGTGGTTTTGGGTTTCAAACATGGAAATTTCAAAAACCTCCCAAAAGCTTCATTTTAGAGTGACTAAGAAGGATCCATGCTTACCTTTTAATTTTTAGATTTTAAACTTGTTTAAATCTTTGTGAAACCTAGGATTTGACCAAGATTCAAATGGGCATAAAAATTCAGGAAAAAACCAAAAGATTGATAAACCAAAGCACATAGCATTCTTATGTCATACAGTAAGCATTCAAGTTGATTAACAAGGTCTAGACATATTCAAACTAGAAAATCATGTATATATCTGTCCCTAACCTTAAACTCTGTCTTATATATGAAGTCAATCATGAAGAGAAGTGGTTTGGGTTTCAAACATGAAAATTTCAAGAACATCCCAAAAGCCGCTTCATTTTAGAGTGACTAAGAAGGATCCATGCTTACCTTTTCGTTTTCATATTATATACTTGTTTAAATCCAGGTCAAACATAGGATTTGACCAAGATTCAAATGGGCATAAAATAAAATAAAATAGAAGAATGAAAAACAAAAGCACATAGTCTTCGTATGTCATATAGTAAGCTTTCAAGTTGATAAACAAGGTTTAGACATGTTCAAACCAGACAAATCATGTATCTACCCCCTAACCATAAACTCGATCGATCTTATGAAGTCTAGCCTGAAGAGAAGTCGTATTGGTTTCAAACATGAAAATTTCAAGAACCTCCCAAAATCTTCAAATGGGCATAATATTCAAAAAAACCAGAAAAATGAAAAACCAAAGCACATAGCCTTCTTATGTCATATAGTAAGAATTCAAGTTGATAAACAAGGTCTAGACATATTCAAACTAGACAAATCATGTATCTACCCCTAACACTCTAAACTCTGTCTTATGAAGTCAAGCATGAAGAGAAGTGGTTTTTGGGTTTCAAACATGGAAATTTCAAAAACCTCCCAAAAGCTTCATTTTAGAGTGACTAAGAAGGATCCATGCTTACCTTTTAATTTTCAGATTTTAAACTTGTTTAAATCTTTGTGAAACCTAGGATTTGACCAAGATTCAAATGGGCATAAAAATTTAGGAAAAAACCAAAAGAATGATAAACCAAAGCACATAGCATTCTTATGTCATATAGTAAGCATTCAAGTTGATAAATAAGGTCTAGACATATTCAAACTAGAAAATCATGTATATATCCCCTAACCCTAAACTCTGTCTTATATATGAAGCAATCATGAAGAGAAGTGGTTTTGGGTTTCAAACATGAAAATTTCAAGAACATCCCAAAAGTCGCTTCATTTTAGAGTGACTAAGAAGGATCCAGGCTTACCTTTTCGTTTTCATATTTTATACTTGTTTAAATCCAGGTCAAACATAGGATTTGACCAAGATTCAAATGGGCATAAAATAAAAAAAAATAGAAGAATGAAAAACAAAAGCACATAGTCTTCTTATGTCATATAGTAAGCCTTGCAAGTTGGTAAACAAGGTTTAGACATGTTCAAACCAGACAAATCATGTATCTAGCCCCTAACCATAAACTCGGTCGATCTTATGAAGTCTAGCATGAAGAGAAGTCGTATTGGTTTCAAACATGAAAATTTCAAGAACCACCCAAAATCTTCAAATGGGCATATAACATTCAAAAAACTAGAAAAATGAAAAACCAAAGCACATATATAGCCTTCTTATGTCATATAGTAAGCATTCAAGTTGATAAACAAGCATGTCTAGACATATTCAAACCCGACAAATCATGTATCTACCCCTAACCCTAAACTCTGCATGTCTTATGAAGTCAACCATGAAGAGAAGTGGTTTTGGGTTTCAAACATTGAGATTTCAAGAACCCCCCAAAAGCTTCATTTTAGAATGACTAGCTAGGAAGGATCCAGGCTTACCTTTTCATTTTCATGTTATAGACTTGTTTAAATCTTGGTCAAACCTAGGATTTGACCAAGATTCAAATGGGCATAAACATTCAAAAAAATCAAAAAATCAAAAACCAAAGCTAGCACATATAGTCTTCTTATGTCATATAGTAAGAATTGAAGTTGATAAACAAGGTCTAGACATATTCAAACTAGACAAATCATGTATCTACCCCCTAAAGCCCTAAACTAGCTTTGTCTTATGAAGTCAAGCATGAAGAGAAGTGTTTTTGGGTTTCAGACATGGAAATTTTGAAAACCTCCCAAAAACTTCATCTTAGAGTGACAAAGAAGGATCCAAGCTTACCTTTTCATTTTCATGTTTTAAGCTTGTTTAAATATTGGTCAAGCCTAGGATTTGACCAAGATTCAAATGGGCTTAAAAATTCAGGAAAAATAAAAAAAAATAAAAACCAAAGCACATAGTCTTCTTACGTCATATATATCTATAGTAAGCATATTCAAGTAGATAAACAAGGTATAGACATATTCAAAACAGACAAATCCTGTATCTACCCCCTAACCCTAAACTCGGTCTTATGATGCCTAGCATGAAGAGAAGTCGTTTTGGGTTTCAAACGTTTAAGCCAAAAGCCCCATTTCATATATTTCAAATTTGGTTCAAATTTGAAAGACATACAAGTTATAGCACACATAGTGCATACATGTTCACACATTCTGCACTAGATGCTAATTAACCCTATAGTTTGAGGCCATTTGGATGAGGTCGAAAAAAATCTTGGATTAGAAATGGGGTTGTTCGAACCCCGTAGTTGGATTTTTTATGAACTTGATCTGTAGTACTGGGCAAAACCCTAGTTTAACGTATTTAATTATAGATTCGTAGGTTGATTTTTCTACCTTTTTATTATTATTACTATGCAGCACATGTGTGTTTGCCCGTCGAGTGAAACTCGGAGGAAGAGGGATCACTCGGAAGGAGAGAAGAAGGGAGAGCATTATGGTGTCTCCCCTTTTTCGGGTGATGATGTTGACTTTTGTGCAGGGTTTGTCAGTGAGCAGGAGGTGCGAGCGAGCGAGCGCGTCGAGCGAGGCCGAGAATGAGAGAGATTTGTTTTTTTTGTGAGAGGGACAACCGAAGGATCCAGAAGGACCCACAGATTTCCAAAACGCATCCTGATGCGTCTTCTCTTGACAAAGAAGATGGCTTGGAGTTTGCGTACCTACTGCACTTGACTTGTGCTCACTGAAGTGTGGGACCTCACGCATGGGCGCCACACGTAAGTGACAGACCTGTTGGCAATGTTGGTGTAAAAACACGGTTGATTATTATAGTGCATTAGAACAAAGTTTCCTATGGATTCAACGGCAGGAAATCCAAGTTAACTCATTTACATGACATTATTTTTTCCATGAAGCAAAGTTAACACATCTATCAATTGGTACATTTTGGAGTGACTAAGAAGGATCCATGCTTATTCGTTTTCACGTGTTAAATTTGTTTAAATCTTGCTCAAACCTAGGATTTCACCAAGATTGAAATGGGCATGAAAATTCAAAAAAAAAAATGAAATACCAATGCACATAGTCTTCTTCTGTCATATAGTAAGCATTCAAGATGATAAACAAGGTCTAGACATATTCAAACCAGGCAAATCATGTATCTACTCCCTAACGACCCTAAACTCCGTCTTATGAAGTAAGGCATGAAGAGAAGTGGTTTTGGGTTTCAAACATGCAAATTTCAAAAACCCCCCAAAAGCTTCATTTTAGAGTGACTAAGAAGGATCGAGGCTTACCTTTTCATTTTCATGTTTTAAACTTGTTTAAATCTTGGTCAAACCTAGCTAGTATTTGACCAAGATTCAAATGGGCATGCATAAAATTCAAAAAAAAACAGAAAAATGAAAAACCAAAGCACATAGCCTTCTTATGTCATATAGTAAGAATTCAAGTTGATAAACAAGGTCTAGACGTATTCAAACTAGACAAATCATGTATCTACCCCTAACACTCTAAACTCTGTCTTATGAAGTCAATTAAGCATGAAGAGAAGTGGTTTTGGGTTTCAAACATGGAAATTTCAAAAACCTCCCAAAAGCTTCATTTTAGAGTGACTAAGAAGGATCCATGCTTACCTTTTAATTTTCAGATTTTAAACTTGTTTAAATCTTTGTGAAACCTAGGATTTGACCAAGATTCAAATGGGCATAAAAATTCAGGAAAAAACCAAAAGATTGATAAACCAAAGCACATAGCATTCTTATGTTATACAGTAAGCATTCAAGTTGATTAACAAGGTCTAGACATATTCAAACTAGAAAATCATGTATATATCTGTCCCTAACCTTAAACTCTGTCTTATATATGAAGTCAATCATGAAGAGAAGTGGTTTGGGTTTCAAACATGAAAATTTCAAGAACATCCCAAAAGCCGCTTCATTTTAGAGTGACTAAGAAGGATCCATGCTTACCTTTTCGTTTTCATATTATATACTTGTTTAAATCCAGGTCAAACATAGGATTTGACCAAGATTCAAATGGGCATAAAATAAAATAAAATAGAAGAATGAAAAACAAAAGCACATAGTCTTCGTATGTCATATAGTAAGCTTTCAAGTTGATAAACAAGGTTTAGACATGTTCAAACCAGACAAATCATGTATCTACCCCCTAACCATAAACTCGATCGATCTTATGAAGTCTAGCCTGAAGAGAAGTCGTATTGGTTTCAAACATGAAAATTTCAAGAACCTCCCAAAATCTTCAAATGGGCATAATATTCAAAAAAACCAGAAAAATGAAAAACCAAAGCACATAGCCTTCTTATGTCATATAGTAAGAATTCAAGTTGATAAACAAGGTCTAGACATATTCAAACTAGACAAATCATGTATCTACCCCTAACACTCTAAACTCTGTCTTATGAAGTCAAGCATGAAGAGAAGTGGTTTTTGGGTTTCAAACATGGAAATTTCAAAAACCTCCCAAAAGCTTCATTTTAGAGTGACTAAGAAGGATCCATGCTTACCTTTTAATTTTCAGATTTTAAACTTGTTTAAATCTTTGTGAAACCTAGGATTTGACCAAGATTCAAATGGGCATAAAAATTCAGGAAAAAACCAAAAGAATGATAAACCAAAGCACATAGCATTCTTATGTCATATAGTAAGCATTCAAGTTGATAAATAAGGTCTAGACATATTCAAACTAGAAAATCATGTATATATCTGCCCCTAACCCTAAACTCTGTCTTATATATGAAGCAATCATGAAGAGAAGTGGTTTTGGGTTTCAAACATGAAAATTTCAAGAACATCCCAAAAGTCGCTTCATTTTAGAGTGACTAAGAAGGATCCAGGCTTACCTTTTCGTTTTCATATTTTATACTTGTTTAAATCCAGGTCAAACATAGGATTTGACCAAGATTCAAATGGGCATAAAATAAAAAAAATAGAAGAATGAAAAACAAAAGCACATAGTCTTCTTATGTCATATAGTAAGCCTTGCAAGTTGGTAAACAAGGTTTAGACATGTTCAAACCAGACAAATCATGTATCTAGCCCCTAACCATAAACTCGGTCGATCTTATGAAGTCTAGCATGAAGAGAAGTCGTATTGGTTTCAAACATTAAAATTTCAAGAACCACCCAAAATCTTCAAATGGGCATATAACATTCAAAAAACTAGAAAAATGAAAAACCAAAGCACATATATAGCCTTCTTATGTCATATAGTAAGCATTCAAGTTGATAAACAAGCATGTCTAGACATATTCAAACCCGACAAATCATGTATCTACCCCCTAACCCTAAACTCTGCATGTCTTATGAAGTCAACCATGAAGAGAAGTGGTTTTTGGGTTTCAAACATTGAGATTTCAAGAACCCCCCAAAAGCTTCATTTTAGAATGACTAGCTAGGAAGGATCCAGGCTTACCTTTTCATTTTCATGTTATAGACTTGTTTAAATCTTGGTCAAACCTAGGATTTGACCAAGATTCAAATGGGCATAAACATTCAAAAAAATCAAAAAATCAAAAACCAAAGCTAGCACATATAGTCTTCTTATGTCATATAGTAAGAATTGAAGTTGATAAACAAGGTCTAGACATATTCAAACTAGACAAATCATGTATCTACCCCCTAAAGCCCTAAACTAGCTTTGTCTTATGAAGTCAAGCATGAAGAGAAGTGTTTTTGGGTTTCAGACATGGAAATTTTGAAAACCTCCCAAAAACTTCATCTTAGAGTGACAAAGAAGGATCCAAGCTTACCTTTTCATTTTCATGTTTTAAGCTTGTTTAAATATTGGTCAAGCCTAGGATTTGACCAAGATTCAAATGGGCATAAAAATTCTGGAAAAATAAAAAAAAACCAAAGCACATAGTCTTCTTACGTCATATATATCTATAGTAAGCATATTCAAGTAGATAAACAAGGTATAGACATATTCAAAACAGACAAATCCTGTATCTACCCCCTAACCCTAAACTCGGTCTTATGATGCCTAGCATGAAGAGAAGTCGTTTTGGGTTTCAAACGTTTAAGCCAAAAGCCCCATTTCATATATTTCAAATTTGGTTCAAATTTGAAAGACATACAAGTTATAGCACACATAGTGCATACATGTTCACACATTCTGCACTAGATGCTAATTAACCCTATAGTTTGAGGCCATTTGGATGAGGTCGAAAAAATCTTGGATTAGAAATGGGGTTGTTCGAACCCCGTAGTTGGATTTTTTATGAACTTGATCTGTAGTACTGGGCAAAACCCTAGTTTAACGTATTTAATTATAGATTCGTAGGTTGATTTTTCTACCTTTTTATTATTATTACTATGCAGCACATGTGTGTTTGCCCGTCGAGTGAAACTCGGAGGAAGAGGGATCACTCGGAAGGAGAGAAGAAGGGAGAGCATTATGGTGTCTCCCCTTTTTCGGGTGATGATGTTGACTTTTGTGCAGGGTTTGTCAGTGAGCAGGAGGTGCGAGCGAGTCGAGCGAGGCCGAGAATGAGAGAGATTTGTTTTTTTTGTGAGAGGGACAACCGAAGGATCCAGAAGGACCCACAGATTTCCAAAACGCATCCTGATGCGTCTTCTCTTGACAAAGAAGATGGCTTGGAGTTTGCGTACCTACTGCACTTGACTTGTGCTCACTGAAGTGTGGGACCTCACGCATGGGCGCCACACGTAAGTGACAGACCTGTTGGCAATGTTGGTGTAAAAACACGGTTGATTATTATAGTGCATTAGAACAAAGTTTCCTATGGATTCAACGGCAGGAAATCCAAGTTAACTCATTTACATGACATTATTTTTTCCATGAAGCAAAGTTAACACATCTATCAATTGGTACATTTTGGAGTGACTAAGAAGGATCCATGCTTATTCGTTTTCACGTGTTAAATTTGTTTAAATCTTGCTCAAACCTAGGATTTCACCAAGATTGAAATGGGCATGAAAATTCAAAAAAAAATGAAATACCAATGCACATAGTCTTCTTCTGTCATATAGTAAGCATTCAAGATGATAAACAAGGTCTAGACATATTCAAACCAGGCAAATCATGTATCTACTCCCTAACGACCCTAAACTCCGTCTTATGAAGTAAGGCATGAAGAGAAGTGGTTTTGGGTTTCAAACATGCAAATTTCAAAAACCCCCCAAAAGCTTCATTTTAGAGTGACTAAGAAGGATCGAGGCTTACCTTTTCATTTTCATGTTTTAAACTTGTTTAAATCTTGGTCAAACCTAGCTAGTATTTGACCAAGATTCAAATGGGCATGCATAAAATTCAAAAAAAAAACAGAAAAATGAAAAACCAAAGCACATAGCCTTCTTATGTCATATAGTAAGAATTCAAGTTGATAAACAAGGTCTAGACGTATTCAAACTAGACAAATCATGTATCTACCCCTAACACTCTAAACTCTGTCTTATGAAGTCAATTAAGCATGAAGAGAAGTGGTTTTGGGTTTCAAACATGGAAATTTCAAAAACCTCCCAAAAGCTTCATTTTAGAGTGACTAAGAAGGATCCATGCTTACCTTTTAATTTTCAGATTTTAAACTTGTTTAAATCTTTGTGAAACCTAGGATTTGACCAAGATTCAAATGGGCATAAAAATTCAGGAAAAAACCAAAAGATTGATAAACCAAAGCACATAGCATTCTTATGTTATACAGTAAGCATTCAAGTTGATTAACAAGGTCTAGACATATTCAAACTAGAAAATCATGTATATATCTGTCCCTAACCTTAAACTCTGTCTTATATATGAAATCAATCATGAAGAGAAGTGGTTTGGGTTTCAAACATGAAAATTTCAAGAACATCCCAAAAGCCGCTTCATTTTAGAGTGACTAAGAAGGATCCATGCTTACCTTTTCGTTTTCATATTATATACTTGTTTAAATCCAGGTCAAACATAGGATTTGACCAAGATTCAAATGGGCATAAAATAAAATAAAATAGAAGAATGAAAAACAAAAGCACATAGTCTTCGTATGTCATATATATAGTAAGCTTTCAAGTTGATAAACAAGGTTTAGACATGTTCAAACCAGACAAATCATGTATCTACCCCCTAACCATAAACTCGATCGATCTTATGAAGTCTAGCCTGAAGAGAAGTCGTATTGGTTTCAAACATGAAAATTTCAAGAACCTCCCAAAATCTTCAAATGGGCATAATATTCAAAAAAACCAGAAAAATGAAAAACCAAAGCACATAGCCTTCTTATGTCATATAGTAAGAATTCAAGTTGATAAACAAGGTCTAGACATATTCAAACTAGACAAATCATGTATCTACCCCTAACACTCTAAACTCTGTCTTATGAAGTCAAGCATGAAGAGAAGTGGTTTTTGGGTTTCAAACATGGAAATTTCAAAAACCTCCCAAAAGCTTCATTTTAGAGTGACTAAGAAGGATCCATGCTTACCTTTTAATTTTCAGATTTTAAACTTGTTTAAATCTTTGTGAAACCTAGGATTTGACCAAGATTCAAATGGGCATAAAAATTCAGGAAAAAACCAAAAGAATGATAAACCAAAGCACATAGCATTCTTATGTCATATAGTAAGCATTCAAGTTGATAAATAAGGTCTAGACATATTCAAACTAGAAAATCATGTATATATCTGCCCCTAACCCTAAACTCTGTCTTATATATGAAGCAATCATGAAGAGAAGTGGTTTTGGGTTTCAAACATGAAAATTTCAAGAACATCCCAAAAGTCGCTTCATTTTAGAGTGACTAAGAAGGATCCAGGCTTACCTTTTCGTTTTCATATTTTATACTTGTTTAAATCCAGGTCAAACATAGGATTTGACCAAGATTCAAATGGGCATAAAATTAAAAAAATAGAAGAATGAAAAACAAAAGCACATAGTCTTCTTATGTCATATAGTAAGCCTTGCAAGTTGGTAAACAAGGTTTAGACATGTTCAAACCAGACAAATCATGTATCTAGCCCCTAACCATAAACTCGGTCGATCTTATGAAGTCTAGCATGAAGAGAAGTCGTATTGGTTTCAAACATTAAAATTTCAAGAACCACCCAAAATCTTCAAATGGGCATATAACATTCAAAAAACTAGAAAAATGAAAAACCAAAGCACATATATAGCCTTCTTATGTCATATAGTAAGCATTCAAGTTGATAAACAAGCATGTCTAGACATATTCAAACCCGACAAATCATGTATCTACCCCCTAACCCTAAACTCTGCATGTCTTATGAAGTCAACCATGAAGAGAAGTGGTTTTGGGTTTCAAACATTGAGATTTCAAGAACCCCCCAAAAGCTTCATTTTAGAATGACTAGCTAGGAAGGATCCAGGCTTACCTTTTCATTTTCATGTTATAGACTTGTTTAAATCTTGGTCAAACCTAGGATTTGACCAAGATTCAAATGGGCATAAACATTCAAAAAAATCAAAAAATCAAAAACCAAAGCTAGCACATATAGTCTTCTTATGTCATATAGTAAGAATTGAAGTTGATAAACAAGGTCTAGACATATTCAAACTAGACAAATCATGTATCTACCCCCTAAAGCCCTAAACTAGCTTTGTCTTATGAAGTCAAGCATGAAGAGAAGTGTTTTTGGGTTTCAGACATGGAAATTTTGAAAACCTCCCAAAAACTTCATCTTAGAGTGACAAAGAAGGATCCAAGCTTACCTTTTCATTTTCATGTTTTAAGCTTGTTTAAATATTGGTCAAGCCTAGGATTTGACCAAGATTCAAATGGGCATAAAAATTCTGGAAAAATAAATAAAAAAACCAAAGCACATAGTCTTCTTACGTCATATATATCTATAGTAAGCATATTCAAGTAGATAAACAAGGTATAGACATATTCAAAACAGACAAATCCTGTATCTACCCCCTAACCCTAAACTCGGTCTTATGATGCCTAGCATGAAGAGAAGTCGTTTTGGGTTTCAAACGTTTAAGCCAAAAGCCCCATTTCATATATTTCAAATTTGGTTCAAATTTGAAAGACATACAAGTTATAGCACACATAGTGCATACATGTTCACACATTCTGCACTAGATGCTAATTAACCCTATAGTTTGAGGCCATTTGGATGAGGTCGAAAAAAATCTTGGATTAGAAATGGGGTTGTTCGAACCCCGTAGTTGGATTTTTTATGAACTTGATCTGTAGTACTGGGCAAAACCCTAGTTTAACGTATTTAATTATAGATTCGTAGGTTGATTTTTCTACCTTTTTATTATTATTACTATGCAGCACATGTGTGTTTGCCCGTCGAGTGAAACTCGGAGGAAGAGGGATCACTCGGAAGGAGAGAAGAAGGGAGAGCATTATGGTGTCTCCCCTTTTTCGGGTGATGATGTTGACTTTTGTGCAGGGTTTGTCAGTGAGCAGGAGGTGCGAGCGAGTCGAGCGAGGCCGAGAATGAGAGAGATTTGTTTTTTTTGTGAGAGGGACAACCGAAGGATCCAGAAGGACCCACAGATTTCCAAAACGCATCCTGATGCGTCTTCTCTTGACAAAGAAGATGGCTTGGAGTTTGCGTACCTACTGCACTTGACTTGTGCTCACTGAAGTGTGGGACCTCACGCATGGGCGCCACACGTAAGTGACAGACCTGTTGGCAATGTTGGTGTAAAAACACGGTTGATTATTATAGTGCATTAGAACAAAGTTTCCTATGGATTCAACGGCAGGAAATCCAAGTTAACTCATTTACATGACATTATTTTTTCCATGAAGCAAAGTTAACACATCTATCAATTGGTACATTTTGGAGTGACTAAGAAGGATCCATGCTTATTCGTTTTCACGTGTTAAATTTGTTTAAATCTTGCTCAAACCTAGGATTTCACCAAGATTGAAATGGGCATGAAAATTCAAAAAAAAATGAAATACCAATGCACATAGTCTTCTTCTGTCATATAGTAAGCATTCAAGATGATAAACAAGGTCTAGACATATTCAAACCAGGCAAATCATGTATCTACTCCCTAACGACCCTAAACTCCGTCTTATGAAGTAAGGCATGAAGAGAAGTGGTTTTGGGTTTCAAACATGCAAATTTCAAAAACCCCCCAAAAGCTTCATTTTAGAGTGACTAAGAAGGATCGAGGCTTACCTTTTCATTTTCATGTTTTAAACTTGTTTAAATCTTGGTCAAACCTAGCTAGTATTTGACCAAGATTCAAATGGGCATGCATAAAATTCAAAAAAAAAAGAAAAATGAAAAACCAAAGCACATAGCCTTCTTATGTCATATAGTAAGAATTCAAGTTGATAAACAAGGTCTAGACGTATTCAAACTAGACAAATCATGTATCTACCCCTAACACTCTAAACTCTGTCTTATGAAGTCAATTAAGCATGAAGAGAAGTGGTTTTGGGTTTCAAACATGGAAATTTCAAAAACCTCCCAAAAGCTTCATTTTAGAGTGACTAAGAAGGATCCATGCTTACCTTTTAATTTTCAGATTTTAAACTTGTTTAAATCTTTGTGAAACCTAGGATTTGACCAAGATTCAAATGGGCATAAAAATTCAGGAAAAAACCAAAAGATTGATAAACCAAAGCACATAGCATTCTTATGTTATACAGTAAGCATTCAAGTTGATTAACAAGGTCTAGACATATTCAAACTAGAAAATCATGTATATATCTGTCCCTAACCTTAAACTCTGTCTTATATATGAAATCAATCATGAAGAGAAGTGGTTTGGGTTTCAAACATGAAAATTTCAAGAACATCCCAAAAGCCGCTTCATTTTAGAGTGACTAAGAAGGATCCATGCTTACCTTTTCGTTTTCATATTATATACTTGTTTAAATCCAGGTCAAACATAGGATTTGACCAAGATTCAAATGGGCATAAAATAAAATAAAATAGAAGAATGAAAAACAAAAGCACATAGTCTTCGTATGTCATATATATAGTAAGCTTTCAAGTTGATAAACAAGGTTTAGACATGTTCAAACCAGACAAATCATGTATCTACCCCCTAACCATAAACTCGATCGATCTTATGAAGTCTAGCCTGAAGAGAAGTCGTATTGGTTTCAAACATGAAAATTTCAAGAACCTCCCAAAATCTTCAAATGGGCATAATATTCAAAAAAACCAGAAAAATGAAAAACCAAAGCACATAGCCTTCTTATGTCATATAGTAAGAATTCAAGTTGATAAACAAGGTCTAGACATATTCAAACTAGACAAATCATGTATCTACCCCTAACACTCTAAACTCTGTCTTATGAAGTCAAGCATGAAGAGAAGTGGTTTTGGGTTTCAAACATGGAAATTTCAAAAACCTCCCAAAAGCTTCATTTTAGAGTGACTAAGAAGGATCCATGCTTACCTTTTAATTTTCAGATTTTAAACTTGTTTAAATCTTTGTGAAACCTAGGATTTGACCAAGATTCAAATGGGCATAAAAATTCAGGAAAAAACCAAAAGAATGATAAACCAAAGCACATAGCATTCTTATGTCATATAGTAAGCATTCAAGTTGATAAATAAGGTCTAGACATATTCAAACTAGAAAATCATGTATATATCTGCCCCTAACCCTAAACTCTGTCTTATATATGAAGCAATCATGAAGAGAAGTGGTTTTGGGTTTCAAACATGAAAATTTCAAGAACATCCCAAAAGCCGCTTCATTTTAGAGTGACTAAGAAGGATCCATGCTTACCTTTTCGTTTTCATATTATATACTTGTTTAAATCCAGGTCAAACATAGGATTTGACCAAGATTCAAATGGGCATAAAATAAAATAAAATAGAAGAATGAAAAACAAAAGCACATAGTCTTCGTATGTCATATATATAGTAAGCTTTCAAGTTGATAAACAAGGTTTAGACATGTTCAAACCAGACAAATCATGTATCTACCCCCTAACCATAAACTCGATCGATCTTATGAAGTCTAGCCTGAAGAGAAGTCGTATTGGTTTCAAACATGAAAATTTCAAGAACCTCCCAAAATCTTCAAATGGGCATAATATTCAAAAAAACCAGAAAAATGAAAAACCAAAGCACATAGCCTTCTTATGTCATATAGTAAGAATTCAAGTTGATAAACAAGGTCTAGACATATTCAAACTAGACAAATCATGTATCTACCCCTAACACTCTAAACTCTGTCTTATGAAGTCAAGCATGAAGAGAAGTGGTTTTGGGTTTCAAACATGGAAATTTCAAAAACCTCCCAAAAGCTTCATTTTAGAGTGACTAAGAAGGATCCATGCTTACCTTTTAATTTTCAGATTTTAAACTTGTTTAAATCTTTGTGAAACCTAGGATTTGACCAAGATTCAAATGGGCATAAAAATTCAGGAAAAAACCAAAAGAATGATAAACCAAAGCACATAGCATTCTTATGTCATATAGTAAGCATTCAAGTTGATAAATAAGGTCTAGACATATTCAAACTAGAAAATCATGTATATATCTGCCCCTAACCCTAAACTCTGTCTTATATATGAAGCAATCATGAAGAGAAGTGGTTTTGGGTTTCAAACATGAAAATTTCAAGAACATCCCAAAAGTCGCTTCATTTTAGAGTGACTAAGAAGGATCCAGGCTTACCTTTTCGTTTTCATATTTTATACTTGTTTAAATCCAGGTCAAACATAGGATTTGACCAAGATTCAAATGGGCATAAAATAAAAAAATAGAAGAATGAAAAACAAAAGCACATAGTCTTCTTATGTCATATAGTAAGCCTTGCAAGTTGGTAAACAAGGTTTAGACATGTTCAAACCAGACAAATCATGTATCTAGCCCCTAACCATAAACTCGGTCGATCTTATGAAGTCTAGCATGAAGAGAAGTCGTATTGGTTTCAAACATTAAAATTTCAAGAACCACCCAAAATCTTCAAATGGGCATATAACATTCAAAAAACTAGAAAAATGAAAAACCAAAGCACATATATAGCCTTCTTATGTCATATAGTAAGCATTCAAGTTGATAAACAAGCATGTCTAGACATATTCAAACCCGACAAATCATGTATCTACCCCTAACCCTAAACTCTGCATGTCTTATGAAGTCAACCATGAAGAGAAGTGGTTTTTGGGTTTCAAACATTGAGATTTCAAGAACCCCCCAAAAGCTTCATTTTAGAATGACTAGCTAGGAAGGATCCAGGCTTACCTTTTCATTTTCATGTTATAGACTTGTTTAAATCTTGGTCAAACCTAGGATTTGACCAAGATTCAAATGGGCATAAACATTCAAAAAAATCAAAAAATCAAAAACCAAAGCTAGCACATATAGTCTTCTTATGTCATATAGTAAGAATTGAAGTTGATAAACAAGGTCTAGACATATTCAAACTAGACAAATCATGTATCTACCCCCTAAAGCCCTAAACTAGCTTTGTCTTATGAAGTCAAGCATGAAGAGAAGTGTTTTTGGGTTTCAGACATGGAAATTTTGAAAACCTCCCAAAAACTTCATCTTAGAGTGACAAAGAAGGATCCAAGCTTACCTTTTCATTTTCATGTTTTAAGCTTGTTTAAATATTGGTCAAGCCTAGGATTTGACCAAGATTCAAATGGGCATAAAAATTCTGGAAAAATAAAAAAAAACCAAAGCACATAGTCTTCTTACGTCATATATATCTATAGTAAGCATATTCAAGTAGATAAACAAGGTATAGACATATTCAAAACAGACAAATCCTGTATCTACCCCCTAACCCTAAACTCGGTCTTATGATGCCTAGCATGAAGAGAAGTCGTTTTGGGTTTCAAACGTTTAAGCCAAAAGCCCCATTTCATATATTTCAAATTTGGTTCAAATTTGAAAGACATACAAGTTATAGCACACATAGTGCATACATGTTCACACATTCTGCACTAGATGCTAATTAACCCTATAGTTTGAGGCCATTTGGATGAGGTCGAAAAAATCTTGGATTAGAAATGGGGTTGTTCGAACCCCGTAGTTGGATTTTTTATGAACTTGATCTGTAGTACTGGGCAAAACCCTAGTTTAACGTATTTAATTATAGATTCGCAGGTTGATTTTTCTACCTTTTTATTATTATTACTATGCAGCACATGTGTGTTTGCCCGTCGAGTGAAACTCGGAGGAAGAGGGATCACTCGGAAGGAGAGAAGAAGGGAGAGCATTATGGTGTCTCCCCTTTTTCGGGTGATGATGTTGACTTTTGTGCAGGGTTTGTCAGTGAGCAGGAGGTGCGAGCGAGCGAGCGAGTCGAGCGAGGCCGAGAATGAGAGAGATTTGTTTTTTTTTGTGAGAGGGACAACCGAAGGATCCAGAAGGACCCACAGATTTCCAAAACGCATCCTGATGCGTCTTCTCTTGACAAAGAAGATGGCTTGGAGTTTGCGTACCTACTGCACTTGACTTGTGCTCACTGAAGTGTGGGACCTCACGCATGGGCGCCACACGTAAGTGACAGACCTGTTGGCAATGTTGGTGTAAAAACACGGTTGATTATTATAGTGCATTAGAACAAAGTTTCCTATGGATTCAACGGCAGGAAATCCAAGTTAACTCATTTACATGACATTATTTTTTCCATGAAGCAAAGTTAACACATCTATCAATTGGTACATTTTGGAGTGACTAAGAAGGATCCATGCTTATTCGTTTTCACGTGTTAAATTTGTTTAAATCTTGCTCAAACCTAGGATTTCACCAAGATTGAAATGGGCATGAAAATTCAAAAAAAAATGAAATACCAATGCACATAGTCTTCTTCTGTCATATAGTAAGCATTCAAGATGATAAACAAGGTCTAGACATATTCAAACCAGGCAAATCATGTATCTACTCCCTAACGACCCTAAACTCCGTCTTATGAAGTAAGGCATGAAGAGAAGTGGTTTTGGGTTTCAAACATGCAAATTTCAAAAACCCCCCAAAAGCTTCATTTTAGAGTGACTAAGAAGGATCGAGGCTTACCTTTTCATTTTCATGTTTTAAACTTGTTTAAATCTTGGTCAAACCTAGCTAGTATTTGACCAAGATTCAAATGGGCATGCATAAAATTCAAAAAAAACAGAAAAATGAAAAACCAAAGCACATAGCCTTCTTATGTCATATAGTAAGAATTCAAGTTGATAAACAAGGTCTAGACGTATTCAAACTAGACAAATCATGTATCTACCCCTAACACTCTAAACTCTGTCTTATGAAGTCAATTAAGCATGAAGAGAAGTGGTTTTGGGTTTCAAACATGGAAATTTCAAAAACCTCCCAAAAGCTTCATTTTAGAGTGACTAAGAAGGATCCATGCTTACCTTTTAATTTTCAGATTTTAAACTTGTTTAAATCTTTGTGAAACCTAGGATTTGACCAAGATTCAAATGGGCATAAAAATTCAGGAAAAAACCAAAAGATTGATAAACCAAAGCACATAGCATTCTTATGTCATATAGTAAGCATTCAAGTTGATAAATAAGGTCTAGACATATTCAAACTAGAAAATCATGTATATATCTGCCCCTAACCCTAAACTCTGTCTTATATATGAAGCAATCATGAAGAGAAGTGGTTTTGGGTTTCAAACATGAAAATTTCAAGAACATCCCAAAAGTCGCTTCATTTTAGAGTGACTAAGAAGGATCCAGGCTTACCTTTTCGTTTTCATATTTTATACTTGTTTAAATCCAGGTCAAACATAGGATTTGACCAAGATTCAAATGGGCATAAAATAAAAAAATAGAAGAATGAAAAACAAAAGCACATAGTCTTCTTATGTCATATAGTAAGCCTTGCAAGTTGGTAAACAAGGTTTAGACATGTTCAAACCAGACAAATCATGTATCTAGCCCCTAACCATAAACTCGGTCGATCTTATGAAGTCTAGCATGAAGAGAAGTCGTATTGGTTTCAAACATGAAAATTTCAAGAACCACCCAAAATCTTCAAATGGGCATATAACATTCAAAAAACTAGAAAAATGAAAAACCAAAGCACATATATAGCCTTCTTATGTCATATAGTAAGCATTCAAGTTGATAAACAAGCATGTCTAGACATATTCAAACCCGACAAATCATGTATCTACCCCTAACCCTAAACTCTGCATGTCTTATGAAGTCAACCATGAAGAGAAGTGGTTTTTGGGTTTCAAACATTGAGATTTCAAGAACCCCCCAAAAGCTTCATTTTAGAATGACTAGCTAGGAAGGATCCATGCTTACCTTTTCACTTTCATGTTTTAAACTTGTTTAAATCTTGGTCAAACCTAGGATTTGACCAAGATTCAAATGGGCATATATAAACATTCAGAAAAAACAAAAACCAAAAACCAAAGCACATATATATATAGCCTTCTTATGTCATATATATATATAGTAAGCATTCAAGTTGATGAACAAGGTCTAGACATATTCAAAACAGAAAAGGCATGTATCTACCCCTAACCCTTAACTTTGTCTTATGAAGTCAAGCATGAAGAGAAGTGGTTTCGGGTTTCAAACATGGAAATTTCTAAAACTTCCCAAAAGCTTAATTTTAGAGTGACTAGGAAGGATCCAGGCTTACCTTTTCATTTTCATGTTTTAAGTTTGTTTAAATCCTAGTCAAACCTAGGATTTGACCAAGATTCAAATGAGCATAAAAATTCAGAAAAAATCAAAAAAAATGAAAACCCAAAGCACATAGCCTTCTTACGTCATATATATAGTAATTAACAATCAGGTTGATAAACAAGGTATAGACATATTCAAAACATACAAATCATGTACTCCGTATCTACCCCCAACCCTAAACTATGTTTTTGGGGGATTTCTTTGACGAAGTTATAACACCCCCACATTTCACATTGGAATTACTTTCAGTAAATCAGCATAAAGTCGTTTAAATGTGCGAAACTATCTTGAAAGTACTAAAACCGTAAAAGTTGGGAATTGGCACTAAAATATGGCGTAATTTATCTAAAAAATGTAGAGTTGCCAGTTTGACCCGTATCTTATATGTACACCATTCACAAAATAAACATATTTTGTCATCTAGAAAATGAAAAAAAAAATTTATACCGAAAAGTTGAAAAGTCTAGTCATTAACATTGTTGGGAATGGCAAGATGCACCACCATGCCCAATTTGGGCACATTGTAACAAACTGTGCCACAAATATGGCCATAACTATATCATTTGGCTTGCAAACCATGAATCTTCATACACGATAGTCCGCTTTGTGAAGACATTTTGTTTTTCACTACCCTATCACATGTTTCTTATTTTCCCTGTCAACTAACACATACAAGCACACTCCATGTAGAAGGGTTTCATTTTTCAGGTTTTCTTCAGTTTCATTTATTTATTTCAAAACCAGGTCAAAATGTTTTACATGATTATCCTGCAAAGGGGTTGAATATTTCAGTACTATCGCTGGTTTCTATATATAGTAAGTAATATGTATATAAAAATTATTTATGGGGACTTGTAGGACCAAGTTATAACATATCTACAATTCAAATTTGAATTACTTTGAATAAATCAGCATAAAGTCATTTAAATGTGCGAAACTAGCTAGAAAGCACTAAAAACCGTAAATTTGGGATTTGTCATTAAAATATGGCGTAATTTATTTAAAAAATGTAGATGCGCCATTTTGACCCATATCTTTTCTACCCCATGCACAAAAAAACATATTTTATCATCTAGAAAATGAAAAACGATTTTTTATACCGAAAACTTGAAAAGTCTAGTCATCAACATTGTTAGAAATGGCAAGATGCACCACCATGCCCAATTAGGGAACACTATAACAAACAATGTTGTCCAGGGATAATCAAACTTGGTAATATGAACTATGAGATTGAACAAAACGTTATATTTGGTTTACCCTTTGAACCTCCTAACTTACCACAACATTGACTTCTTATTTTTATTTACAAATAGGAGGCGACGTTCCCGTCGACAGCGAGGCGCCTGTGGTGACTTCGTCAATTTCAAGATTCAATCCGCCGGCTCAGTCTTCCGGAGGTGCTCATAGGGGTAGGGTGTGCGTGTGTGTGTTCATAGGGATGAGTGTATACGCGTGTATGTGAGCATCTGCGTTTGTACTGTGTTTCTCAAAAAAATATGTTTTTTATTATCTCAAATCAATTAGCATTTGATTTTAAAAAACTACCATAATAATTCATGAGAAAGCGTTGAACAAGTTTCAGAATGTAATTTTAGACTTGATAGTTGATATGACCAATAATAGACTTAAATTAAATTGGATTTCAAAGTTCAGATTTTATAAGCGAATATAGTTTCATGTTGCAGATTATGTATTAGCTTGAGGGGCACCCCTAGAATAAAGTAGGTCGGTCACTTACGTGTGGTCCCATGCGTGTAGGTCCCACACATCAGTGAGCACAAGTCACGTGCGGTAGGTAGGCAAACTCCCAGCAATCTTCTTTGTCAAGTAAAGACTCGTCGTCAAGACTCTCTCTCTCTCTCTCTCTCTCTCTCTCTCTCTCTCTCCTTTTGTCGCTGAAAAAAATGAATATTAGACGGGCGCGTAGCCTGCACTGCAGGTCTACATAACTGAAACCCTGTGTGCCAGTCAACATCACTCACCGAAAAAAGTGAAGCATTTCTTTTCACCATAAATAACAGCGGCCCCGTGAGGCACTGCTCTCCCTTTCTCTTAATTTCTCCTTCCGTGTGATCCCTCTTCCACCTTTTATCCTTTGCACGATCGAAACTCCACTTATTGTTGTCATTGTTGCACAAAACACTCACTTAACCTGTTCTTTTGCACATATCACCAACTCATGTATTTGTTGCACAAAGGTCTAAATCTGTCGCTAAGCTACTTTACTCTAAATCTGATGACCGGGACCTAGAAGGTAGTGATATCCCTTGTGTAGTGTGTTTTTTAGAACTCTAAAAGAATATGAAAATATTTTAGCAATTGAAATAATATAAATTAACTAATATGGGATCGATAGTCATGAAATATATTTTCTACTATCCGGCCAATATCAAGTGTCATGAAATATATTCATTGTAAACTTAGTGATAATCACTCGAGTTTGATATGAATGGCCTAGCTAGCTATGGGCATCTCCCACTATATATGTTGTCCACACGACCAAGCAACAAGCATCCATGAGGAAAGTTTCTTATGGGTGACTTTCATCTCTGCCGCAAAACACGCGCCGAAATTGTTGGCGCGTCCCATTTTCAAGCTACCCCAAAACCTGCGGTTTGCCCGTCGGCCTATAAACATCGGTCCACAGAGGATATTTCCCTGTAGAGCACAATTCGAACACCACATCTTTCTCATGCTTCTACCAGGCACACTCCCACGACGACGGCCGTGCCCCACCGCCCCTCCTCACCATCACTGCCTTCTCACCGGCCACCGTAGTGACCGACCACGTTTTACCGGCTCCCTTGCTGCCTAGCAAGCCGGATTAGCTTCCTCGACGCCGACGTTCACCGCGCCATATCTCCTCCGGATCTGCTTCCCCGACTCTGTAGTCCACCTCACCGGAGATCGAGATGGGCAAAAAACGCGGCCCCAAAGTCGACCACCCCCAACCAAAGAGTAAATCCGCCCGGGCCTCAGACGAAGGTTGATGAATACTTTACATGTCCGCTTTTGTTATATGCATTTGATTTCTTACACTAGTTTTCGTTGCTTTCTTGCAATGCATTCTTGCTGATATTAGATCAGTGTAGATAGTTGTTTGCCGCGTAGCTATATGAGATCTTAACCTTACATCTGCTGATCGAGAGGAAGATCGAGGTTATGTCCGCTTTCGTTATGCATTTCTTTTCCGAGAATCACTTCTGTGTGATATGTTTTGGGGGTTTGAAGTATGCATTTTACAAAGGTTATGATAGCAGTCAAGCTAGCAGAGCAATTTGTTGATAGTATTAAACTGCCTGTATTTTTTTTATCTCGGAACTCTGCTGATCGTAACCTTACATCTGCTGATGGAGAGGCAGAGCTTATGTCCGCTTTCGTTACGCATTTCTTTTCCAAATATCACTTCTGTGCGGTACTTTTTTGGGGTTTGAACGTCCCAAATTAGTTGTCCCAAATTTTTTTAAATATGAATGTATCTAGACATGTTTTAGTGTCTTGATGCATCCATATTTTAACAAACTTGAGACAACTAATTTAGGACGGAGGATAGTACATTACTACCTCCACCCCAAACCTGAAGGCTTATTTATAAAAGTCAAACCAAGTAAAGTTTGACCAAACTTTCAGAACAATCTATCAAGAAATATAATATTTTGTAGATACCGTACGAAAATATATTCGTTATCTATTTAATGATATTAAATTTGTATTTTGCATGTTAATGATTTTTGATAAAAACTTCGGGATGGTGGTAGTACGTATTACAAAGGTTATGATAGCAGTCAAGCTAGGAGAGCAATTTATTGATAGTATTAAACTGCCTGTATTTTTTTCTATTTGCAACTCTGTGTGCGCCATGTGGAATTGCATGCTCTAGCCAGTTCATCCAATGAGGTTTTATCACTTAACACCAGAAGTTCAGGATTTTTTTTATCACAGAACCACAACCCTAGAAATTTGTATCACAAAACACTAACATTTGGGGTAATTGTTTCGCAGAATACACGATCTCTGTTTGATAGCCCATTAGTGACCTCCGGCCACCGTCAGTTTAAGAGTGACCGCAGGAGAAAGACAATTAGACTTTATTTTGTGGTATTTGCTGTTAAACGCAAATACAAAGCTGTTTGTCAACACTAGTTGTTAAATCTTAAGTCCAGACAGTTCAAAATAAAATCTTATGTCCAGGGTAGTTGTATTGGTAAACATTATCAAAACCTTATGCTGGTACAGAATATATTACCCAAATCTCATGTTCTTGTGTGGTTATAATTTCTTGTGGATATTTGTCATATGGTAATTCATTTGTGTGTAGCATATGTAACAAGTGTGACTCATATTCTCATTTCCACAGAGTGTCTACAAAATTTCACACCAAAATTCATTTGTTTGTAGCAAACATGCTCACGTACTGTAAATTGGTGTCACGCTGTAGGGTCATGCTCTTGTCAAGCCGACTAATGACAAATAATGTGTTATGTGAAATAATTTCCCCAAATGTTGGTGTTTTGTGATTAAAAATCCCCAACTTGTGGTGCTAAGTGATAAAACCACTCATTCAATAGACCGAGCCTTAGGCATGTATCATTAGATATTTTTTTAGGAAGGCTGCAAATATTTATTTTGAATACTGCGTTGCTACTTGCTAGGATTTGAACTCAGGACCTTGTAGGTCTGATACCATTTCGAATTGCATGCTCTAGCAAGTTCATCCAATAGATCGATCTGTTGGAATTTGGAAGACCCTAGGCAATTATATTAAGCACACGCCATTCCATATGGTTAACCATTGGCATGAAAATGACACTTATATGTGTTTGAGTCTATATGTGGATTGCTTAGCCCTTTCCATCAGTTCGGACTTTTGGTTGCGTTGGCTACTGCATGAAGCTTGACATCATACTTATCCTAAAAATTGTTGCTGCTGCCCTTTGTTGCCCAACATAAATTATTTTTGAGCCATAATTTGTTTGCCCTTTCCATCAGTCCGGACTTCCGGTTGCGTTGGCTAGTGCATGAAGCTTGACAATATGAACATCAATTATTTTTGAGCCATAGTTTGTTTGTCATTACACCTTTTGAGCAGTCTCACTGCTACTATTAATTTGTTCTTATATGCACAGTTCCATGATAAATCTCATCTGCATTTCTCGCCAATGCATGTTAGGTCTTCCACTCGAGAATGAGTACGAAGAGCAACGGAGGCAAACTATTCTGCATAATAGCCGAGTTGCAGCCTCGTTGGGCCTAACACTACATCCTTCTACAAGGTCTAGTGCAAAAACGCCACCCACCTCCCTCACAAAGGATACGGAACATTCCTCTGATTCAGAATTTGATCCTGCTGATTGTGATGGCGAGCTGACTCAGGAAGATGCCCTGGTCGACTATCGTCTGCAACACAACAAGGTGAGTTTTCTCTGTCCTGTCATCGAATTATTTGTCCCAACTTCCATTTGTTGTATCCCAGTCCTACCAAATATGTTACCCATGCCATGTTCAATCTCATTACTACAATTTTTCCTGCTTAGTTAACGCCTCATATATGTTTTGGCATATGTTGCCTGACTGTTTTTCCATTCCATCTGCATATCATCATCATATAATATTGTACATTGAAATATCATTTATGTGTGACAGGCATCTGCAGATTCGGGAAAGAACTTTTCAAGAACGAATAGGAGGAAGAACACTCAACAGGAACCTCAGGCTGATACCGGAGGATGGGTGACAGTGCGTAATAAAAAAAGAGTTAAGCCTGATGCTCGTGCTGCTCCTCCTATTACAAGGTCTAACAAGAGACTGACACGAGGTGGCGAACAGGCCAAGAATGATAACAGTAAAAGGTCTCGTAAAAACCACAAACCATCGAATCAGACAGAAGTAGCCCCAGCATGTACCAGCCCACACATTCCACAACCACCAGTTGCCAATACTGATTCTCAGCAACAATTGCCAACAGAACCAGTTTCCACAGCAAATTCTAGCCAAGAATTGGCACCATCAGGAGTGGTGGTAGGTAATAATGGCCAAGGACACATGATGCTAGTCCCAGATGATACAGCCTCAAATGTCCAAACAGTGCTGCCACAACACCAGCAAACTGGTGATGATCTCCCTCCGACCCTTAGTCCTGCGAAAGACAACTCCTCTCCCGATGATGAGACCCACGCCAAAAAAGGTAATACTTTTTTCAAGACTTGTAGTTTAATGCTCCCTTATGTATCTATATACCATGATAGCTTGATGTAATGCTTAACTTGGTAGGTTCGCCACGATCAATAAAAACGAGGGGGCCAACGGTAGGAAAAAAACTTGCAGCTAAGATTTCCGGAATGGGTTCAAGATTTCGCATCACATCTATTGTAGGTGGCAGAAGGCCACTTCATCCGCATGAATCTTCATATCTTGTATCACAGGTTGGCCATTTTATCAGGAATGAACTTCCTACCTTCCCATTGTGGAAGCAGCACGTTGACACCCCTTCACAGTTCGAGAGTTTAGTGCATAATTTACACGTAAGTCATGCTTCTCCTGGTAATGATAAATTATTCCACATTGATCTGTCCCATTTCTTGTAGCTTACTGTTGTTTCTATGCTATATAACTCACCAATCATTCCACCGTTGTGAGCAGTTAAGGTTTGAATTCGATGAGGATAATGAGGATGTAAAGTTTGTCATCGCTTCCATATTCAAAGAATTGTTGCGCCAGCACCGCTATAAGCTTAAGGCGACATACTTCACTGGCCAGATTACTGCCAATGTTCGAACAAAGTCTCCTGCACCCTGTATGACTGACGAGCAGTGGGGAGATCTTGTCAAGCATTGGTCTGATCCAAAGAATGTGGTATGGCTTATGAGGACCGTGAAACCAGATTAAATTCCGAATACTTATTTTGCGCCAGTGTCTCACTAGTCTCCTTTTGCAGACGTTGTCTAAAAGGAACCAGGCTAACCGCTTGAAACAACGTTTACCAAGCCGTACAGGATCTCGTCACTTGGTTGGGCATCTCTGGCAAAAAGTAATGCCCCGCTGGTCTGTACTGCTACATATGTTACTCGTAAATTGTGTAGAACTCCGTGTGCATGTTATATTTCCATCCTCCATTTCAACCACGTTATTTGATCTCCATATGATTGTACAAAAATGCAGAAAGTAGATCATGCAAACAACATGCAACCAGACAAAGAGATGACTCTGGCAGAGCAGTTCGAGGCATGCCAGAAGAACAAACATAATGTGATAGGAGAACTTGCAGAAAGTGTTATTGTAAGTCTTCTTTATGATTTAAATTTTTTAACTACACACTTGCCAATTTGTAGGAGCAATATGTCAATATGATCTTGTAGGCGTTTTTGTGAAAATGCATTTGATGTGTAATCAGGCATACCAACTTGTAGGATTAGAAGTAGTTCATACACATTAAATCTACCGTCTGCATGTTTCTCTGTAATAACTTTTATTTTTACACGACTCAAAACTTTTCAGGCAAATATGAAATTGGAGATGGCAAAACCCGGGAAAGATGGTATGGAAAAAACTCTAGAAGAATGTATGGAGACATTTACCATGGTACTTAAAAATAAAGATATCACCAAAAACACTTTCCTGCGAAATGCTGGGTTTTTGCAGTCCAAGTCCAAGTCCAAGTCCAAGTCTTTCTCTGCACAAGTTCTGGAGGAACAAATCCAAATAGAACGAGCTGCAGCAGATGTGTTAAGAAACCAAGTTGACATGTTGAGATCGAGATCAGAAGCATGTGATGCCCTACTGCAGGAGGCCAATCAAGTTTGTTATAATCTCTCAAAGACTAATAAAATGCCATAGATAATTGGAGATGAAAACACTGACATTGACATGTGAGTACCTTGGTATTGTGAAATGTTTACTGAGACTGAGGCACTGTTCCTATTTTGTTGGTGGATGCATTTATCTACGGCTGGGATCAACTTGGTAGTTGTTCCTGTGGATGTTTTAGAAATTGGTTGCCTAGCCTTTTCAATCCGTTCGAACTTAAATGGTATTAGAGCCAAGGTCTCGAGTTTGAATTGTTGACGGTGTGGTTCAATTCATCCTTAAATTGTTGGTGCCCCATTGGCCCTTGTAAAGCTTCATGTGCCTACCTCCGAATCCAGTGTTGAATTTCTCTTGTCACACACGAGGATGGCTGTTAATGTGTATATAAGTGGGTTGCATAGCCCCTTTTATATAAGGTTGCAAGTTTCCTTTTTGTGTTGTGCCTTTGGGATTCAGCCTGCACTTCTGACTTTTGGTTGCGTTGGCTACTGCATAAGTTTAATATAGTTCCATGTGGTTTTTGTTGAGTTCTATAATAAGTGGATTGCCTAGCCCTTTCCATCATTTCGGACCTGTGGTGTGCTATTCTGTTTTCCACGTATTAGACCTCCTCTTCTTAACAAGACTCCATGAGTAGGAGGCACTATGATTTTTTTTTGCGCATGAAATTACTCAATTAGATAGCTTAATCCCATTTGTTGACTCTCTGTTGATCAGCCACTTGAGGGTAAAACTGAGTATATTGCACTAGCCAGTATTTTTTTTATGAGGTAATGCACTAGCCAGTATTAGTACTCGAGGGGAAAACTGAGTGCAGATATTTTTCCAGTGTAAGGCTAACTGAGTACACGTAACGGTGCAGACGTGCAGTACCACGGACGCGTGTCGCGGTGCACAGCGGTTAGGCGGTGCGCGTGTTGAGACCAAACGTCTAGCTTTTTTGAGAAACTGCCGAGACCAACCGTCACGTTGCCAGAGCCCCCTCTCTCCCTCCCTCTGCACACAGTCTCATTCTCACTCACGCACGCAACCACGCCTCTCACGTCCCATCAACTTCTCCAAATCGAAGGAAAAAACACCAACCGCCCACGCGCGCTCCCTGCCGGCGATGGACAAGAAGAATGCGCCGGCGGCCGTCGCCTCCGTGAACTGGGCCTCTCTCTCGGCTGATGGACCACTTCACAAGATCGGCGAATGCTTACTGGCGAACGAGCAGTACGCTGACACCTACTCTGCTATGAGGCAAGTCTGTAGAAATTGGCGCTCAGGTTTACCTGAGCCCGACGTGCACCTGCACGAATGGATCATGCTAGACCACGGCCTTCCACGCGCTGCTGATTTCACCTTCCTCCACCTCCGCACATCCCGCTACGTCACCATCGATCTAACGGAAGTTCATGCAAGGTTCAAATTCCTCCATATCTATAGAGTTAATCTATTTTTATTTTCAATCGTAAACATCTTAGTGCTGAATGTTATCTTCATCAATATATTTTAGATACTACTTTGTCGGCTTTTGCCGTGGCGTCATCGTGCTTGCCCAGAAGAACCAGCCGCACAAGATACGGCTTCTGAACCCACTCACAAAGACATTGAATACTATGTTTGAGGCGCATATGCCAAACGTTATTCTGAAGTCAGTCGCTGTGATGAAGTCCCCGACTATGGTCTTCGTTTCCAAAGATTACCCGGCGGAAATTGCTTGGGTCGATGAGAGCACTCCAACTAAGGGTATAGATGAAGATTGGGGAGAAGGAAGATTTTCGATCGAGCACCATTGTCTGCGTTGCATTACCCCGTTCAATGGTGAATTGTATGCAATAGCTGTGAACAATTTTGAGTTCGGAAAATTAGTGTGCACCAACAATGTCCAGTTGGAGCAGCGTGCGAGCACTGTCAAAATGGATACACTATTTTCATTTCCAGAACTTGGAAATAACAAGTTCTACCTTGTGGAGTCGGATGGTGCTCTGCTGCTTGTGTTGTTGGACAACAAGCATTTGGAGGAAGGTCAACCATTGGTGTACCGTGTGGACACTGAGAGCCGCTCTCTCCATGCCGTCAATAACATTGGCAGTCGTGCCTTCTTCGTCCATTATATCCGGTGTATCTCCGTCGACACCAGAGTGCACCCGACACTTCGACCTGGCTGCATCTACTACACAGATTTTGGTTATATCAGAGAGTACTTTGATGATATAAAGGCCTGGGATGAGTGGCCAATACATGTGAATAGATTAGGAAACTACGGTATGAGAAATGAACAAAGGCCATACCGTTTGGAGGATGTATTGGCTGCACACTGCAGACGAAAGGAGTTCAATGAAAATTTCCTTCAATGGAGTGACGAAGAAATATATGCTGAATGAAGAACATATTCGTTCATCCTGGGGTATCCTAATCTTCATGTTGGCCATACATTGTGTCTTGTATTATTTTCAGATTAGTTTGTCGTGAACATTAACATTGTTATTGGCTGCTTTTGGCTCTTGTATGCAGTTTATGTAGTATTATATTAGTTTTCTGGATTTATTATGCTGCTGTGAATTTATCCTATACTAGCTTCTAGATTTGACTGATTTTGTTTGTAATGATGATGGCTTGATGTGGCTGCTGGCCTTAACTGCCGAAGCAGAGCAATTAGTACTTAACCAGGTGTACCGTCTTTATATTAGTATTATATTATATTACTTGACCATAGCCATATTCAAAATCAAATCTCAGTCGGGCGGCAAAATCTCCCGCCAATCTAGAAATATTTCAGGCGTGTTTTTGAATGGGATAAGAAGATAGAACACGATGATAGTAACCGATATTCAAGGTGATGATGATTTGATTTTGCACTCGGCCTTGAACAGAGGTACTAGTACGGTCTCACAATTTTTTATCATTATACTTGGACCTTAGCCAAATTCAAAATCTCATAGCGGCAAAACTTCCCGCCCACAAAATACAAAAAATTCACACGCTTTCAAATTCCCATTCTACCCTTGTGGAGATGACAGAAAGTCGGTTGGTGGGGGGGTCTGCCCGTCATTTTTTGGATCACCACCTCCCTAGCCCCGGAAACCCTCCCAAAAAAATTCATTTCCCTCAGACCACCCACCGGAACTTCCCAAGTCCCTCTCTCTACCACCTCCACGACCACCGCACCGGAACATCCCCGCCGGACTTCCCTGGCCTACCCGAGCCCTCGCGATCCTCGTCATCCGGCTGCCTGCCGGAGCCGCTTCATCGACGCCGTCATCAACCGGACCGGATCATCCCCGCCGAACCTCGAAACCATATGCTCATCCAGCAGCCTACCGCAGTCGCTTCAGCTGCGGCATCGTCCACCGCATCGGATCTTGCTCACCGACACCGATGTGCATGAACCGAATCTGCTTCACCGGCGCCGTCCATGATCTAAACTCTTCTACTGTCGCTTTTCTATTGCTTGCCTGCAAGTTCTTGTTTAATCTTGGGGGAACCTGTTTGTGCTAACGACGCGCCGTTACGTCTTTGCAGATTAGATGAGTAACCATGAAGTGTAATGGCCGTCTCTCCAACCCCAAGTAGCACATGTAGCGTACTTCATCACCGGATCTATCAACCCCAGGAAGATCTGCTGTGACTCCCACAGAGTGCTTCTCCTAATGTAAGTCCCTTGTTTTAGCGCCATGTTCTGGGTTCAGATGCTTGTTTGTCTGAAGCTCTTTTAGTTCATTCCTAGCTATGACCGTAACACGTTGCTATTTTCTACTTCATTGCTAACTTTAAGCGATTGAACATTTTGGTTTGCATTCCCTGCTCTGTAGATGTAGCCATCATAACTTCTATCTTGCTCAGTCGTTGTTACAAAAATTATACTGTAGGTATTATAGTAACATCCTGCTATTATTTAGTTCATGGCCAATTTTAAGTAATTGCACATGTTGGTTCGCATTCCCTGCTCTATAGCTTTTGGCATCGTAACTTCTATATTTGGTTTACATTCCCTGCTCTGTAGATCTAGCCATCATAACTTTATCTTGCTCAGTCGTTGTTACAAAAATTATGGCCTGCTACTATGTTGTTTGTGCCAATTTTTTACTCCATGAACATGTTGGCTTGCATTCCCTGTACTACAGGTGATGCCATTGTTTTGTATCTAGTTCATTGTAAGCTAACAAAGTAAGGACTTAGTTTGGCATGCTATCACTCTGCTATCTAGCCTGTAGTACAAATAAACTTGTCATACTACTAGATAATAATTTTGCGTGCCATCTTGTTCTTCAAAAGCTGCATTATTGACTTGTTTCTCTGACTTGGCATGACGCTCACATATGGAAAGCTGAACATATTGGTTTGCATTCCCTCTTATACAAGTTCACAGGTGATCCCACTATATTCTGTATCTGGTCCATCCTAAGCTCCAGCATTAACTATCCTCCATGTGTTGCTCATTACAAGTTTATATCCCGAAACATCTTGATTTGCATCCCCTTCACTATAAGTTCAGGAGTATTATTTAGTTCACGGCCAAAATGAAGTAATTGCACTTGGCACATGTTGGTTCACATTCCCTCCTCTTTAGCTTTTGCCATCGTAACTTCTATTTTTGGTTTACATTCCCTGCTCTGTAGATGTAGCCATCATAACTTCATCTTGCTCAGTCGTTGTTACAAAATTTATAGCCTGCTACTATGTTGTTCATGCCAATTTTGTACTCCCTGAACATGTTGGTTTGCATGGGACTCGACAGTAGTAAGTCTGCTGTTTCATTCTAACATGCTCTGTTATATTGGCTGTTGGTATGCGGCATGCACTCTTTGTTTGCTTATTGTGCACATTACAATGATCTTGTTATAACGACGAAATGATGAGTTCCAAATTCTTTGCCAAACAATATTGTAGTGTCTTTGCCTTTCCATTGTTGTTGTCTTAACTTGTAATGTCTTTGTTTCAGATATAGGTGCTGCATGGACAACTTAAAAGATTGCCGGATCGCTTCATTGTATTGCTAGGTTTAATTACCATTCAATTTCTCTGGGTTCTGTAATATTTTTTTCAATGCCTTGCAGCTGATGTAATATTTAGTTAGTTTTTATAGTTCTTTCGCGCATTTTTTCTTTGGTGCTTGTGGTAAGTGAGGCTATCCGACAGAAATCAATGCTGCGTAAATATTCTCAGTATCTAAATCACGAATTCCCATCCCTTAAACGGCCCAATTAAGCGAAATCACATATGTGCCTGCCCGCAAAATCCTAAAGCGCATATTATGCCGGCATATAGCAACTAAACGGGCTGGCCCACTTACTTCTTGGGCCAGCCCATTTGATTTACGGTGGACCCCACACACTAATTGGGCTGGCCCTTGCTTTAAGGTGGACCCCACCAACTAAGAGGCCCACTAATTAGTTGGGCCAGCCCATTTGCTTTTTTGTGGACCCCACATAATAAATGGGCGGCCCTTTAAGGAAAGTGGGACCCACTGTGTTTTTGGCCCGGCCCACTATCTTGTTGCCCCCTTGCTATATGGTGGACCCCACATACTAGTTGGGCCGGCCCTTTAACAGGAAAGTGGGACCCACATGTGTTTTTGGCCCGGCCCACTATCTTGTTGGGCCGGCCCACTTGCTATATGGTGGTCCCACATACTAAATGGGCCGGCCCTTTAAGAGGAAAGTGGGACCCACTGTGTTTTGGCCCGGCCCACTATCTTGTTGGGCCGGCCCACCTGCTATATGGTGGACCCCACATACTAATTGGGCGGCCCTTTAACAGAAAGTGGGACCCACTGTGTTTTTGGCCGGCCCACTATCTTGGGCCGCCCCTTGCTATATGGTGGACCCACATACTAAATGGGGCCCTTTAACGAAAGTGGGACCCACCTGTGTTTGGCCCGACCCACTATTTTGTTGGGCCGCCCTTGTTGTATGGTGGACCCCACAAACGAAATGGGCCGACCCTTTAACTGGAAAGTGGGACCCACTGTGTTTTGGCCACTAGCTTGTTGGGCCGGCCCACTTGCTATACGGTGGACCCCACATACTAAATGGGCCGGCCCTTTAACAGGAAAGTGGGACCTGTGTTTTTGGCCCGGTCCACTTGCTTCTTGGGCCGGCCCAGTTCCTGTAAGGTGGACCCCACATGTTAAATGGGCCGGCCCATTTAAGTTTTGACCAGTCAACCTTAGAGGTTAGGCCCGGCCCACGTAACTAATGGACCAGCCCAGCTATATAGTTGACCGGTCAAACTATGTCATCTGGCCCGGCCCGCTTAAGACGTGGCAGGCCTCGTGTGGGCCTACCATCTACCACGGGGTTTCAGCCGGTTAACGCCGTTAACTGGCAGTTAACGGCGTCGCCACGTGTCAGTTTGCATGACGTCAGCAGTCAACGGGCTCCCGAAAACACTTCCGCAACGGTCCGATTTTCCGTGGCGGAAGGGCGCCCAAGCGCGACGGACCGAAAAAATCGTCGTTGGACTTTGCCTGACGCAGTTTCCACAACAGAACCCATATCGTCGGGTTAGGCCCATAGGCGACGAAAAATACCCCTTAGCGGACGATTTTGAGACGTTGTCTATCAGAACTTTTCTTGTAGTGACAAGTGTTTGCTTCTTGAGGTGGAGAGAGATAGGTAAACTGACTCAACAATAAAAGTAAAAGAATGGTCCTTCAAAGAGGAAAGCATCGATTGCTGTATTTGTGCTAGAGCTTTTATTTTGAAAACATGAAACAATTTTGTCAACGGTAGTAATAAAGCATATGAGTTATGTAAATTATATCTTACAAGTTGCAAGCCTCATGCATAGTGTACTAATAGTGCCCGCACCTCGTCCTACTTAGCTTGGACTACCGGATCTTTGCATGCCATGTTTCAACCAAGTGTCACAAAGGGGTACCTCCATGCCGCCTGTACAAAGGTCTAAGGAGAAAGCTCGCATTTTGGATTTCTCGCTTTTGATTATTCTCAACTTAGACATCCATACCGGGACAACATGGACAACAGATAATGGACTCCTCTTAAATGCATAAGCATGTAGCAACAATTATTATTCTCATATGAGATTGAGGATATATGTCCAAAACTGAAACTTCAACCATGATTCATGGCTTTAGTTAGCGGCCCAATGTTCTTCTCTAACAATTTTGCATGCTCCAACCACTAAGGTGATAGATCCTTCAGACAAGACGGACATGCATAGCAACTCACATGATATTCAACAATAGTTGATGGCGTTCCCCAGAAGCATGGTTATCGCACAACAAGCAACTTAATAAAAGATAAAGTGCATAAGTACATATTCAATACTACGATAGTTTTTAAGGCTATTTTGTCCCATGAGCTATATATTGCAAAGGTGAATGATGGAATTTTAAAGGTAGCACTCAAGCAATTTACTTTGGAATGGCGGAGAAATACCATGTAGTAGGTAGGTATGGTGGACACAAATGGCATAGTAGTTGGCTCAAGGATTTTGGATGCATGAGAAGTATTCCCTCTCGATACAAGGTTTAGGCTAGCAAGGTTATTTGAAGCAAACTCAAGGATGAACCGGTGCAGCAAAACTCACATAAAAGACATATTGTAAACATTATAAGACTCTACACCGTCTTCCTTGTTGTTCAAAACTCAATACTAGATATTATCTAGACCTTAGAGAGACCAAATATGCAAATCAAATTTTAGCAAGCTCTATGTATTTCTTCATTAATGGGTGCAAAGCATATAATGCAAGAGCTTAAACATGAGCACAACAATTGCCAAGTATCACATTATCTAAGACATTTTAGAATTACTACATGTAGCATTTTCCAATTCCAACCATATAACAATTTAACGAAGAAGAAACTTCGCCTTGAACATTATGAGTAAAGCCTAAGGACATATTTTTCCATATGCAACAGCGGAGCGTGTCTCTCTCCCACAAAGTGAATGCTAGGATCCATTTTATTCAAACAAAAACAAAAACAAAAACAAACCGACGCTCCAAGTAAAGAACACAAGATGTGATTGAATAAAAATATAGTTTCAGGGGAGGAACCTGATGATGTTGTCGATGAAGAAGGGGATGCCTTGGGCATCCCCAAGCTTAGACGCTTGAGTCTTCTTAAAATATGCAGGGGTGAACCACGGGGGCATCCCCAAGCTTAGAGCTTTCACTCCTCTTGATCATAGTATATCATTCTCCTCTCTTGACCCTTGAAAACTTCCTTCACACCAAACTTCAAGCAAACTCATTAGAGGGTTAGTGCACAATTAATAATTCACACATTCAGAGGTGACACAAACATTCTTTTCACTTCTGGACATTGCATAAAGCTACTGGACATTAATGGATCAAAGAAATTCATCCAACATAGCAAAAGAGGCAATGCGAAATAAAAGGCAGAATCTGTCAAAACAGAACAGTTCGTAAAGACGAATTTTAAAATGGCACCAGACTTGCTCAAATGGAAAAACTCAAAACTAATGAAAGTTGCGTACATATCTGAGGATCACGCTCGTAAATTGGCAGATTTTTTCGAATTTTCTACAGAGACTTGTGCCCAGATTCGTGACAGACAGCAATGCTGTTTCTGCGCAGCGATCCCAAATATAACATCAACTTTGACATAGAAACTTTACTTGGCACAAAAACATGATAAGGAGAGGTTGCTACAGTAGTAAACAACTTCCAAGACTCAAATATAAAACAAAGTACTGTAGTAAAAACATGGGTTGTCTCCCATAAGCGCTTTTCTTTAACGCCTTTCAGCTAGGCGCAGAAAGTGCAAATCAAGTAACATCGAGAGTAGAAGCATCAACATCATAACTTGTTCTAATAATAGAATCAAAAGGCAACTTCATTCTCTTTCTAGGGAAGTGTTCCATACCTTTCTTGAGAGGAAATTGATATTTAATATTACCTTCCCTCATATCAATAACAGCACCAACGGTTCGAAGAAAAGGTCTTCCCAACACAATAGGACAAGATGCATTGCATTCGATATCCAAGACAACAAAATCAACGGGGACAAGGTTATTGTTAACCGTAATGCGCACATTATCAATCCTCCCCAAAGGTTTCTTTTTAACATTATCGGCAAGATTAACATCCAAATAACAATTCTTCAATGGTGGCAAGTCAAGCATATCATAAATCTTTTTAGGCATAACAGAAATACTTGCACCAAGATCACATAAAGCATTACATTCAAAGTCATTGAATTTCATTTTAATGATGGGCTCCCAACCATCTTCTAGCTTTCTAGGAATAGAAGTTTCAAGTTTTAGTTTCTCTTCTCTAGCTTTTATGAGAGCATTTGTAATATGTTTTGTAAAGGCTAAATTTATAGCACTAGCATTAGAACTTTTAGCAAGTTTTTGTAAGAACTTTATAACTTCAGAGATGTGGCAATCATCAAAATCTAAATCATTATGAGCTACAGCAATGGGATCATTGTTCCCAAGGTTGGAAAAAATTTCAGCAGTTTTATCACAAGCAGTTTCAGCAGTTTTAGCAATTTCAGGCAGTTTTGTTCGCTTTGCACTAGGAGTAGAAACATTGCCAACACCAATTATTTTACCATTGATAGTAGGAGGTGCAGCAACATGTGAAGAATTAGCATTACTAGTAGTGGTAATAGTCCAAACTTTAGCTACATTATTCTCTTTAGCTAGTTTTTCATTTTCTTCTCTATCCCACCTAGCACGCAATTCAGCCATTAATCTTATATTCTCATTAATTCTAACTTGGATGGCATTTGCTGTAGTAGTAATCTTATTATCAATATCATCAGGTTTAGCAGCCATTTTATTAATTAAAGAGGATTGTGATGCAGACATGTATGAGATTCGGGTTTCAGCATTTGAAATTTTAGTTTGCAGACCAGAAATCTCCCTATTCAAATTTTCAAGTTGATTTCCTATATTTTTCAACAAGGTAGATTGTTCATTCATAGTTTTAGTAAACAATTGATTTTGCTCATATTGTGATTGCATAAAGTTTTTAGTGGATCTTTCAATTTCTAGCATTCTTTCCTCATATCTACCATAAGTATTACCATAATCATTACCACTAGCAGGATATGGCCTATAGTTATTACCAGAGTTGTTCCTATAAGCATTGTTGTTGAAATTATTATTTTTAATGAAATTCACATCAACATTTTCTTCTTGAGCAACCAATGAAGCTAAAGGAACATTATTTGGATCAACATTAGATCTACCATTCACAAGCATAGACATAATCACATCAATCTTATCACTCAAGGAAGAGGTTTCTTCAACAGAATTTACCTTCTTACCTTGTGGAGCTCTTTCCGTGTGCCATTCAGAGTAATTTATCATCATATCATCAAGAAGTTTTGTAGCCGCCCCCAATGTGATGGACATAAAGGTACCTCCAGCAGCTGAATCCAATAAATTCCGCGAAGAAAAATTTAGTCCTGCATAGAAGGTTTGGATGATCATCCAAGTAGTCAGTCCATGGGTTGGGCAATTCTTTACCAAAGTTTTCATTCTCTCCCATGCTTGAGCAACATGTTCAGTATCTAATTGCTTAAAATTCATTATGCTACTTCTCAAAGATATAATTTTAGCGGGAGGATAATATCTACCAATAAAAGCATCCTTGCATTTAGTCCATGAATCAATACTATTCTTAGGCAAAGATAGCAACCAATCTTTAGCTCTTCCTCTTAATGAGAAAGGAAACACTTTCAATTTAATAATATCACCATCTACATCCTTATACTTTTGCATTTCACAAAGTTCAACAAAATTATTGAGATGGGCAGCAGCATCATCAGAACTAACACCAGAAAATTGATCTCTCATAACCAGGTTCAGTAAAGCAGGTTTAATTTCAAAGAATTCTGCTGTAGTAGCAGGTGGAGCAATAGGTGTGCATAGGAAATCATTATTATTTGCATTTGTGAAGTCACACAACTTAGTATTTTCAGGGGTATTCATTTTAGCAACAGTAAATAAAGCAAACTAGATAAAGTAAATGCAAGTAACTAATTTTTTTGTGTTTTTGATATAGATAGCAAGACAGTAAATAAAGTAAAACTAGCAACTAATTTTTTTGTGTTTTGTTTAGGTGCAGCAAACAAAGTAGTAAATAAAATAAAGCAAGACAAAAACAAAGTAAAGAGATTGAGAAGTGGAGACTCCCCTTGCAGCGTGTCTTGATCTCCCCGGCAACGGCGCCAGAAAAAGAGCTTGATGGCGTGTAACTCACACGTTCGTTGGGAACCCCAAGAGGAAGGTATGATGCGCACAGTAGCAAGTTTTCCCTCAGAAAGAAACCAAGGTTTAATCGAACCAGGAGGAGCCAAGAAGCACGTTGAAGGTTGATGGTGGCGAAATGTGATGCGGCGCAACAACAGGGATTCCGGCGCCAACGTGGAATCTGCACAACAAAACCAAAGTACTTTGCCCCAACGAAACAGTGAGGTTGTCAATCTCACCGGCTTGCTGTAACAAAGGATTAAGCGTATCGAGTGGAAGATGATTGTTTGCAAGAAAACAGTAAAGAACAAGTAGATTGTATGCTATGTAAAGAATAGGACAGGGGTCCACAGTTCACTAGAGGTGTCTCTCCCATAAGATAAAAGCATGTTGGGTGAACAAATTACGGTCGGGCAATTGACAAATAGAGAAAGGCATAACAATGCATATACATGATATGATAAATATAGTGAGATTTAATCCGGGCATTACGACAAAGTACATAGACCGCCATCCAACTGCATCTATGCCTAAAAAGTCCACCTTCAGGTTATCATCCGAACCCCATTCAGTATTAAGTTGCTAAGCAACAGACAATTGCATTAAGTATGGTGTGTAATGTAATCAACAACTACATCCTTAGACATAGCATCAATGTTTTATCCCTAGTGGCAAAGCACAACACAACCTTAGAACCTTCTGTCACGATCCCAGGTGTCAATGAAGGCATGAACCCACTATCGAGCATAAATACTCCCTCTTGGAGTTAAGAGCAAAAACTTGGCCAGAGCCTCTACTAATAACAGAGAGCATGCAAGATCATAAACAACACATAAACAATAGATTGATAATCACCATAACATAGTATTCTCTATCCATCGGATCCCGACAAACACAACATATAGTATTACAGATAGATGATCTTGATCATGTTAGGCAGCTCACAAGATCCAACAATGAAGCACAATTAGGAGAAGACGACCATCTAGCTACTGCTATGGACCCATGGTCCAGGGGTGAACTACTCACTCATCACTCCGGAGGCGACCATGGCGGTGTAGAGTCCTCCGGGAGATGAATCCCCTCTCCGGCAGGGTGCCGGAGGCGATCTCTGAATCCCCCGAGATGGGATTCGCGGCGGCGTCTCGGGAAGGTTTTCCGTATCGTGGCTCTCGATACTGGGGTTTCGCGACGGAGGCTTTAAGTAGGCGGAAGGGTAGGTCGGGGGGCTGACGAGGCCCACACCATGGGCGGCGCGGGCCCCCTGGCCGCGCGGCCCTATGGTGGCGCCCTCGCCCCACTTCGTTATCTCTTCGGTCTTGGAAGCTCCGTGCAAAAATAGGACCCTGGCGAAGATTTCGTCCAATTCCGAGAATATTTCCTTACTAGGATTTCTAAAACCAAAAACAGCAGCAACTGGCTCTTCGGCATCTTGTTAATAGGTTAGTTCCAGAAAATGCATAAATATGACATATAATGTGCATAAAACATGTAGGTATCATCAATAAAGTAGCATGGAACATAAGAAATTATCGATACGTTGGAGACGTATCAGCTACCGCCTCAATGCATTCTCCTCCCTCAGCTGTTTCGCCAAGGAATAAAAGAAAGAGGGGGGAGATTGCTGACGCACACCTCAAAGACCGGCGCATCCCCCGCGAAGAAGTTATTCCCGATGCTAGGAAGAAATTTTTGATCCTTACGAAGATGCTCTTGTCAGCTCGTAAGTTCCTGTTGCTCTTTGTTGTTTGTTCTCGATGTTTTGTTTATATTGTTTCTTATTTTGTTGCCTTGTTTATTGAAGTGGCGACGAGGATGAGAATCCACCTATTGACGCGACTGCTCGAACAAGTACGTCCCGTACTTTAGTTGTCTCTGAAGCTCAACCTGATGGGGACAAAACTTCGCCTCATCAACAAAACATCGAGCATCAACTCCCCTTGCAAGCCCTCGAGCTTCTTCGCCAAAGAGGGCTAGAGTGGATCCAAAGGAACCTACCATGTTAATTGGTTGTTCCACGAATCCTTTAATGGAAGAAGTAAGTTGTTTCTTTTCCCTGTACTGATTTCAATGCTTTGAACTCCCCTCTCTTTATTTCTTGGTGATGTCGAACTTATCGCTTCCTATATTGATCCTCTTTTTTATGGTCTTCTCTTCAGCTTTTCATGAAGGAGCTTATCCGCTTCGGTACCCAATTTGTTGGGTACCGTGATTATGCCGCTAAACTTGAAGGTGCCCCCTTTTTCCTTATCTGTCTTGTCTTAGCGAGTATACTCCGTCGCCATTTTTTGCCACAATGTTTCACTTGTCTTTTATTATGGCAGAAACTCTTGCAGAATCCAACAAACGCGTTGACGCTCTTGCTATGAAGTTAGAGCAAAGCGAAAAGCTCGCAAGAAGGTGAAGAGATGTTGAAGGTCTTCCAAAAAGACTTCACGACGTGGAAACTTCTTTGAGTGACAACATATCTCAGCAGTCGCGCGAGAAAGAAATTCTTTATGGAGTCGCAAAGTCGACGTTTTGTCGATAAGTGCCGAAATCTCCACTTGTTTCTTCGGAACCTTTTGCGTGTCCTTGCTTGCTTTTTCTTGACAAACACGTTTACTCATTCCGGAAAACGCAACAAGATTATGAACTGGAAAGTCCTGAAGGTGATCCTCTTGACTTGTCTCTTCTTGAGATCCACGGAGATGAGGCCCGCGAAGGCCTTGCTGAAGCTAGACAGGCCTGTCGCGGCTTTTCCGTACTTCTTCAAGAAGAAGGAGGTACCTGCGACTTTTGTCGCTCTCGCCAAGTGCTTCATTCTCAAGAAAACCTTGGACTCCAACTTCGCCAAGAAGGGTTGAAAGTTGGTGTCGAAGGTACAATTGCCTTGGTTGCTGACAGCCAACAAGTCGACTGGGGCAAGGGTACGGAGATGGAGACGAAGAGGTGGCAGTCGCTGATTAAAGCTGCCAAGCCCAATTCAAGAAGATCCTCGCCACCTTGGATATAAGCCAACTCCTTCCCCCAGTTCATCGAAGCCGGAGGTCAAGTAGACCATCTTGTCTTCTTTTGTTTTTCTTTTCTTTTGATGCTGTCGCTATAGTAGTCATGGCGGCAGCATAACTCAATAGTTCATTAAGGTCCTTCCTTGTGTAATATCCATGTAGTCACTTTGAAAATCAATGAAGATCTATCTTTTACTTGATGATTGATGTCGAAACTTTTGTTTTCAGTTGATTTTTGACAACTACACCTCAACTTCTCGTCCTTCCGATACTTTTCTGCTTCATCCTACTCGAAGAAAACTCAGCTGAAGGACTTGCTAAATATTTATCGGGTACGGGTTCATCGCAAGATTTGGAGAATCTTCGCAGAACTTCAATCCATGAAAAGACAAGTACTCTTGATGATGGAGCTGTCCCGAAAGCGTGAAGGGAACAAGTTGCACTCCGACAAGCTCAAGAAGCTACAGCTGCTAAGAAGCTGCGATTGCTGAGGCCAACCAAGCCACTTATCGAGAGAACTCTATGCTTCAATTAATGAATGACGCCACTGGATATGACAGGTGTGCTTCTTTACTTGGTCATGTTTGACTCTTGTCTTTGTTTATTTTCTTTCCTTGCTGATTTCTCCCTTGAAAACAGGTTCTTTTTGATACTGCTGCCGAGGATCAACGTGTTGAAGCTCGATCTAATGCGCTTCTCAGGCTTGCACTGGATATGGTTCGAATTTTTGGGCGACACCAACGACTCGCCAAATCGTCGGTTTCAAGACCGCGCGGTTCAGGTCCGCGATTTTCTTGACTTCTACAAGGACATTGTCTCTGGTTTACGGCACCATGTTCCCGCGCAATAAAATGCCAGAAACCCTTCCTGCTCTGATGGAGAAATTTCGGGATGCTCCTCGAATCCATGGCTTTGTGCGGGCCCAATTAGCTGCTGGCGCAAGGTTTGCTATGATTATGATAAAAATCTGCTACCCGAAGTTAAACATGGGTCAAATTGTTCCCAAGTGCCTGGCCAAGATGGCGAAAAGGAAGAGGAACTTCGGCAAGATTGATGACATTGTGACCCCTGTTGCAGAGGACATGATGGACGAGCTTCTTCGGATGGACGCTGAATTCTTCGTGAAGGGTAGCTATGCTGAACATAGTACTCGTGCATCAAATAATGAGCGATTAACCATAGATGATATACTAGGCAGTGGATGAAGGTTTTTCTCTTTTTGTCAGGCTCATCTTTGTAATTTTTCCCTTGTACATTGTAAACACAATCTATGTTGTATAGCTGCTGGATATATTTTTCTTGTCAGGTCGCTGGGTATTTAGTTTGGCGATTTTCTCTATTGTGCGAGCGAAAATTGAACCAAAGCAAGATAAAGTCTTTTTTTGTCGATCACTATGTTGTGTGTGTTCTGTTTTGCGAGGTGCTTCACACCATGGCATTATATTTGCCGATATGTATATTGTATCGTCTGGGTACAAGCCCAGCCGTCGAAGAAGATATATAACTCCACTATCTTTATTATATTGCAGCACCGCGAGCCGCCTCATTAAAAACCTTCTCCGGCCCCACTCGGTGCCCCGAAAAAGGAAAAGAGTGCGTCTGAAAACTTGCGGCGTTTCATACATTGTATGTTTACAAAGACTATATTTCGGCTTCTAAGCGTAAAAACGCCTCAGCTGCACACGTTCCATGGATTTGGCTCGCGATTCTTGTCTTCTTGTCCTTGATTCTGTGTGCTCCTCCTTCGATTACCTCTGTGATGTATGGGCCCAACCATGGTGACTCGAGTTTTTCATGGCTTTTTTGATTTAGCCGAAGAACTAAATCGCCACAGAAAGGATCTTGGTCGCAATCGTTGAATGTGGTAGTTTTTCAGGTCCTGTTGGTATTAGCGACTCGTGACAATACTTCGTCCGAGCCTCAGTCGTCGTGTCGTCTTCCAATGCTCTGTGGAAGTTTCTTCGTCGTATTTCGTGACTCTTGGAGAGTTATGCTCTATTTCTATCGTACTGCTTCAGCTCCATGGACTAGAAAAACGGAGTTTCACTGTTCTTGTATTTGGTGTTGTTGAATACTCCGTAACACACTGGGCAACTCCTCTGGCCAAGTATGTCGAGATTTTTCCAATGGTCCTAACAAGCGCTTCTTGATACCATTGCAGATGATACCATTGGCTTTCTCGACTTGACCATTGGTCTGCGGGTGCGCAACTGATGCAAAGTGGAATTTGATGCCCACCTATGCACAGTATGCCTTGAATTTCTTGGATGTGAAATTACTGCCATTGTCTGTGACGATGCTATGAGGTACTCCAAACCGAAAGACAATGATTTTCACAAACTTGATTGCTGACGCTCCATCTGGTGAATTTACCGGCTTCGCCTCTATCCACTTGGTGAATTTGTCGACAGCGACGAGCATATACTCGTATCCACCTGGCGAGGCCTTGTGCAATTTTCCTACCATATCAAGTCCCCATTGAGCAAAGGGCCAAGATAGCGGTATTGGCATTAGCTCTGCTGCCGGAGAATGAGGCTTTGCGGCAAATCTCTGGCACGCGTCGCAAGTTCGCACTATCTCCTTCGCGTCCTCGATTGCTGTCAACCAATAAAATCCTGCTCTGAAAACCTTGGCCGCGATAGCTCGACTGCTTGCGTGATGACCACATATTCCTTCGTGTACATCTTTCAGGATTATCCTTCCTTCTTCGGGTGTGACGCACCTTTGTAACACACCCGAAATACTTCGCTTGTACAACTCCCCTTTGACCAAGAAAGCTTTAGAACGTCTGATTACTCGCCTTGCTTCTATTGGATCGTTGGGTATTGTTTTCCTTAGGATGTACGATATGTATGCCTGCATCCATGGAGTTTGCACCATCATGACTAGCTCCTGTTCCTCTTCTCTTCCAATGCTTCTTTCGTAGCCCCCGAGGGTTTCTCGTCCTTCTCCTTCTTTTTTGGTTTCATCGGCTTTGTAGATCTCTCGGCTATTTCTTCTGAAAACACGCCTGGTGGAATCGCGAGACATTGCGACCCGATATTTGCAAGAACATCGGCTTCATCGTTGCTCAACCTGCTGATGTGATTTACCTCGCATCCATCAAACAGCTTTTCTAGCTCATTATACATCTCCTTGTATGCTATCATACTCTCATTGACTGCATCACATTGATTCATGACCTGCTGAGCCACCAATTGTGAATCGCCAAAGATTTTCAGTCGGGTTGCACCGCAAGCCTTCGCCATCTTCATCCCGTGTATGAGAGCTTCGTATTCTGCTTCATTGTTAGACGCGTTTGGGAACGTCATCCGTAAGACATATTTTAATTTGTCGCCTTCAGGTGATATTAGTATTATGCCTGCTCCAGCTCCTTCTAACCTTTTGGACCCATCAAAGTTCATAGTCCAGGTTCTCGATAAATCCGGGGGTCCTGTGTTTTGTAGCTCCATCCACTCTGCGATGAAGTCTGGTAGCTTTATTGCTTTTCTTTTTTCGTACGTGATGTCCCGAGGGGAAAGCTCTATTCCCCAAAGGGAGACACGACCCGTAGCTTCTGGATTGTTTAATATATTTGATAAAGGCGCCTCATTGACTACTATTATCGGATGCGCCGAAAAATAGTGTCGCAACTTTCTTGCTGTTGTAAACACTCCATATGCTGGTACTGCGGGTACCGCTGTTTTGAAGGCGATAATACTTCACTGATGAAATATACTGGCCTCTGTACTCCATGGAGTTTTCCTTCTTCTTCCCTTTCGACTACTAGAGCCGTGCTGACCACCTGAGGTGTGGCTGCAATGTATAGCAGGAGGGGTTCCTTCTCTTTAGGCGCCACCAAGATTGGTGGTGTCGAAATTGTGCGCTTGAGATTCTCGAAAGCTCTATCTGCTTCCTCGTTCCACTGAAACTTCTCTCCTTGTTTGATCAATGCGTAGAACGGCAGTGCCTTTTCTCCTAGCCTGGCGACGAATCTGCTTAAAGCTGCGACTCGCCCTATTTCTTTCAACTTTGTCGGCTTCCTCATCGTTACGATGGCTTGGATTTTCTCTGGATTGGCCTCGATCCCTCTTGCTGATACTAGGAACCCGAGAAGTTCTCCCGCAGGAACACCAAAGGAGCACTTTGTCGGGTTTAACTTAAGGCAGAACTTGTCAAGGTTGTCGAAGGTTTCTTTCAGATCCTCGATCAGTGTTTTTTGATGTTATGACGACATCGTCAATGTAAACTTGTACATTTTTTCCAATCTGTGTTGCAAGGCACTTCTGCATCATGCTCCCGCGTTTTTTAGGCCAAAAGGCATTGTTCTATAGCAGAACACGCCATAAGGTGTTATGAACGCTGTCTTGGCTTCATCATCTTCTTTTAATCTGATCTGGTTATAACCAGAATATGCATCCAGGAAGGAAAGACGTTCACATCCTGCCGTGGAGTCGATGATTTGATCGATCCTTGGGAGGGGAAAGTGATCCTTTGGACAGTGTTTATTGAGACACGTAAAGTCGACACACATGCGAAGGACTTTCGTGTTTTTCTTTGGCACCATCACTGGGTTAGCTACCCACGTGGCTTCTGTAGATATCTCTTTAATAAAACCAGCTTCTCTGAGTCGATCAATTTCTGACAGCATAGCTTTGCGGTTTGGTTCCGAAAAACGCCGCAAAGGTTGTTTGATTGGTCTTTTTTTGAAAGGAATAAGGTAGGGGAAACCCCTAGAGTGATTTTTAAATGGCTGAACCCAAATTCGCATCCCTGGGGACTTGAACCTGGGTGGCTAGGTTGTACATCCACTTCCCTAACCAAGTGAGCTAGGCTCACTTCTTTTGTTGTTTGTTTGGTCTCGCTATTGGATCCAAGTTTAGGTGGTGCTCGGCAAGTTCCCTGGGTACTCCTGGCATGTCAGCTGGACACCATGCGAATATTTTCCAGTGCTCACGGAGGAACTCGACGAGTGCGCTTTCCTATGCGAGGTCCATATTTGTTGCAATGGACGTTGTTTTCTTTGGGTCCGTCGGGTGGATCTGCACCTCTTTTGAATCCTTAGCAGTGTTGAAGGTAGGTTCCTTGAGTGGCCTTCCTGTATTTGGCAACACATCATAGTCAGTTGTGCCTTGACGCCATATACTCGCTTGCATCCGAAAGTTTCGACAGTCAATAAAAATCCTTGTCGCATTTATCAGCTAGCGCAAACTTCCCTTGATGATTGGTCCCTTAGGTCCAGGCAACCTCCACAACAGTACGTGTAATGTGGTACCGCCATAAACCTGGCATATGTTGGTCGTCCCAACAAGGCATGATATTGCGACGGGAAATCCACAACTTCAAACTCCAACTTTTCTATCTGTAGTTTCTCGGGTCCCAAACTGAACGTCGAGATTGATCTTTCCCAGTGGATAGCTCGGCTTCTCTGGCGTGATTCCATGGAAGCGTGTGTCAGTTGGTTTTAGATTTGCCAGGGATATGTTCATCTTCCGTAGTGTATCTGCATACATAAGGTTTAAGCTGCTGCTGTTGGGATTCGTAGCATAGAAAACAAAAATTTTCCTACCGCAAGAACGAAAACACAAGCCAAGATCTAATCTAGTAGATGGTAGCAACGAGAAGATCATGAGACTAACCCTCGAAGATTTCCAAAGCCTAACGAGATTAGATCTCGTGGTGGATGTAGTCGATCACTTGCCGCTTGCAAAAGCGCGTAGAAGATCTTGACCGCTTGCAAAAGCGCGTAGAAGAACTTGACGGTGCCACAATCGGGCAGCACCTCCGTACTCGGTCACACGTACGGTGTTGATGAAGACGACGTCCTCCTCCCCATTCCAGCGGGCAGCGGAAGTAGTAGATCCTCCTCGGAATCCCGGCAGCACGACGGCGTGGTGGCGGTGGTGGTGGAGAACTCCGGCAGGGCTTCGCCTAAGCGTATGCGGGAGAGGTGGTGGAGGAGGAGAGACTAGGGTTTGGGGAGAGGGGGGCTTCACCGGACACAAAGGGGGTGGCCAAGGTTGTGGATTGAAGTTGTCGGGCCCCTCCCCTTGCTCCTCATTATATAGGTGGAAATCCCCAAGTGTTGGTATCCAAGTCTTCGAATAAGACCCGAAACCAAAACCTACCAAAGGGACAAAACCTACCCAAGGGGGGAATCCCACTCAAGGTGGGACTCCCACCCCTTCCTTGGGGGGTTGGCCGGCCACCCTTGGGGAGTCCACCTTGGACTCCTCCCCTTTAGGGTTGGCTGGCCATGCAAGGTGGAGTCCCTCCGGGACTCTACTTTCCATGGTGATTTCTTCCGGACTTTTCTAGAACCTTCTAGAACCTGCCATAAATGCACCGGATCATTTCCAAACTTGGAATATGACTTCCTATATATGAATACTATTCTCCGGACCATTTCGGACCTCCTGTGATGTCCTGGATCCCATCCGAGACTCCGAACAAAACTTCGAACTCCATTCCATATTCCATATCTACTTAAACGGCATCAAACCTTAAGTGTGTCACCCTACGGTTCGTGAACTATGCAGACATGGTTGAGACTTCTCTCCGACCAATAACCAATAGAGAGACCTGGAGATCCATAATGGCTCCCACATATTCAACGATGACTTTAGTGATCGATTGAACCATTTACATACGATACCGATTCCCTTTGTCTCGCGATATTTTACTTGTCCGAGGTTTGATCATCGGTATCACGATACCTTGTTCAACCTCGTCTCCTGACAAGTACTCTTTACTCGTACCGTGGTATGTGATCTCTTATGAACCATTCATATGCTTGCAAGCTAATCAGATGACATTCCACCGAGAGGGCCCAGAGTATATCTATCCGTCATCGGGATGGACAAATCCCACTCTTGATCCATATGCCTCAACTCATACTTTCTGAATACTTAATCCCACCTTTATAACCACCCATTTACGCATGGCGTTTGATGTAATCAAAGTACCCTTCCGGTATAAGTGATTTACATGATCTCATGGTCGAAGGATTAGGTAACTATGTATCGGAAAGCTTATAGCAAATGAACTTAATGACGTGATCTTATGCTACGCTTAATTGGGTGTGTCCATTACATCATTCATCAATGACATAACCTTGTTATTAATAACATCCAATGTTCATGATCATGAAACCCTGATCATCTATTAATCAACAAGCTAGTTATACAAGAGGCTTACTAGGGACTCCTTGTTGTTTACATAACACACATGTATCAATGTTTCGGTTAATACAATTATAGCATGGTATGTAAACATTTATCATAAACATAAAGATATATAATAACCACTTTTTTTATTGCCTCTTGGGCATATCTCCAACAGTCTCCCACTTGCACTAGAGTCAATAATCTAGTTTACATTTGTAAAGATATAACACCTTGGCCTTCTGGTGCTTTATCATGTTATGCTCACGGGAGAGGTTTTAGTCAACGGATCTGACACGCTCAGAAACGTATGTATTTTGCAATTCATTTGCGTCTCAACGCATCACTCATTTTCCAAATGAGTCGGCATATATGCTTAGTCCTCTGGTGGAACCTTAATTCCGCGGTCTGAAATATGTCACTAATATTGTCATACACAATATAGCTTCAAAGTTCTGACACTATCGGAACTACACCAAGTTCTCAAAGAACTTTTCGACTTAACATCCTTAGTCATTGTCAAAACAATGACATACTCTGCCTTCGTTTGTAGAATCCGTCACAATATTTAGAACTCTTCTAAATCTAGCATTGTGCTACCTTTTAAACAACACTTAGCCTAATTGAGATTTGAAATTCAATTTTATATGTGACCAAACTAATATCGGTGCAACACTTTACAGCGATTTGTTTGTCATTACCCCATACAAAACTATATATCCTTGGTTCTTCTAAAGTACTCAAGGATATTCTTACTGTTGTCCAATGATCATCACATGAATCATTCTGGTATATGCTCATAACACTTTAGAGCATAGGACATCTGATTATGTACATATTATACGTGATCTATAATCACTCATGTGTTTCAACTCATTGAGTGTCATATACACTCAAGTCTTGTTAATCCTTCACATGAAAAGAACACCTTCTTTATATTGAACTACTTCAATATTCATTCTATGTACTTTAACTTAAACTTATTATGTGTTTCAATCTATCTTCATAGATCTTGACACTAAATATGTTTCAGTCCATATCCTTTCATTGAAGCTAATTCTCAATGAAACCTTTTAATCAATTATATAATTACACTATTTATAATCAACGATATGTCAGCTACATAAAGTATTACAAATATGTCTCAGCGCTCCCACTTAATTTCTTGCAAATGCAAGCATCTTCATCGTTTCTGATGAAATCAAAAACTCTTTGACTATTTCATCCGGTGAAGATTCCAACTCCGCGATACTCACTTCATCCAATTGAAGTTCGTATACCTATCTAGTATTCCACGGACTAGCAAAACTCTTGGTTGTATCTTGTATACACCTTTAATACACACTTCTGTTAAGTAATATATTTTGCCATCCTACTAGCATATCTCATAAAAGAAATATGTAGCGATTACTAGAATAATCCATATAGACTATAAGCATTGCTACGGAAGATCTAATCTTATCGTAGTCAACTCTTTGAACTTTGTCGTAAACAACTTTTCGACAAGTCAAGCTTCTTTAAGGATATTGTATCCAAGTCCATCAATTTTATAGATCCATTTACTTTCAAAAAGTATTCATCTATCTTGGATTTCATGGCGCATAGCCATTTTAACGGAGTCAGGGCCCATCATAACTTCTTTGTATGTAGTTGGTTTATCATTGTTCAAAAACAATCCTTTGTCCACAAATCATTTATTTGATCACAAAGTAAACCAAACCTACAAGGTTCAATAGGTACTTCGATCTCCATGGCTAAAACACTTTGTAGTCATGGGAGCCATGATCGTCGTGGCCGCTTCCGGAACCATTTCCGATGCTGCGCTACTCTGATCATTATGCTCAGGTTCATAAACCTTATCGAGTTCTATTGTCCTCCCACTCAAATACTTCGCTAGAAAACAATTTCTTGGAAATAAGAAACATTGACAAACACTTTTGTCTTTGTCTCCATAGTGGGAAGAATTCCCAATCAAATCTCTGGGATAACCAACAAAGACATTCATCCGATTTTGGTTGTAAACTTATTTACATATGCTATGCATATCAAAATTTAAGAAAAGACTATTAGGGTTCATACCCATGCCATAACTCGTATGGTGTCATTTCAACGGATCATGATGATGCTCTATTTAGTGTAAAAGCGGTAGTCTCTAAAGCATAATCCACAAAAATATAATGGCGTCATTTTATATTATCTCATCATTAATCCAACAAGGTTTGGATACATCTCTCGGATACTCCATCATCATTATGATACTCCAAGAAATGTGAGTTGTAGAACAATTTCATAACTCTCTTAGATGTTCGCTAAAACTCGTAATTCAAATATTTCCACCATGATCCAATCATAGATATTTGACTTTTCTATTACGATGATTTCCACTTCATGCTGAACTTTATTTGAATCCATTCAAATGTTTCAAACTTCTTCCTTATCGAATATATCCACAAATATATACTCAATTCATTGTTGGAAGTTTTCATGAAGTAGAAGAATCTCCCGCACACAACTATGCCCAATGAACCACATACATCATCATGTATGTTTCCACTAAGTTAGTTGCCCGTTCAACTCTTGGCCTATGAACGGTATTTCAGTCATTCTCTTTAGAAAAGATTTGCAAGCGCCAAACGATTCAAAAATCAAATGACTCCAAAAATCCATTTGCATGGAGTTTCTTCATGCATTCCTTTCTAACATGACCTAAATGGCGGTTCCACAAATAAGTGGAATTCAAATCATTTGCCTTATGGCATTTTAGCGTCAGTGTTATGTATGTGTGTTTCACCATTAAAATTTATAATAACTTATCCATTGTACATGGAGTAATGTCATAATTTGAACAACTCATTGTTTTCATTTGACTAGAGCAAAATAACAATTATTAAGTTCTTTATTATAAATTCTAAGGGCTAGGTAGAATGCCAACGACAAACATAATAACACTTTATTATGTTCCAGACGTGCATTATTACCATATTCCTTATCAGTCACTTAGGCCATCGTATTCTTGTATTGCGTTGTATTGTATGACATCTCATACCAACCAATCTGGTACAAATACCCAAGAATTTCATTATGTGACAAAACAAGGAATACATCCATAACATGTATATCATGTATATACACCTGAGCTAGACTTTCTAGTCTTTTCTTTCTTTCTGCCAAAATATCTTTTGTAGTTTCTCTTTTAGCTTTCCTCATTCTCAGAAAACACTTCACCTTCAATAACTTCTAGGTCCATTGGTCAAATACCAATAACCTTGAGGTTCTTACCTTGAAGTTGAGCATCACATGACAAGCTTCTAGATTTCCCTATTAGTCGTCCCGCAATGTTCCGGCACACGTCCTGGCGGTTGCAAGGGCGTGCCACCTGACCTATACCTGGTCAGGAAGGTGTTGGATTGCTTCGATTAGTTTCCTGCATGGTAGACACGTAAACATTAAATACGAGCCCGATCGGCTCTCAGGTTGCCCTGTGGATCGGCTCAAAGAGCCGATCGCCCCATGATTCACGTTGGGTTTACGATGACATGGGGCTCCTGCTTGATCAACACAAAGTTAAACCAATCCACGACAGTTTAGGGTTTTCACCGTATGATCGGAACATCCTACGCGTAGTTGAGCCTAATAGACACGAAAGATGATAGAAAGCTAACCCTAAAAGAGGCCTAAAAACCAACATTAAGTTAATTCCCGGAACAATCCCTCTTAGAGCTAACAAACTATACCTTACGCACTACCGGATCGTTCAACCCGTTTGCAAGGCCTAACCATACGGATATTAAACTAATCCTTGAAAAAACAAGGAGCAACTATAACAGATTGGATCTACTAAACGACGAACAAGCAAGGTGCTGCCCTTACACCTAGATAGGTATAAGGGCAGCTAGATATCGAGGGACGGCATAGCTAAGCAGATATGTATAAGAAAAGCATCAATGCAAGCCCCAAAACATCTACGATAAGTAGTGTTACTCGCCATCAACAACGCTTCAGCACGAGCAACACAAGATAAACGAATAAACGTACGCTGCCTAGATCGCAAGATGCGATCTAGGCAGCATGATGCTTACCCGGAAGAAACCCTCGAAACAAGGGGTGGCGATGCGCCTGGTTTGTGTTTGTTGTGAACGTGATTGTCCTCTTTTCTCGATAACCCTAGATACATATTTATAGTCCAAGGGACTTTCTAATTCGGGCGTGCACCTAACCGTGGGTTAAACTCTATCTTTTAATTCTAAACTAAGATGCAATCTACTATATTTTACAGATACACGGGCAATCTAGCCCAAACTCTTCGCACAAGGCCGCTTCAGAGATACTCCACGTGTATATCCTTCAAGCCCATCTCCATTACGGCCCATCTCCTGATTTGGCCAAAATCTGGTGATAACACATGCCCCCTGGTTTTGGTAATGATAATTTCAAAACCACTCTGTTTTTCCTTCGAAGGGTCATGTCGTGGCAGAGCAGAACCGTCGCAGTATTCTTCATCATGACGCCTTGCCTTCTCAACTTCTCTGCACGATTTGACAGTTTTGGCACCACATCCTCGAAAACTGCTCGCATTAAATCTCCTTTTATTTAACCGCATCGAACAGTTCACCTCTTCATCCCCCTGCTCCGAACTAGCCGTCGGCCAAAAAACCCTCTCCCTCTGTAGCCATGTCTTCCTCTTCCTCCTCCGCTTCATCGGCTCTCTCCTCCCAATCCTCTTCCTCGAGTGAACTGGAGCCGGAGGTCAATCAGATGGCCATCTATGAGGCTCTCGCGCCCGAGTATTGGGACGCGAGAGAATGGGACTTCGCCATCGAGTCGGAGGACGACGAGCCCCGCACCGTCGGGGAAGAAGACCTCCGGTTCCTCGTCGACGGGGAGCTGGAATCGGCAGCGAGGACGACCTCCTCTCATGGGAGGCGGATCTCTCCTCCGACGAGGAGGAAGAAGAGGAGGAGTCGGAGGAGGAAGACTCCTCCTCCGCCGGGTACCGCCGGCCAGCGCCTCCGAGGCTAGGCCTGGTCGGGGCGACGGCCGACGCGGGCGAGGAGGATGAAGACGCTACTGGCCTTCATCGGGCGATGAAGAGCCCGCCGGTAGCAGCGCCGGCGCGGCTACGGCAGCGACGACGAGGGCAGGGGCCTTAGATTAGGGAGTAGTATAGGGCTAGTAGCAGTGCATTAGGCACTCAGATGATCCCCTTTTGAGAGCAATTAGCTCTTCGTTGTAAAATCCCCTTTGAATCAATGAAAATGTTCTTCCAATTTAACTTTCAATCATCCGATTTCATATCTTCTTCATCTTCCGATTGTCAAAGGTGGTCAACGCCTCAAGAGCCGATAGCATCGTATCGGCTTTTTACCATCAGACGCCCATAAAGCCAATCTGATAACCAATTAGACAGGTTCAAGCAAACAATCCTCAGATTTAGACAATAACTTGATACCTGACCATGATGCTTTGTACCTCTAAAGTCGATGTTGCGCATTGTTAATTTAATTTTTTTTTACTGGCCGATTTCATGCATCGGCCTCCATATCTTACTGTCCATCTTCCCACATGCTTGGGAAGTACTTCTTGAGATGCTGGCCATTGACAGCCACTGGGAATTCACACCATCCAACTGCTCGAGCATGTATGCATTACCCTTTAAAACTTGATCGACTTTGTACGGGCCGTGCCAATTTGGAGACCATTTACCATACATTTTATCCTTAGTCCCCAACGGCAATACAGCTTCCCATACCAGATCACCAACCTGGAACTCCTTTGGCTTCACTTTCTTATTATATGCGCGAGCCACCTTGGCTTTATTCTCCTTGATTTTCTCAAGTGACCAAAGTCTAAGTTCCGTTGCATCCTCAATGCTGTCACTCATCAGGGCTGCATATTCTTCAGTAGTCAAATCATTCTGAAATGTAATCCTTCTCGAACCAGCCTTGATTTCCCAGGGTAACACAGCTTCTTGTCCATAGACCAGATGGTATGGCGAGGTTTTTATTGCTCCATGACACGACATGCGATAAGCCCACAAAGCTTCTGACAATACCTCGTGCCAACGTCTAGGATTCTCGTCGATCTTCCTTTTAATCAGCTTGATCAGACTTTTGTTGGACGCTTCAGCCTGTCCATTTGCTTGAGCATAATATGGAGACGATCGGATCAGCTTGATTCCCATATCCTCGCAGAACTTTCTAAACTCCTTAGAAACGAAGACCGAACCTCCATCGGTCGTGATAGTCTGGGGAATACCAAATCTGTGAATGACATGCTCCCTCACAAAATCGACAACATCTGATGATGCCACTGCCTTCATAGGGACGGCCTCCACCCATTTAGTAAAATAATCTGTAATGGCCAGAACCCATACATGGCCTTTGCTCGAAGGAGGATGTATCTTGCCGATCATATCCATGCCCCACCCTCGGAACGGCCACGGCTTGATGATGGGATTCATTGCTGATGCAGGTACCATCTGAATGCTCCCAAACTTCTGACATGCTTGACACCCTTTATAGTACTTGAAACAATCTTCAAGCATGGTGGGCCAATAAAATCCCGATCGCCTGATCAGCCACTTCATCTTATGAGCCGATTGGTGAGTTCCACAGGCACCTTCATGTACCTCATGCAAGAGCCGATTGGACTCGGCTGGTCCCAAACATTTGAGAAGTAACCCTTCCAAAGTCCTGTAGAACATGTCATCGCCGATCAGGACGTACTTCATGGCCCTGTATCTTATCCGTTTAGGTGCCCCCCGAGCCGGATCCTTCAAGTAATTGAAGATATCGGCTCTCCAATCATCGAGTTCCATGAACTGCACCTGAAAATCGGCTCCATCGGCTATCCTTGTATCCTGACGCTGTTTGTGCGAGGTCGTTTGCCTCGGTATTTTGCGACCTTGGGATCCAATGGAAGTTGATATACCTGAACTGTGCCATCAGCTCACGGCATTGCATCCATAATGGGAAGAGCAACTCGCTCTCACACTTATACTCCTCCGTGAGTTGAGAAATCACCAACTTGGAATCCCCGAAGATCTCAACTGCCTCTGCCCCAGCGTCCAATAGCAACTCCATTCCCTTGCACATCGCTTCATACTCAGCAACATTGTTGGTGCAAGGGGTAGATATCCTGATGGAGAAGGAATACGTTGCCCCCCGAGGCGACACGAGTAGCACGCCGATGCCGCACCCATCTTCACAGACCGATCCATCGAAGAACATGGTCCATGCACGCACAGATAGTGCTGCGACGTCCGTGTTGATTCGTTCAGCAATAAGATCGGCCAACGCTTGTCCTTTGACTGCTTTCGCAGGCTGATACCGGATATCAAATTCCGATAAAGCAAACATCCATTTGCCGAGTCGGCCTTTCAACACAGGAGCCGACAGCATGTGCTTGATGACATCCGATTTGCATATGACGATGATTTCTGCTTTCAGCAAGATGTGCTGAATCTTGGTGCAGGTGAAGAACAGGCAGAGGCACAACTTCTCGATCTCGAGGTACCTCGTTTCTGCATCCAACATCCTTCTGCTGAGGTAGAAAACCACTTTTTCCAGACCATCATAAACCTGCACCACCACTGACGCGATGGAGGTGTCAGCTACTGACAAGTAAATGTAGAAGGGTCTGTCTTGCTGTGGTGGAACCAACACAGGTGGCTTCGTCAAGTACTCCTTAATATCGTCAAATGCTTGCTGTTGCTCTGCCCCCCAGCGAAACTCCTCATCAGACTTGATTTTGACCAGTCCCATGAACGGCTCGATTCGTCCTGACAAGTTGGAGATAAACCTTCTGACGAAATTGATTTTGCCGATGAGACATTGGAGCTCCTTCTTCGTGGTGGGTGGCTTCATCGTTCGCACTGCCTCTTGACTTTTCAGGCCGATCTCGATTCCACGCTCATGAACCAAGAAACCCAAGAACTGACCGGCCGTCACACCAAAGGCACACTTCTTTGGATTCATTCTTAGTCCGAACTTCCTAGTTCGGTCCAGGACGTGTCGCAAATCTTCCAAGTGTCCGTCCACCGAAACAGACTTCACCACCACGTCATCGATGTAAATCTCCACCAATTTGCCGATTAAATCATGAAAGATGTAATTCATGGCTCGTTGGTATGTTGCACCGGCATTCTTCAGTCCAAATGTCATGACTACATATTTAAACAAGCCTACTTAACCTGGTACTCTGAATGCAGTCTTGTTTATATCTTCTGGAGCCATAAAGATTTGATTGTACCCGGCATTGCCATCCATGAAGCTTAAAACCTTATGACCAGAGCTGCATTGATCAACGTCTCTGCTACTGGCATCGGATATTCATCCTTTGGAGTGGCACTATTGAGATTCCGAAAATCTATGGCGACGCGCCATCGGCCATCCTTTTTCTCCACAGGTACGACATTGGAAATCCATTCAGCGTACCTGCATGGCCTGATGAACCCGGCGTCCAACATCTTCTGGATCTCTTTCTTGACTTCCACCAAGATTTCGGCCTTCATCTGTCGTGCTCGCTGCTGGAACGGCCGAAATCCTTTCTTCAGAGGGAGCCGATGCTCGATGATGCTCCTGTCTAACCCAGGCATCTCTGTATAATCCCATGCAAAACAATCTGGGTACTCTTTCAACAAGGCTATCAACCGGCTCCTCAGATGTGGATCCAACTTTTTGCTGATAAATGTTGGTCGTGGCTTATCCCCAGGACCAATGTCAATCTCTTCTAGCTCATCAGCTGATGTGAACCCATACCCCAGCTTTCCATCGCTTGCTAGATCAATGCTGAACACAGGCAAAAGGTAAGTTGAGGATAATTTTGGCCGATTGCTAGAATCGGCCTCCTTTTTCATTGCAACGTTCAATGAGGGTTTACAACTTTTGGTTCTCTAGTATGGCTACGTGACAATCTTGAGGTAAGACCTTTGCTTTTTATTTTTTTGGGCCGATCGCTGGGATCGGCCTTGTCACGCACGTCCATAGACTTGGATCTTGCTACTCTGTCAGGCCAGTGGATAAGACCAGCCTCACCCCGTTTTTTGAAGCTTCGATGCGCTCACAGCCGTCCAAACTGATTCTTGGTCGTTTGCATCCCAAATGTTCATGGCAGCTAGCGAGATCATCTGCATGAACAACTTCCACTTCATCTCCATCCCATTGTATGATGCACTGATGCATTGTGGATGGAATGCAACAGTTAGCGTGGATCCAATCTCTTCCTAGCAGGACAGCATAAGTGCTTTTGCTGTCGACGATGAAGAACGATGTAGGGATGGTTTTTCGGCCTACAGTCAGGTCTACGTTCAGAACACCCTTTGCTTCTGACGCTTGGCCGTTGAAATCGCTTAATGTGACGTTGGTTTTGATCAGATCTTCATTGGAACGTCCCAAACGTCGTAGCATAGAGTACGGCATTATATTGACTGCCGCTCCTGTATCAACCAACATCTTGCCGATAGGCTGCCCATTGATGTAACCTTTCAGGTATAGGGCTTTCAAATGCCTGTAGCTTCTATCTCGCGGCTTCTCAAAGATGACTGGCCGTGGACCGCAGTCAAACTGTGCTACTGACACCTCCTCGTCTTTTGGAGCACAAAATTCTGACGGGAGTATGAACACCATATTTGTATCAGCCGATGCCTCTGCATCGGCTCTTGTCTGTTTGGGGCGCCACACTTTCTTTTGTGGCCGTGCCTCTGTCTCCAATGTTTGCTGAATTTTCATGGCCAGATCGGGCCGTGCTTTCCTTAACGTATATAGGTACTAAGCCGGCTTCCTCTAGGTTTCGTAGCCGCTGCACCCTACGCTTCTGGGAGTGGCTGAGTCCATCGGGACACCACCGTGGCCGGTGATACCTATCTTCTTCATCTGACTCCTCGAAGTCTTCATCTTGAGACGACTCAGCTCGTCTGTTCTGAGGTGGGAGAGGCCCTAGACGCTTGAACACTGAAACTTCATTTGTTTCCTCTTCCGTCTACATTCTGGGCAGTTCTCGATTGTTGGCAATCGGCTCATTCCTGAGTCCTTGAAGAAAGGACAGTCCCAATGCTTATCCATGTCCTCTTGCTCTCTTGACCTCCCTCTAGCGTGACGCTCATACCCTTCTTGGTCTCTATTATATCGACGATACTTTCTGTCATCTGCATCAGACCGACGATATCTCTCATCATCTACGTCGTAGCGCCGACGTCGGTCATACTGCTGCTCATATTTGTTAAGGAGGTGCGCGGAAAGTGGTCGTTGATACCGCACGCTTCTCACCTCTTCCTCAGTCAAATACCGTCTGTCATCATGCTGGGGCCGGTCGCGTGGATCGGCCTCCTCTTTATCTTTGCCACGGGAGTGACTGCTCTCTGGCTTATCCTTGCCATGGCGGTCTACAAGTCCTGCCATGTTGATATCAAACGAGAAGCCTGGCTCGCTCCTTAAGCAGTGACTAAGATCGACCATGTTGACGTCAGGAAACGGATGCGTGTCAACTCTCATGGCAAACTGACCGAAGAGTAATCGGCCTTGTTCTATCGCCATTTGAATCTGTCCGCGCAACACTTTGCAGTCGTTGGTGGCATGGGTGAACGTGTGATGCCACTTGCAGTATGGCCTACCGTTCATCTCTTGTAACGTAGGGATTTTGTGGCCTTCGGGTAACTTTAGCTGTTTTTCCTTCAGGAGCAAATCAAAAATCTGCTCCGTTTTGCTTAAATCAAAGTCAAACCCTCTTGCAGGCCCTGGTTGTTTCACCCATTTGCAGGACACGGGTGCTGCCCCCCGAGCCCATTCAGCTACGGCGACCTCCTGATCTTCTGCAGAGTCTTCATCTTCTTCCGTCTCGACCAGGGCGACGCGCTTGAACTTGTCCTGGTACAATTCTGGGTGGCGCTGTTCATATGATGTCAACCTCTGAACCATGTGCGCCAGTGAATTGTAGTCTGCTTGGAAAGTCAGATCTTTGAGCGGCGCTGAGAGTCCTGCTATTGCCAGCTCAACTGCTTCCTTCTCAGATAAACGAACCGAATAACATCGGTTCTTGACAGTCTGACGCTGAATGTATTCAGACACTTGTCTCTCCTCGCCTTTGCCGAACCTGGGTCAGATCGGCAATGCCACTTCGGTAGCTTGAATGATATTGTATGGCTGTTCTTCCAGTGCTTCCGTCAGGCAGATCGGTGGCAGGGTGTACCACCCAAAGGCTGGGCCCGTGAGAGATTGCGAAAAGAACCTCACACGTAGCTGGTCTGAAGCTGAGACCATGCCCAACTGTGCCAAATATCGGCTCACGTGCTCGATTGAGCTAGACCCCTCTGATCCACTGAATTTTGTGAAGTCAGGGAGCCGATATTTAGGCGGTAGTGGGATCAGGTCATACTCGTTAGGATACGGCTTGGAATAGCCGATTACTCTCTTCTTCGGCAGGATACCGAACTGGTCTCTCAAGATTGCACTGATCTGATCCACAGTAGGAGCTGCAGAGGTTGAGCTTTCATGACTTGTTCGAGTGGCATATTTAGGTAGCCACGCCTGTTTCTCGCATCTGCTCCAGAACTTCCCTCTGTGGCAATCCCTCCTGCATGGCAATCCCTGCTGTGGCAATCCCTCCTGCTGTAACCTGGCTCATCCAGTTGTTGCAGTCCGGCACGTATGTGCACACGTATCCATGCGGGATCTCCTTGGGCGGCTCATACAAGAATTGGTAATCGCCAGGATCACCTCCAACCTTGTAGACGACGTACGCTGGTGAACCTTGTTGCTGTGGAGCTGCCAACGTGTACGGCAGTGGTGGCCTAGTGTAGAACGGTATTTCTCCCTGATGAGTTCCTAGAGCAGGTCCTGATGGAGAATACTGATGCTTCATGATTTCTTGCACCACACGAAGCGCAACACGCTCCAAAGTGTTCACCAGGCTCTCAGAATGCCGATGTAGGGAATGAGCCACAACATAGTTGATTTCCTGGCGCAGGGCTCTGGTACGGTCCTCCGAAGGGAGAGACAGATCTATCCCTTCAAGCGCGCCTTCGGGTTTGAACCCTTTGAACCTAATCCCGTGCGAACGGGTCTTCTCGAAAGAGCCGATGAGATCGGCTTCGAAGATGGCCTTGAGATCATCATATTTCTTCTTGTGCTCTGGAGGTAGATCCTCGTACTTGATCTGTTCTTCCGCCATCTCGGATGTTGACGTGGTTGTTGTGAAGATGTCCCACCGGGCGTGCGAGAATGTGTTACCTGCGAAAACCCACCGGAGCGGTGGTTAAGCAACACGAAGAGCCGGGAGGCTGCCAAGACTGCTGGGTGGGCCCTGGTCCCTCGACGTCGTCCCGCAATGTTCCGGCACACGTCCTGGCGGTTGCAAGGGCGTGCCACCTGACCTATACCTGGTCAGGAAGGTGTTGGATTGCTTCGATTAGTTTCCTGCATGGTAGACACGTAAACATTAAATACGAGCCCGATCGGCTCTCAGGTTGCCCTGTGGATCGGCTCAAAGAGCCGATCGCCCCATGATTCACGTTGGGTTTACGATGACATGGGGCTCCTGCTTGATCAACACAAAGTTAAACCAATCCACGACAGTTTAGGGTTTTCACCATATGATCGGAACATCCTACGCGTGGTTGAGCCTAATAGATACAAAAGATGATAGAAAGCTAACCCTAAAAGAGGCCTAAAAACCAACATTAAGTTAATTCCCGGAACAATCCCTCTTAGAGTTATCAAACTACACCTTAGCACTACCGGATCGTTCAACCCGTTTGCAAGGCCTAACCATACGGATATTAAACTAATCCTTGAAAGACAAGGAGCAACTATAACAGATTGGATCTACTAAACGACGAACAAGCAAGGTGCTGCCCTTACACCTAGATAGGTATAAGGGCAGCTAGATATCGAGGGACGGCATAGCTAAGCAAATATGCATAAGAAAAGCATCAATGCAAGCCCCAAAACATCTAGGATAAGTAGTGTTACTCGCCATCAACAACTTCAGCACGAGCAGCACAAAATAAACGAATAAACGTACGCTGCCTTGATCGCAAGATGCGATCTAGGCAGCATGATGCTTAGCTGGAAGAAACCCTCGAAACAAGGGGTGGCGATGCGCCTGGTTTGTGTTTGTTGTGAACGTGATTGTCCTCTTTTCTCGATAACCCTAGATACATATTTATAGTCCAAGGGACTTTCTAATTGGGGCGTGCACCTAACCGTGCACGGGTTAAACTCTATCTTTTAATTCTAAACTAAGATGCAATCTACTATATTTTACAGATACACGGGCAATCTAGCCCAAACTCTTCGCACAAGGCCGCTTCAGAGATACTCCACGTGTATATCCTTCAAGCCCATCTCCATTACGGCCCATCTCCTGATTTGGCCAAAATCTGGTGATAACAATTGGTCAAATACCAATAACCTTGAGGTTCTTACTTTGAAGTTGATCATCATATGACAAGTGTTCTAGATTTCACTATTAGTAACTTTGTAATATGATGAACAATTTCACTCATAATTTTATCCATCATATCATGACGACTTTCCGAGACCATGTCTGTACATGCTAGGCTCGTAAAGTTTAACCTTAGTATTCGCATGTGCAAATCTGGCTTGCACCCGTTGTATGCACTCGTGGAATCTATAACACCCGATCATCACGAGATGCTTCGAAACGACGAGTCTTAGCAACGGTGCATACTAAGGACGATCACTTCATGGATATGCGAATATCGTTAGTGCCCCAATAGTTGGAGGATTGGGACGCCTGGCGTCTTCAACCTTCGTACATTCCCATAAAACTTATGAGTTTATGTAGTCTCACTAGATTATATTCTATCATCTTGCAGTAAGGTCTTAGATATCGCATATATCTCATACCTCGCTTCTTTCTGAAAACAAAACTTTTCAGCTCCTTACTTTTCAAACAAATTTGAACATCAAGTTTCACGGAGACAAGATAATTGTAGGTACTAATTGAAACCATAGCTCTTTGAATCAACAATGTGAGGTTTACTAAAAGTTTGCAATAGGACTTAATTATTTCTTGATTCTTTAACAATACGGTACCAGTCCGTAAAGTTAATTGTCAGACTTAACAGTATTTCAATCTCAATTACAAGACTAACGCATGGTAGAAAACGGATGCCAATTCTACAAATTTAATTCAAAATACTATTCAGACTATGTTCATGATAATTAGTTCAAGTTTTAATCTAATTACTAATGAACTCCCACTTAATACAACATCCCTCATAGTTGTTAAGTGGCACACGATCCACATCCACTACACCAAAACCGATCATCACGTGAGATGATGTAGCTTCAATGGTGAACATCAACATGTTGATCATATCATCCATATGACTCGTGTTCAACCTTTCGGTTTCCGTTGTCCCGAGGCCATGTCTGTACATGCTAGGCTCGTCAAGCAAACCCAAGTATTCCGCGTGTGCAAACATGGCTTACACCCGTTGTATGTGAACGTTGAGTCTATCACATCCGATCATCACGAGATGCTTCGAAACGACGAACTGTAGCAACGGTGCATACAAGGGGAGAACACTTTATTATCTTGATATTAATGTGAGGGATCATCTTATAATGCTACCGTCGCGATCTAAGCAAAATAAGATGCATAAAGGATTAACATCACATGCAATTCATATGTGATATGATATGGCCCTTTAGTCTTTGCGCCTTTGATCTTCATCTCCAAAGCACGGACATGATCTCCATCATCAACGGGCATGATCTCCATCATCGTCGGCGTAGCGTCAAGGTCCATGGCGCCGTCTTCATGGTTGTTCACCGTGTGTAGCAACTATTACAACTACTTTGAAATAATACTACAACATGAAATATAAAGACAACCATAAGGCTCCTGCCGGTTGCCACAATACAATAATGATCATCTCATACATATTCATCATCACATCATGGCCATATCACATCACCAAACCCTGCAAAAACAAGTTAGACGCCTCTAATTTGGTTTGCATATTTTACGTGGTTTAGGGTTTTCGAGCAAGATCCAATCTACCTACGAACATGAACCACAACGGTGATACTAGTGTTGTCAATAGAAAGAGTAAATTGGATCTTCACTATAGTGGGAGAGACAGACACCCGCAAAGCCACTTATGCAATACAAGTTGCATGTCGAGCGTGGAGCAAGTCTCATGAACGCGGTCATGTAAAGTTAGCCCGGGCCGCTTCATCCCACTATGCCGCAAGATGCAAAGTACTCGAACTAAAGACAACAAAAGCATCAACGCCCACAAAACCATTGTGTTCTACTCGTGCAACCAATCTATGCATAGACACGGCTCTGATACCACTGATGGGATTCGTAGCATAGAAAACAAAAATTTTCCTACCGCAAGAACGAAAACACAAGCCAAGATCTAATCTAGTAGATGGTAGCAACGAGAAGATCATGAGACTAACCCTCGAAGATTTCCAAAGCCTAACGAGATTAGATCTCGTGGTGGATGTAGTCGATCACTTGCCGCTTGCAAAAGCGCGTAGAAGATCTTGACCGCTTGCAAAAGCGCGTAGAAGAACTTGACGGTGCCACAATCGGGCAGCACCTCCGTACTCGGTCACACGTACGGTGTTGATGAAGACGACGTCCTCCTCCCCGTTCCAGCGGGCAGCGGAAGTAGTAGATCCTCCTCGGAATCCCGGCAGCACGACGGCGTGGTGGCGGTGGTGGTGGAGAACTCCGGCAGGGCTTCGCCTAAGCGTATGCGGGAGAGGTGGTGGAGGAGGAGAGGCTAGGGTTTGGGGAGAGGGGGTGGCCGGCCAGGGCAGCCCTTGTGGGGTGGGGCCCCCTCCCTCTCCTCCTCATTATATAGGTGGAAATCCCCAAGTGTTGGTATCCAAGTCTTCGAATAAGACCCGAAACCAAAACCTACCAAAGGGACAAAACCTACCCAAGGGGGAATCCCACTCAAGGTGGGACTCCCACCTTTCCTTGGGGGGTTGGCCGGCCACCCTTGGTGGAGTCCACCTGGGACTCCTCCCCTTAGGGTTGGCAGGCCATGCAAGGTGGAGTCCCTCCGGGACTCCACTTTCCATGTGATTTCTTCCGGACTTTTCTAGAACCTTCTAGAACCTGCCATAAATGCACCGGATCATTTCCAAACTTGGAATATGACTTCCTATATATGAATCTTATTCTCCGGACCATTCCGGACCTCCTCGTGATGTCCTGGATCCCATCCGAGACTCCGAACAAAACTTCGAACTCCATTCCATATTCCATATCTACTTAAACGACATCAAACCTTAAGTGTGTCACCCTACGGTTCGTGAACTATGCAGACATGGTTGAGACTTCTCTCCGACCAATAACCAGCGGACCTGGAGATCCATAATGGCTCCCACATATTCAACGATGACTTTAGTGATCGATTGAACCATTTACATACGATACCGATTCCCTTTGTCTCGCGATATTTTACTTGTCCGAGGTTTGATCATCGGTATCACGATACCTTGTTCAACCTCGTCTCTGACAAGTACTCTTTACTCGTACCGTGGTATGTGATCTCTTATGAACCATTCATATGCTTGCAAGCTAATCAGATGACATTCCACCGAGAGGGCCCAGAGTATATCTATCCGTCATCGGGATGGACAAATCCCACTCTTGATCCATATGCCTCAACTCATACTTTCCGAATACTTAATCCCACCTTTATAACCACCCATTTACGCAGTGGCGTTTGATGTAATCAAAGTACCCTTCCGGTATAAGTGATTTACATGATCTCATGGTCGAAGGATTAGGTAACTATGTATCGGAAAGCTTATAGCAAATGAACTTAATGACGTGATCTTATGCTACGCTTAATTGGGTGTGTCCATTACATCATTCATCAATGACATAACCTTGTTATTAATAACATCCAATGTTCATGATCATGAAACCCTGATCATCTATTAATCAACAAGCTAGTTATACAAGAGGCTTACTAGGGACTCCTTGTTGTTTACATAACACACATGTATCAATGTTTCGGTTAATACAATTATAGCATGGTATGTAAACATTTATCATAAACATAAAGATATATAATAACCATTTTATTATTGCCTCTTGGGCATACCTCCAATAGCCTCCCACTAGCACTAGGGAACCTGGGGGAAGTTTCTTTATCCAAGATCGCGCGGCTCCGCTCAAGTGTACTTGGATGCTCTGCATGGCTGTTGCCCTGGTTCCGCCTATCAACTTCACCATCTCGAGGTAATCAACGAGCCAATCTTCGGGATCCTGTAGGCCGTCGAATTTCTTGAAATTTTCGGGTAGCTTAAACCCTGACGGGACTCGAGTTTTTCGAACTCGTCTCGTAAAGCACGGGAGTCCGCACATATCTTCGTCAGCAACTTCTGGTAATGCCGATGTTCCCTTCTTTCTTGTCGCGCTCTATCCACCCTTGCTGCTGATCCCTTGCTCCACTTGCTCTCGGTGGATCTTGCACTGCTGCGGGTAGGTCGCGGACTATTTTGCCTTGCAGTTCCTTCGGGAGGTGTGGCTGCGAAGCGTTTCCCATGGCTCCAACTCCTGCCATTGCCATGTTAAACAATGCTTCTCTCGGGTCCCCAGGAGGTGGTCTGGACGCGAGGATGAAAGCTTGCGTTGCCATGTACCCAGCTTCCGGTGTTTTAGGGATAATATTTCCCCTTGTATCAATCGACATGAAAGACATGTCGAGATTTTGAATTATATTTTCTCTCTCTGCTTCAGGTATATTTTGCAGCCGAGATCTTGCTCTCCTCCGAGCTTCTCTGACTATCTCCCGAAGTTCCTGATTGTCGACTTAGGTCTGCTCGTGCCTGCTTGACGCGGAGGCTGCCTCCTTTCTTCTGTTCAGGGAGGCTGTCTGTTTTTCCAACTCCCTACTCACACGAGCAAGTCTATATTGATAGGCTTGTAATTCTTCTGCAGTAGCAGTTGTGGTCATTGGTTCTGAACCGTCCATGGCTCTTGCGGCTCTGTCCCATGCTTCTTGCGGGAGCTGAACTCTTAGTCGTGGTAGGACCCAACGTATTAGTGCCTAGACCTCTCCTGAGATCAGCGGGATCGACATATGGGTTTCCCAAATTGTCGAAAGCCTCTGACGTTTCTGGTTCTGCTCGGCTTGCCTCTTCAATTGCATAGACTTGATGATATTTTGAGTATTGATTTTTGTCGGGATTGGTGACACCATCATAGAGATTGGTGAAGACCTTTCCGATGGCAGCAGATTTGTCGATGAAGTTGAAGCTGTCGACGCTGTCGGAGTCGCTGCTTATAACGGAGTCCGCAGACGACTCGAAGGACATGTCGCTGAAGATCTTGGCGAGATTTCCGCTTGCATTGGTGTTGATGAAGCGTGGCGACGAGCTCTTCATCGCTTGACGAAAAGTCAGAATCGATCGCTGAAAATTCCGACGAGATCGGAACTTCGAGACGATAAGATCCTTCCTTGTCGACGCGAATCGGAATTCTCCGAACGTCATCACGATGGGCTCCTCCAGATACGCACATGCATCCAAACGGGAGGGCGGGTGAGGAATAAAATCGACTAGATCAGTTTCGACCTGTTTACCTCGATCCATCGAGTCGTGATCGCGTTGCTACCGACGAAGTCGACGATCTTGAACGTGCCATCGAGATCAGCTCCTTGTCGCCTCTAATTCCCACAGACGGCGCCAATTGACAATGGATTAACTTGTCAATGCCTACGTATTGTAGACTAGGGTTTTGCTAGAAGTAGAGGGCAAGTAGATCTCGAAGGTTTCAGCCGAAAAGTACTCGACGATTGTAAAACTAGGGTTGTGTTGACAGTAGATTCGATCCCTTCTTTGTCCCTCGACTCCCCCTTATATAGCAGGTGGAGCCGAGGGATTCGTAATACACAAGTTACAGAGTCCGGGAGGGTTTCTAACCCGTCCCGTGAATTTACAAGTTTCTATATTTCCTAATACAATTCTAACTTGCCTTAACACCAATTGGGCTTCCGATCTTTGTACTCTTCGACTTGTGGGCCTTTAGTAAACCCCGGGTACCATCTTCGGCAGGCCCATTGGGGATGCCTATGTCACCAGGGGAGTACATCTACCAGTATTGATGACAAAGCCCACGGCAGCCGAAAGAAAGATCGGCGGGTACATCTCTCACCTCTTCTAATTCCTTTGCTGCTCTTGATGATGATGATATTATTGCTAGAGCTTTAGAAATGGGTATCAGTCATGATTCTTCCCCCCCCCCCCCCCGAGAAAGTTAATTATCTCAAAGATCTAGAAATAGCTAGGCACTCTATCAATGAAATGCAGGAGAAGAATGATTCTGCAGCTGTCTCAAATGAGCACACCCAAATTCTGCTACTAGGTCTTTCGGAAGAACACGATGATGATATGGAAGAATTCACTCCTGTAGTTTCCGGAGAACAAAGAAAAAAGAAAATCAGCGAAAAAAGATCTTTGAGAGGGACACTAGCCAAATCAGGTGTCACCGGAGGAGCACATTCCGGATCTAGTGCTGCCAGGTGAAAGTTACATGACCACCCTTTGTGTGGCATTGTAGTGGAACCAGCAATCAGAGACTGTAAGTATTTATGATAGGAGCAACTTTGAATTGGGGGGTTGGCAAGAAAGGTATGAGTGTATTCTTATCAGTTCTTGAGAGACCGGGAGATAGATTTTGTGGGTCTGCAGGAAACAATTAAGAAAGATTATTCCTCCAGTTTCGTCAGAAGATTTGATCCTCATAATTTGTTTGAATGGAGATGGCTACCTGCTGTAGGAAGAAGTGGTGGGATTTTGGGTGGCTTTAGGTCATCCAGATTTGATATTCAAGGCACCAGTATGAGCAGTTTCACATCAAAGTGACCTTCTGGATCTGAAACTGCGATTGAAGTGGAATTTGGTGATTGTTTATAGGGGCACAGTTTGGAAGATAAGGAAGAATTCGATTGAACTTGGCACTATCTGTAGTGAACAATCTCTTCCTCTCTTGGTGGGAGGGGACATTAACATAATCAGATTTTCATCAGAGAAAAATAAAAACATGAGAAGGAATAGGTGGACTGATATTTTCAATTCCATTATCAACAGTTATGCTATGAGGGAGATCTACATGTGGTGGACAGTTTACTTGGTCAAATAATCATCTGGAGCCTACTGGAGAAATTTGGATAGATTTTTAATGAATGATGCTTGGGAAAATTTATTTCCCCTTACTAATGTTCACAAGCTGGTTAGAGAGATATTGTTATCACCAGATTTTGGCCAAATCAGGAGATGGGCCGTAAGTGAAGATGGGCTTGAAGGATATACGCGTGGAGCGTCTTTGAAGCGGCCTTGCACGAAGAGTTTGGGCTAGATTGCCCGTGTATCTGTAAATATAGTAGATTGCATCTTAGTTTAGAATTAAAAGATAGAGTTTAACCCGTGCACGGTTAGGTGCACGCCCGAATTAGAAAGTCCCTTGGACTATAAATATGTATCTAGGGTTATCGGAAAAGGAGGACAATCACGTTCACAACAAACACAAATCAGGCGCATCGCCACCCCTTTCTTCGAGGGTTTCTTCCGGGTAAGCACCATGCTGCCTAGATCGCATCTTGCGATCTAGGCAGCGTACGTTTATTCGTTTACCTTGTGTTGCTCGTGCTGAAGCGTTGTTGATGGCGAGTAGCACTATTTATCATAGATGTTTTGGGGCTTGCATGGATGCTTTTCTTGTGCATATTTGCTTAGCTATGCCGTCCCTCGATATCTAGCTGCCCTTATACCTACCTAGGTGTAAGGGCAGCACCTTGCTTGTTCGTTATTTAGTAGATCCAATCTGTTATAGTTGCTCCTTGATTCTTCAAGGATTGGTTTAATATCTGTATGGTTAGGCCTTGCAAACGGGTTGAACGATCCGGTAGTACGTAAGGTATGGTTTGTTAGTCCTAAGAGGGATGTTCCGGGAATTAACTTAACGTTGGTTTTTAGGCCTCTTTTAGGGTTAGTTTTCCATTATCTTTCGTGTCTATTAGGCTCAACTACGCGTAGGATGTTCCGATCATGCGGTGAAAACCCTAAACTGTCGTAGATTGGTTTAACTTTGTATTGATCAAGCAGGAGCCCCATGTCAACGTGAATCATGGGGCGATCGGCTCTTTGAGCCGATCCACAGGGCAACCTGAGAGCCGATCGGGCTCGTATTTAATGTTTACGTGTCTGCCATGCAGGAAACTAATCGAAGCAATCCAACACCTTCCTGACCAGGTATAGGTCAGGTGGCACGCCCTTGCAACCGCCAGGACGTGTGCCGGAACATTTGCGGGACGACGTCGAGGGACCAGGGCCCCCTGCAGTCTTGGAAGCCTCCCGGCTCTTCGTGTTGCTTAACCACTGCTCGCCGGTGGGTTTTGGCAGGCAACACATTCTGGCACGCCCGGTGGGACAATCTTCGCAACAACCACGTCAACATCCGAGATGGCGGAAGAACCGATCAAGTACGAAGATCTGCCTTGAGCATAAGAAGAAATATGATGATCTCAAGGCCACCTTCGAAGCCGATCTCATCGGCTCTTTCGAGAAGACCGTTCGCATGGGATTAGGTTCAAGGGTTCCAACCCGAAGGCGCGCTTGAAGGATAAATCTATCTCTCCCTTGGAGGAACGTACCAGAGCCCTGCGACAGGAAATTAACTATGCCGTTGCTCATTCTCTACATCGGCATTCTGAGAGCCTGGTGAACACTTTGGAGCGTGTTGCGCTTCACGTGGTGCAAGAAATCATGAAGCATCAGTATTCTCCGTCAGGACCTGCTCTAGGAACTCACCAGGGAGAAATACCGTTCTACACTAGGCCACCACTGCCATACACGATGGCAGCTCCACAACAACAAGGTTCACCGGCGTACGTCGTCTACAAGGTTGGAGGTGATCCTGGCGATTACCAATTCCTGTATGAGCCGCCCAAGGAGATTCCACATGGATACGTGTGCACGTACGTGCCGGACTGCAACAACTGGGCGAATCGATTACGGAGGAGACTGCCACAGCGGAGGGTTGCCACAGCAGGAGGAAGTTCGGAGCAGATCTGGGAGAAACAGGCGTGGCTAGCTACATATGCCACCGGAACAAGTCATGAAAGCTCAACCTCTGCAGCTCCTACGGTGGATCAGATCACTGCAATCTTGAGAGACCAGTTCGGTATCCTGCCGAAGAAGAGAATGATCGGCTATTCCAAGCCGTATCCCAACGAGTATGACCTAATCCCACTACCGCCTAAGTATCGGCTCCCTGACTTCACAAAATTCAGTGGATCAGAAGGAACCAGCTCAATTGAACACGTGAGCCGATATTTGGCACAGTTGGGCATGGTCTCAGCTTCAGACGAGCTACGTGTGAGGTTCTTTTCACAATCTCTCACGGGTCCGGCCTTTGGATGGTACACCTCGTTGCCACCAGATTCGGTTCGAACATGGAAGCAGCTGGAAGAGCAGTTTCACATACAGTATCATTCAGAAGCTACTGAAGCTGGCATTGCCGATCTGACCCAGGTTCGGCAAAGGCGAGGAGAGACGGTGTCTGAATACATTCAGCGCTTCAGGACCGTCAGGAACCGATGTTATTCGGTTCGTTTATCTGAGAAGGAAGCAGTCGAGCTGGCGATAGCAGGCCTGTCAGCGCCGCTCAAAGATGTGACCTTCCAAGCAGACTACAATTCACTGGCGCATATGGTTCAGAAATTGACATCGTATGAACAGCGCCACCCAGAATTGTACCAGGACAAGTTCAAGCGCGTCGCCCTGATCGAGACGGAAGAAGATGAAGATTCTGCAGGAGATCAGGAAGTCGCTGTAGCTGAATGGACTCGGGGGGCAAAACCCGTGTCCTGCAAGTGGGTGAAACAACCAGGGCCTGCAAAAGGGTTTGACTTTGATTTAAGCAAAACGGAGCAGATTTTTGATTTGCTGCTAAAGGAAAAACAGCTGAAGTTACCCGAAGGCCACAAAATCCCCACGTTACAAGAGATGAACAGCAGGCCATACTGCAAATGGCATCACACGTTCACTCATGCCACCAATGACTGCAAAGTCTTGCGCGGACAGATTCAAATGGCGATAGAACAAGGCCGATTACTCTTCGGTCAGTTTGCCATGAGAGTTGACACGAATCCGTTTCCTGACGTCAACATGGTGGATCTCAGTCACTGCATAAGACGCGAGCCAGGTTTCTCTTTTGGTATCAACATGGCAGGGCTTGCAGATCGCCATAGCAAGCAGCAGTCACTCCCGTGGCAAAGATAAGAGGAGGCCGATCCACGCGACCGGCCCCATATGATGACAGACGGTATTTGACTGAGGAAGAGGTGAGAAGCGTGCGGTATCAACGACCACTTTCCGCGCACCTCCTTAACAAATATGAGCAGCAGTATGACCGACGTCGGCGCTACGACGTAGATGATGAGAGATCGTCGGTCTGATGCAGATGACAGGAAATACTCGACAATGAAGGGTATGAGCGTCACGCTAGAGGGAGGTCAAGAGAGCAAGAGGACATGGATAGGCATTGGAACTGTCCTTTCTTCAAACATTGCTGGGACTCAGGAATGAGCCGATTGCCTACAATCGAGAACTGCCCAGAATGTAGACAGAAGAGGAAGGGAACAAATGAAGTTTCAGTGTTCAAGCGTCTAGGACCTCTCCCACCTCAGAAAAAACGAGCTGAGTCATCTCAAGATGAAGACTTCGAGGAGTCAGAGGAAGAAGATAGATATCACCGACCAAGGTGGTGTCCTGATGGACTCAGCCACTCCCAAAAGCGCAGAGTGCAACGGCTACGAAACTTGGAGGAAGCCGAGGCGCAGTACCTGTACACGTTGAGGAAAGCACGGCCCGATCTGGCCATGAAAATTCAGCAAACATTGGAGATGGAGACTCGCCCACCAAAGAAAGTGTGGCGACCCAAGCAGACAAAAGCCGATGCAGAGGCATCGGCTGATACAAACATGGTGTTCATCCTTCCGTCAGAGTTTTGTGCTCCAAGAGACGAGGAAGTGTCGTGGCACAGTTTGATGCGGCCCGCGGCCGGTCATCTTTGAGAAGCCACGAGAGAGGAGCTACAGGCATCTGAAAGCCCTATACCTGAAAGGTTATATCAATGGGCAGCCTATCAGCAAGATGCTGGTTGACACGGGAGCGGCAGTCAATATAATGCCGTACTCCATGTTACGACGTTTGGGACGTTCCAATGAAGATCTGATCAAGACCAACGTCACACTAAGCGATTTCAACGGCCAAGCGTCAGAAGCCAAGGGTGTTCTGAACGTAGACTTAACTGTCGGCCGAAAAACCATCCCTACGTCGTTCTTCATCGTCGACAGCAAAAGCACTTACGCTGTCCTGCTAGGAAGGGATTGGATCCACGCTAACTGTTGCATTCCATCCACAATGCATCAGTGCATCATACAATGGGATGGAGATGAAGTGGAGGTTGTTCATGCAGATGATTCGATCGAAATCTCTTTGGCCGCCATGAACATCTGGGAAGCAAACGACCAAGAGCCGCTCTCTGGAATCAATCTGGACGGCTGTGAGCGCATCGAAGCTTCAAAAAACGGGGTGAGGCTGGTCTTATCCACTGGCCTGACAGAGTAGCAAGATCCGAGTCTATGGACGTACGTGGTCCCTGCGATCGGCCCCAAAAAATAAAAAGCAAGGATCTCACCTCAAGCATGTCACGTAGCCATAGCGAGAGAAGAAGTTGTAAACCCTCATTAAACATTGCAATGGAAAAGGAGGCCGATTCTAGCAATCGGCCAAAATTAGCTCAACATGCCTTCTGCCATGTTGCATTGATTTAGCGGCGATGGGAAGCTGAGGTATGGGTTTACATCATCGATGAACTAGAAGAGTCACAAGCACAAGGAGGCCGATTCCGGCAATCGGCCAAAATCATTCTCACCACACTTGCTAGTCGCTGTGCTATTCAGCATGGTGAGTGGTGTGACAGGCTTATAGTTGGCTGAAAGCCGATATCTTCAATCACTTGAAGGATTCGGCTCGGGGGGCATACACACAGAGAAGATACAAGGCCAAAGTATGTACCCAGGAGGAGCCGATTCATGAAATCGATCGGCTAATAAAAAAATCGAAAATAGAAAAATTTTAAGCACAGCCGATGCTCGGACATCGACTTAAGAATAAAAAGCCGATGCACAGCCATCGACTCTAGAATTACAGAGCTTCAACTGCAGCGTCATTGGGACGTGGGGCTGGATTTCTTCAAGGATGTTCTTCACCTCCTCAGAGTTTTTGACCAATGTCTCAATGGGTGAAGAAAGCAGAGCTTTGAGGCGTTGGAGCTGGGACTTGGTTCATCACATGCTGTGGAGGGGCCGGCTCGATAGATTCAGGGTCGAACGACAGCAAGCCTGAGAGATCACAACCCTGACAAACAACAAGAGCAGCATAAGCATGCAGATCAGGGTAAGGGCGAGCCCAACAAAGGGAGCATACCTCTCCTAGGACCATGGGAACAGCCGATGACGAAGCGATCGGTGGCGTTTTTCCTGGGGTTTGGCCAAGGTGGCGACTTGGTTGATGACACCTTTAGAGGTTGTTACATCCAGAGCTATGGAGGGCATCGGAACTTCATCGCATCCCCAGGAAGCTTTATCGGTGCAAGAAAAAGATGGTGAGCCGATCTGAGCAGCACAGCACAATGCCGTCAGCAAAGATGGTGCCCTGTTTTGATGGGAGCTGGAGGGCAGCAAGTTCAGGGGCTGACCTTTTCTTGGAAGCCGATGGTGGCACATCTGACTGGTTTTACGTGGTGGTGTCCTCAGAAGTGCCCGAGCTTGAGCCTCGTCGGCTGGACTGCGTCTCCTCGCTGGTATTATCTTGATGAGGTCTACAAGAGCAGGATTACTGAACTTAACATGCTACTAAAGCCTAGAAGGGTGTTTGCCCTTCAAAGTTTTCCTGGCAGCCACCTTTCTCACTATTCTTGACTGAGGCTCGGGGGGCAGCTGACCCTGAAGATTCTTTGCTCTTGGGAGCCGATTTTGTTGGAATCGGCTGGCTCTGCATTACAACCTTTTCGAAAGGTGGTGAGTTCTTGCAGAAGAGAACCACCGGAGCTGGTGGGAGGAATTTGAAGAGGGAGCCATCATCATTGATAGGCTCTGGGCCATCTTGTTGCTGCAAAGAAACAGAGCAGGAAATTTGTGGGCAAGTGGTACCTGTTCTGCAGAAGTATCAGCTTCAACATCAAGTTGTTTCAGCAACGGTCCTAGAGCTCTCTGAAGGCATTAATTCAGGAGTTTTGCCGATAAATCGAACATTACGCTCGGGTGTTTTGGAGTCCAAAATCTGGAATTCGCGGTGTGGGTTGGACACTGTTCGATTGGAAATTTAGGATAACTGAATTGACATGTTTGATTTATCGGGAAGAGCGATGCGTTGCCATCGGCTCATTAAGCATTGACCAAGTTGACAAATCGGCAAAGTCAGCATGAGGGGAAATCGGCTAAATTAGCATAAAGGAAATCGGCAAAGGGAGTTCTTCATTAATAATGGGATTTCTTACATAGAAGAGCTGATTACTCTCAAAAGGAGGAACCAGGGGATACATTGCCCCATCTACTAATACTGGTCCTATGCTAAGGATCCTATCTACGGGCCGTCGCTGCCCTCGTCGTCACCGTCGTCGCCGTCGTGTCGGCACTACTCCCGACGGGCTCGTCGTCGCTGCTGCGCGGCCGCCGGCAGGGCCCTCGTTGTCCTCATCCTCCTCGTCAGCGTCGTCGTTGTCGAAGTCGCTGAGGTTTCCCGGCCAGGGGCAGAAGCGCTTGGCCGGCGGCTCGTCGGAGGAGGTGTCGTCCTCCTCCTCCTCTTCCTCCTCCTCCTCCTCGAAGGAGGTGAAGTCGTCCCAGGAGAAGCGATCGTCATCGCTCTCCTCCTCCGTTTCCCCGTCGGCGAGGAAGCGGAGGTCACTCTCCCCGTCGGTCGAGGATTTGTCGTCCTCAGACCAGACGGAGAAGTCGTGGCTGGCCTCGTCCCCGTCTTCTAGGGCGCGGTGAATGTGGTCCGCCATTGGGACCCACTCCGGCGTCGGCTCGCGGAGGGGAGATGATTGGACGGAAAGACCCGATGAAGCGGAGGAGGAAGAAGAAGAAGAAGACATGGTGGCAGAGGAGGGTTTTTGGAGTGCTAATGCGAAGGGGATATAGCGGAGATTTAATGTTCAAGCAGTTTTCGAGGATGTGGTGCCACAACTGTCAAATCGTGCAGAGAAGTTGAGAAGGCAAGGCATCATGATGAAGAATACTGCGACGGTTCTGCTCTGCCACGACATGACCCCTCGAAGGAAAAACAGAGTGGTTTTGAAATTATCATTGCCAAAACCAGGGGGCATGTGTTATCACCAGATTTTGGCCAAATCAGGAGATGGGCCGTAAGTGAAGATGGGCTTGAAGGATATACGTGTGGAGCGTCTTTGAAGCGGCCTTGCACGAAGAGTTTGGGCTAGATTGCCCGTGTATCTGTAAATATAGTAGATTGCATCTTAGTTTAGAATTAAAAGATAGAGTTTAACCCGTGCACGGTTAGGTGCACGCCCGAATTAGAAAGTCCCTTGGACAATAAATATGTATCTAGGGTTATCGGAAAAGGGGACAATCCTGTTCACAACAAACACAAAACAGGCGCATCGCCACCCCTTTCTTTCGAGGGTTTCTTCCGGGTAAGCACCATGCTGCCTAGATCGCATCTTGCGATCTAGGCAGCGTTTACGTACGTTTATTCGTTTACCTTGTGTTGCTCGTGCTGAAGCGTTGTTGATGGCGAGCAGCACTATTTATCATAGATGTTTTGGGGCTTGTATGGATGCTTTTCTCGTGCATATTTGCTTAGCCATGCCGTCCCTCGATATCTAGCTGCCCTTATACCTACCTAGGTGTAAGGGCAGCACCTTGCTTGTTCGTTATTTAGTAGATCCAATCTGTTATAGTTGCTCCTTGATTCTTTGAGGATTGGTTTAATATCTGTATGGTTAGGCCTTGCAAACGGGTTGAACGATCCGGTAGTACGTAAGGTATGGGTTGTTAGTCCTAAGAGGGATGTTCCGGGAATTAACTTAACGTTGGTTTTTAGGCCTCTTTTAGGGTTAGTTTTCCATTATCTTTCGTGTCTATTAGGCTCAACTACGCGTAGGATGTTCCGATCATGCGGTGAAAACCCTAAACTGTCGTGGATTGGTTTAGCTTTATATTGATCAAGCAGGACCCCATGTTATCCAACGAGAACCATGGGGCGATCGGCTCTTTGAGCCGATCCACACCTGAGAGCCGATCGGGCTCGTATTTAATGTTTACGTGTATGCCATGCAGGAAACTAATCGAAGCAATCCAACACCTTCGACCAGGTATAGGTCCAGGTGTACATGCCAAACATGGGACGTGTGCCGGAACATTTGCGGAGACGACGTCGGACCAGGCCCCCTGCAGTCTTGGAAGCCTCCCGGCTCTTCGTGTTGCTTAACCACTGCTCGCCGGTGGGTTTTGGCAGGCAACAGATATTTGATCACAACCTTCTTATTCTTGGAAAAGAAAGATAGGCCTGTCAGAGAGTTCAAATTTCAAAAAATCTTGGCAGCAACAAGATGATTTCCTTGACAGAGTGCATAGAGCTTGGCAGAAACCTGTGAGGGCCACAGATAGTTTGGGGATTATTCAATTGAAGTTGAAAAATGTCAAGAATGATTTGAAGGGATGGGGTGCAAATTTGAGTGGGAGAGACATCAATAGGAAAAAAGAGATTGGCAGTGAGCTGGAAGCTCTAGAAATGCTGGAGGAAAATCATCCACTTGATGCATCCCAGATCAGAAGAAGAACTCACATCCAAAAAGAAATCTTATCCATTATTGATAGGGAAGAAACCTACTGGGACCAAAGATCAAGGGAGAAATGGTTGCTGCAGGGTGTGATGCGCGTAGATGTACACGTCCGTTGGGAACCCCAAGAGGAAGGTATGATGCGCACAGCAGCAAGTTTTCCCTCAGAAAGAAACCAAGATTATCGAACCAGTAGGAGCCAAGAAGCACGTGAAGGTTGTTGGTGGAGGAATGTAGTGCGGCGCAACACCGGTGAAACCGGCGCCAACGTGGAACCTGCACAACACAATCAAAGTACTTTGCCCCAACATATGATGAGGTTGTCAATCTCACCGGCTTGCTAAAAACAAAGGATTAAACGTATCGAGTGGAAAATGGTGTTTGTTTGCAAAGAACAGTAAAAAGCAGTAGAATGTATTCAGATGTAAAAGAATGGACCGGGGTCCACAGTTTAGTGGTGTCTCTCCAATAAGATAACTAACATGCTGGGTGAACAAATTACAGGCGAGCAATTGACAATAAAGATTCAATACATATCAACGATGATTACTATGTGATTTAATCAGGGCATTACGACAAAGTACATAGACCGCTATCCAGCATGCATCTATGCCTAAATAATCCACCTTCAGGTATCATCCGAACCCCTTCCGGTATTAAGTTGCGAACAACAGATAATTGCATTAAGTATGGCGCGTAATGTAATCAACACAAATATCCTTAGACAAAGCATCAATGTTTTATCCCTAGTAGCAACAGCATCCACAACCTTAGAACCTACTGTCACGATCCCAGATTCAATGGAGGCATGAACCCACTATCGAGCATAATTACTCCCTCTTGGAGTTACAAGTATCAACTTGGCCAGAGCCTCTACTAGCAACAGAGAGCATGCAAGAACATAAACAACACATATATGATAGATTGATAATCAACTTAACATAATATTCTATATTCATCGGATCTCGCCAAACACAACATGTAGCATTACCAATAGATGATCTTGATCATGTTAGGCAGCTCACAAGATCTAATACAATGAAAGCACAAGCGGAGAAGACAACCATCTAGCTACTGCTATGGACCCATAGTCCAAGGATGAACTACTCACGCATCAATCCGGAGGCGGGCATGATGATGTAGAGCCCTCCGGTGATGATTCCCCTCCAGGGTGCCGGAGGTGATCTCCTGAATCCCCGAGATGGGATTGGCGGCGGCCTCTCGGAAGGTTTTCCGTATCGTGGCTCTCGGTACGGGGTTTCGCGACGGAGGCTTTAAGTGGCGGAAGGGTAGGTCGGGGGACGAGCGGCGACACAACGAGCGCGCGGCGGGGCCTGGGCCGCGCCGCTGCAGTGTGGCGCCTCGTGGCCCCTTCATTTCCTCTTGGGACTTAGGAAGCTTCGTGCAAAAATAGGACCATGGGCGTTGATTTCGTCCAATTCCGAGAATATTTCCTTACTAGGATTTTTGAAACCAAAAACAGCAGAAAAAGCAATGGCACTTCGGCATCTTGTTAATAGGTTAGTGCCGGAAAATGTAAAATAACGCTGTAAAGTATGTGTAAAACACTCAAGTATTGTAATAAAAGTAGCATGGAACATAAGAAATTATAGATACGTTTGAGACGTATCAAGCATCCCCAAGCTTAGTTCCTACTCGTCCTCGAGTAGGTAAACGATAACACAAATAATTTCTGAAGTGACATGCTACCAACATAATCTTGATCAACATTATTGTAAAGCATATGAGATGAATGGAATGATCTGAACAAAAGATTGCTAACAAAGATAATGACTAAACAAATGAATCATATAGCAAAACTTTTCATGAATAGTACTTTCAAGACAAGTATCAATAAGACTTGTATAAGAGATAACTCATAAGCAATAAATTCAAAGTAGAATGAATTGAAGCAACACAAAGGATGATTAAGTTTCAGCAATTGCTTTCAACTTGTAACATGTATATCTCATGGATATTTGTCAACATAGAGTATAACAGGTGCAATAAGTAAACATGTAAGAATCAATGCACACAGTTAACACAAGTGTTTGCTTCTAAGATAGAAGAAATGGTAAACTGACTCAACAATAAAGTAAAAGATTGGCCCTTCGGAGGGAAGCATTGATTACTATTTTTGTGCTAGAGCTTTGTTTTGAAAACATAGAAACAATTTTGTCAACGGTAGTAATAATTCATATGTGCTATGCATAATACTTCCTACAAGTTGCATGTCTCATGCATAGAGTACTAATAGTGCTCGCACCTTGTCCTACTTAGCTCGGAAACACGGATTCTCATCGCATAACATATGTTTCAACCAAGTGTCACAAAGGGGTACCTCTATGCCGCCTGTACAAGTGTCTCATGGATTTCTCGCTTTTGATTATTCTCAACTTAGACATCCATACCGGGACAACATAGACAACAGATAATGGACTCCTCTTTTTAATGCTTAAGCATTCAACAACAGTTAATATTCTCATAAGAGATTGAGGTTGTCTGTCCACTGAAACTTCCACCATGATAAATGGCTTTAGTTAGCGGCCCAATGTTCTTGTCTAACATATGCATACTCAAACCATTTGATCATGAAGTCCACTTACTTCAGACAAGACGAACATGCATAGCATCTCACATGATATCCAACAAAAATAAAGTTGATGGCGTCCCCAGAAACATGGTTACCGCTCAACAAGCAACTTATAAGAATTAAGACACATAACTACATATTCATCACCACAATAGTTTTAAGCTATTTGTCCCATGAGCTATATATTGTAAAGGTAGAGGAATGAAATTTAAAGGTAGCACTCAAGTAATTTACTTTGGAATGGCGAAAAATACCACATAGTAGGTAGATATGGTGGACACAAATGGCATGGAGTTTGGCTCAAGGTGTTTGGATGCACGAGAAGCATTTCCTCTCAGTACAAGGTTTGGGATAGCAAGGTTGTTTGAAGCAAACACAAGTATGAACAGGTACAGCAAAACTCACACAAGAACATATTGCAAGCATTATAAGGCTCTACACTGTCTTCCTCGTTGTTCAAACACTTTACCCGAAAATATCTAGACTTAGAGAGATCAATCATGCAAACCAAATTAAACAAGCTCTACAGTAGTTCTTCATTAATAGATTAAACTACATGATGCAAGAGCTTAAACATGATCTATGAGAGCTCAAACAATTGCCAAATTGCCAAACCATATGCAGCATTTTCCAATTCCAACCAAATAGCAATTTAACGAAGCAATAAGCTTTCGCCATGAACATTAAAGCACAATTAAGAACACAAGTGTTCCATAAGAAAAAGCGGAGCGTAATATCTCCAATATAAGAATGGCGGGATCCAACTTTATTCAAAACAAAACAAAAACAAAAACAAACCGACGCTCCAAGTAAAGAACATAAGAATGTGACGGAATAAAAATATAGTTTCACTAGAAGTGACCTGATAATGTTGTCGATGAAGAAGGGGATGCCTTGGGCATCCCAAGCTTAGATGCTTGAGTCTTCTTAAAATATGCAGGGATGAACCACCGGGGCATCCCCAAGCTTAGACCTTTCACTCTTCTTGATCATAGTATATCATCCTCTTCTCTTGACCCTTGAAAACTTCCTTCACACAAACTTCAAGCAAACTCATTAGAGGGTTAGTGCATAACCACAAATTCATATATTCAGAGGTGACACAATCATTCTTAACACTTCTGGACATTGCACAAAGCTTCTGAAAGTTAATGGAACAAAGAAACTCATTCAACATAGCAAAAGCGAATAAATAAAAGACAGAATCTGTCAAAAAGAAGATCCGTAAAGATGCATCTGGACTGGGCACTTAACTTGCTCAAATGGAAAAACTCAAAACTAATTAAAGTTGCGTACATATCTGAGTATCACGCTCGTAAATTTTCGAATTTTTTACAGAGACTTATGCCAGAATTCGTGACAGGCAGCAATGCTGTTTTGCCGATCCCAAATATAACATCAACTTTAGCATAGAAACTTTACTTGGCACAAAAACATGATAAGGAGAGGTTGCTACAGTAGTAAACAACTTCCAAGACTCAACAAAACAAAAATTGCTGTAGTAAAATAAACACATGGTTTATGTCCCAAGAAGTGCTTTTCTTTAACGCCTTTCAGCTAGGCACAGAAAGTGCAAATCAAGTAACATCAAGAGATGGAGCATCAACATTCTTATTTTGGAGTTGGGAGTTTCCTCTACAATGCATGTTATCTTTTAGAGTCTCCCTTTTCATTACTCTTAGGCTTGCTATTCTCATCAAATAAATTTTCGGGAACAATCCAATCATAATTCTTTTCTAGTGCCTCGAACATTCCTACAAGCTTACAAGGTATTGATGTCTTAATGTCCCCTCCATCATTAACATTATTAGTGTACTTCATCCTATCAATGTCCATCTTCTCAAGGGTACTAACAAAGTTGGTGTAAGAACCAAGCATTTTATATTTAGTAAAGACTTTTCTAGCCTCTCTTGCTACACCACCAAATTCTTTTAGAAGAGTTTCTAAGACAAAATCTTTCTTTTCTCCTTCCTCCATATCAGAGAGTGTAAGAAACATATGCTGAATTATAGGATTAAGATTAACAAATTTAATTTCCAACATGTGTACTAGAGAAGCAACAACAATTTCATAAGTAGGAGCAAGTTCTACCAAGTGTCTATCTTCAAAATCTTCAGCTATACTAACATGAGTGAAAAAATCTTCTATATTATCTCTTCCAATTATAGACCCTCGGCCTACCGGTATGTCTTTTAGAGTATACTTAGGAGGAAACATGATGAAATAAGCAAAGAGTAAACTAAACAAGTAAAGCAAAGACAAGTAACTATTTTTTGTGTGTTTTTGATATAGAGAACAAGACAGTAAATAAAGTAAAGCTAGCAACTAATTTTGTGTGTGTTTTGTTTAAGTGCAGCAAACAAAGTAGTAAATAAAATAAAGCAAGACAAAAACAAAGTAAAGAGATTGGAAGTGGAGACTCCCCTTGCAGCGTGTCTTGATCTCGCAACGCGCCGAAAAAGAGCTTGATGCGCGTAGATGTACACGTCCGTTGGGAACCCAAGAGGAAGGTATGATGCGCACGCGCAAGTTTTCCTCGAAAGAAACCAAGGTTATCGAACCAGTAGAACCAAGAAGCACGTGAAGGTTGTTGGTGGAGGAATGTAGTGCGGCGCAACACCAGTGAAACCGGCGCCAACGTGGATCCTGCACAACACAATCAAAGTACTTTGCCCCAACGTAACCGTGAGTTGTCAATCTCACCGGCTTGCTGAAAACAAAGGATTAAACGTATCGAGTGGAAAATGGTGTTTGTTTGCAAAGAACAGTAAAATCAATAGAATGTATTCAGATGTAAAAGAATGGACCGGGGTCCACAGTTCACTAGTGGTGTCTCTCCAATAAGATAACTAACATGCTGGGTGAACAAATTACACGCGAGCAATTGACAAATAAAGATTCAATACATTCAACGATGATTACTATGTGATTTAATCAGGGCATTACGACAAAGTACATAGACCGCTATCCAGCATGCATCTATGCCTAAATAATCCACCTTCAGGTTATCATCCGAACCCCTTCCAGTATTAAGTTGCGAACAAGATAATTGCATTAAGTATGGCGCGTAATGTAATCAACACAAATATCCTTAGACAAAGCATCAATGTTTTATCCCTAGTAGCAACAGCACATCCACCTTAGAACCCTGTCACGATCCCAGATTCAATGGAGGCATGAACCCACTATCGAGCATAATTACTCCCTCTTGGAGTTACAAGTATCAACTTGGCCAGAGCCTCTACTAGCAACGAGAGCATGCAAGGACATAAACAACACATATATGATAGATTGATAATCAACTTAACATAATATTCTATATTCATCGGATCTCGCCAAACACAACATGTAGCATTACCAATAGATGATCTTGATCATGTTAGGCATCTCACAAGATCTAATACAATGAAAGCACAAGCGGAGAAGACAACCATCTAGCAACTGCTATGGACCCATAGTCCAAGGATGAACTACTCACGCATCAATCCAGAGCGGGCATGATGATGTAGAGCCCCTCCGGTGATGATTCCCCTCTCCGGCGGGGTGCGGGCGATCCCTCAATCCCGAGATGGGATTGGTGGCGGCGCCCTCTCGGTAATGTTTTCCGTATCGTGGCTCTCGGTACGGGGTTTTTGCGAGGCTTTAAGTAGGCGGAAGGGTAGGTCGGGGGCGACGCGAGGCGCCGACACAACGGGGCGCGGCCGGGCCTAGGCCGCGCCGCCTGGTGTCTGGCCGCCTCGTGGCCCAGCCGTTCCCTTCGGACTTCTGGAAGCTTCGTGCAAAAATAGGACCCAGGGCGTTGATTTCGTCCAATTCGAGAATATTTCCTTACTAGGATTTGAAACCAAAAACAGCAGAAAAACTGGCACTGGCATCTTGTTAATAGGTTAGTGCGAAAAATGTAAAATAACGCTGTAAAGTATGTGTAAAACACTCAAGTATTGTAATAAAAGTAGCATGGAACATAAGAAATTATAGATACGTTTGAGACGTATCAGGGGGACAGTAATACATCCTTTTTCCATAGAATATCAAATGGTTGCAAAAGGAAAAGAACCATTTTCTCTTTGAAAGATGGAGAAAAAATTATTCAAGGTACTTCTGATTGCTAGAACATGCCACTGCCTTCTATAAAAATCTTTTTGGTCCTGCAATTGATTCTGGAATTAGGCTTGAAGATACCATCTGGTCTGCTGAAGAGAGAATTAATGATCTGGATAAGGAAACTATGGATAGACCCTTCAGTGAAGAAGAAATAAAAAGATACTATAGATGAGATGGAGAACAATAAAGCAGCTGGTCCAGATGGCATCCCTGCTGAATTTTACAAAGTTTGGTGGGATATAATAAAGAAGGATATAATGGCAGCCTTTCATGATTTCCATGGCCACAAAATTGATCTGAAAAGAATAAACTATGGTATTATCACTTTGATACCAAAAGGACCTGAAGCTGATGTAATTCAGAAATATAGACCAATTTGCTTGCTGCAAATTCTCTTTAAGATCTTCACCAAAGTTCTGACAATCAGAGCTGTTCCTGTGATGAATAAAATCATTCATCAGTGTCAGACTGCTTTGATCAAGGGGTGTGATGTCTACGTGTGCTTCTATTCTTGTAGACAGTGTTGGGCCTCCAAGAGCAGAAGTTTGTAGAACATCAGCAAGTTTCCCTTAAGTGAATCACCCAAGGTTTATCGAACTTAGGGAGGTAGAGGTCAAAGATAGTCCTCTCAAGCAACCCTGCAATTAAGATATAAGAAGTCTCTTGTGTCCCCAACACACCTAATACACTTGTTAGATGTATAGGTGCACTAGTTCAGCGAAGAGATAGTGAAATACAAGTAATATGGATGAATATGAGTGGTAATAAGTCTAATAACAATCTGAAATAAATATGGCAGCAAGCAAACATGTAACAGAACTTGTTGGAAACGGTGTTTCAATGCTTAGAAACAAGGCCTAGGGATCATACTTTCACTAGTGGACACTCTCAACAATGATCACATAATAAATAAATAACTTCTCCTCACTTGTGCTACTTTCAAACACTCTCTTGTTGGATAACAAACACCATTCATTGTGTAGGGCTACAAGAGCTCCCTCAAGCCGGAGTAAACAAGCTCCACAACATTCGGAGTTCATATTAAAGTAACCTCTAGAGTGCATAATAGACCGTTGCAATTTAGACCGAGTACTAGCATAGCATACACACTGTCACCAATAGCTATGAAAGGGGAATAGATCACATCAATACTATCATAGTAATAGTTAACTTCATAATCTAAAAGAGATTACAATCATAACCTACGCCAAGTACTACATGATGCACACACTGTCACCTTTACATCATGGAGGAGGAATAGACTACTTTAATAACATCACTAGAGTAGCACATATATTAATAGTGATACAAAGCTCATGATCACATAAAGATCACACCATGGGAGAGAGAGATGAACCACATAGCTACCGGTAGAGCCCTCAGCCTCGGGAGAACTACTCCCTCCTCATCATGGGAGACAGCAACGGCGATGAAGATGGCGGTGGTGTCGATGGAGATGACTCCGGGGCAATTCCCCATCCCCGCGGCGTGCGGGATAGAATTATGTCCCCGAAACTTGTCTTCGCGATGGCGGCGCTACGGAACTCTTCGTGGAATATGTTGGATATCTTAGGGTTTTCGCGACGGAGAGAATATATAGGCGGAAGGCGGCCTCGGAGAAGCCAGGGGGTGCCCACACCAGGCGGCGCGGCCGGTGGGCCCGCGCCCTCCTATGGTGTGGGTCCCCTGCTGGCCGCCTCCGACTCTCCTTCGATGTTCTGGAACCCTCCGAGGAAAATAAGAAGTTTGGCTTTTGTTTCGTCCAATTCCGAGAATATTTCCTGTAAGATTGGAACCAAAAACAGCGAAAACAGGCGGCACGGCATCTTGTTAATAGGTTAGTTCCGGAAAATGCATAAAAATGATATAAAGTGTGAACAAAACATGTAGGTATTGTCATAAAACTAGCATGGAACATCAGAAATTATAGATACGTTGGAGACGTATCAAGCATCCCCAAGCTTAGTTCCTACTCGCCCTCGAGTAGGTAAATGATAACAAGGATAATTTCTGAAGTGACATGCTACTATCATAATCTTGATCAATACTATTGTAAAGCATATGAAGTGAATGAAGTGATTCGAAGCAATGGTAAAGACAATGACTAAACAACTGAATCATATAGCAAAGACTTTTCATGAATAGTACTTTCAAGACAAGTATCAAAAAGACTTGCATAAGAGCTAACTCATAAAGCAATAGATTCAAAGTAAGAGGTTTCGAAGCAACACATAGGATGATTAAGTTTCAACAATTGCTTTCAACTTGTAACATGTATATCTCATGGATAATTGTCAACATAAAGTAATATAACAAGTGCAATAAGTAAACATGTAAGAATTAGTGCACACAGTTGACACAAGTGTTTGCTTCTAAGATAGAAAGAAGTAGGTAAACTGACTCAACATAAAGTAAAAGAAAGGCCCTTCGCAGAGGGAAGCATGGACTTCTATGGAGATCAATGTTCACCTTCGAGCCTCTGATTGTGAACCCATGTCCGATCTCACGCCTTATCGTCACTTGGTTGGTAGTCTATCTATTATCAGTACATCAATGATACAATTATATTTATGGAACACAACCGTGAGAAAGCCATAAATCTTAAGTTAATTTTATTAGCTATCGAGAAGCTATCAGGTCTTCAAATTAACTTCCATAAGAGTTAATTGCTTTTCTTTGGTGAGAAGCAAGACGAAGCCACTTATTCTAATCTTTTTGACTGTGGGATTTTTTTAGTTCCCTATAAGTTCTGTAGGCTTACCGATCCATTATCAAAGGCTTCAAAATTCTCGATGGAAACGCGTCGAGGAAATACTCCTAACGGTTAAGTAACTGGACTATCTCTCGGTAGACGGTTGGTCCTCACTAACTCAGTACTCAGCTATATGGTACTCTATATGATTTCTTTCTTATAGTTTTCTAAAGGAGCCTTGCAAAGATTGGACTATTTCTGGTCAAGATTATTTTTCAAGGAAACAGTTGAGAAAAAAGAAATATTGACTAGCTAAATGAAATGGTGTGTTTGCGGTCCAAAAGATCAAGGAGGACCTGATATTCTTGACACTGAGGTCAGAAACCAACCACTCATTGGGAAATTGTTATTCAAGCTTCTGATGGAAGATGAGATTTGGCAAATAATCCCAAAGAGAAAGTAGTTTGTCACTACAACATATGTGATATTATATGAAGCTCCTTCTGTGACAATACAGTAAAAAAACGCCACATATTGTGAAAATTTGACCATTTTTTCACAATATGTGATGTTTTTTTGACTGAATCGTCATGGAATGAGCGTCATATAATGTCACATCTGTGGTACTGTCTCAAAGGCTTTGGACTAAAACTTCTGGGATGACCTTATGGCGACAAAGAAGTTTTTCTTTTCATATATGGGTCTTCCTCTATCAAGGATGAATCTCAGATAAGGTTCTAGAAAGATAAGTGGCTTTGTAATGCCAATCTTCACGAACAATATCATGCAATGTACAACAAGGATGACGGAAATATTCATCTGCGAATGTGATGTTCATACGAGAACTTGTTGATCGAAGGCTAGCATCCTCGAATGATTTGCTTCAACATCTGGATATGGTCTAGTTTTTTCGATAAAGGGAATATATTAATATCAAAGAATACCAATTACACCCAGCCTCTGCAACAACGCAATTCCCTAATAACATTACGGATGCACACAACCAAAAACGAGAAGAAGAAAAAAACTAAGAAATAAAGTCCCGCTATAGTATCCCAGCCCTAGCAACATTAATACATCCACCACGAAGACAACAACTGAAATTTAGACTCTTCAAAAGCGACGCCTCCAAGAAGGGAGCAGTGCACCAACGCCGTCATCGTCCGATCAAAGATATTAGGTTTTCACCCTGAAGATAGTCTCCGCTCTCAAAATAATGCCTTCAACAAGGACATTGCCAGGCACAACCAGTTAAGGCCAGACCTTGGGTTTTCACCCTGAAAGGTAAGACTCCGAACATCATATGTGCACCGCCATGCCACGAAGTCTAGAACACCAAGCAAGCCCCTCAATAGAGCAATGACTTGAACCTCCATTAGCTAGTCCTCCGATCCGACCTTCGTGATATTCTCTTCTTCTGACTCCACCATGGATCATTTGTCACTTGGTGTCAACACAGAAAAGAGCTTCACGCAGCTCACTCCAGAACCAAACGGTTGGAATAAAAGTATGGGTGCGCACGACCGAATACCACCGATCCAGCAAACTCCATGCAATAAAGCACTTTTACATTCGCCAGCGGCGCCTTCTGGAACTTAACACTCCGGCCAGATCATGAAGTACAGGCCTCCGGCAGGTCTTCATCTTCGCCCAAGAAGACCCTAGGACCGCCGTCTTTATTCAGGTTGGGCCCCCACGCTGGTGACCATCCCAGGCTGGCCATGGTTGCCGCCGGATACACCAAGCAGATCACGTAGTCTAGAGATACCGCACACGCTTGGGAACCACTGCAGCCGAACGCCAGCCCTCCACCACAAAGCCAGGACACAGTGTGGGATCCCAAGATCCGCCACAACCGGCCACATACCGGCCGACCAACGCCAGCAAGAGAGAGGTTCGTCGCCACCAAGCCCGAGGCCGCTACCCTGACGACCACGTGATGCGGGCAAGCTGCATGCCGATAGGAGCCACCCGCACACAGTAGATGGAGCAGGCACACACTGACAGGAGCGATGCCGATCCGTGGCCCGCCATGCCCAAACGAGCCCAGATCAGGCCCAACCGCGCCGCCGTCTGCGGCCGTCGCCTGCAGCCGAGAACCTACCGAGCAGAGCACTGGCTGCCACCGCCCTGCACCACCTGCGCCATGTCGCCATGCAGCCAGGGATGAGCACCAGGCCCGCGACCGGGGGAGCCCCGCTGCCGCCACGCCGAACAGTCTTTGCCCGGCGACGCCTCCGAGGGTGGCGAGGAATATGGGAGCCGGGTGAAGGCCCAGGCTTGCTGGTGGAGGTCGCCCCGATGCGGCTTCGCTCAGCTGCACGGGAGCCTAATATCCGTGTGTTTTTCTTAAATATTGGGAGAATTTCACTTTCCGGCCTCTGCAACAACATGGATGCACACAACCATTAAGCATGAGTACTAAGATTTTTAATCTTGGTAAGATTAAAGCATAATCCTCAGGATAAATTGCATGAGTATACCAGGTCTAGCCTAGGCCTCAAGTATAAATATGAACCTAAATTCGCGTCCGCGAGGACTTGAACTCAGGTGTTGGGTTTGTAAATCCACTCCCCCAACCAGTTGAGCTAGGCTCAATTCCCAAGATATGGTCTAGTTGACGCATAAGACCGATGAGTTTCGTTGGAATCTGCACAAGAGTGACAAGTTCTTCGTGGGATCCATGTATAGTGATTTGATCTAACTCGATAATACTAAATTTATTTGGATAATAAAGATATCGCTGAAAATTAAGATTTTTTTGCGTGGTAACTTGGTAGAGAGGTAATTCTCACTAAGGACAACCTTCAAAAACATAACTGACACGTCACTAAAAAGTATGTCATTTGTCACCACGACGAGAATGTCAAACACTTACTCTCCTAGTGCTGGTTTGCTAGATCTATATGGCCAGTCATCCAAATAAGTTCTACCTTATACTCGCATCGTAGTGTTGCTATTATATTCGGCAACCGGCTAAATGGAGCGAATCATAGGTTTAAAATACTAAGGTGGGAGCAATTGCCATTATTTGGTCGATGTAGCTATGTAAAAATAATAAGGTTTCTAATGATAAAAAAATATTCTCTCTTGTAGGTTATCTACCTGTGCACTTCCTTGATCTGTTTATGGTCGTCTCTTCAGTATGTGAAGAATTGCGACCTATTTATAGAGGTGTCTACACGGCTGCAGGACATGGCGATGGATTTTTTTTCCAACATGGGTGGCAACGTAATTTGCGGATTGAACCTCCACCGTCCTAGGCGTTTATACTTATTCTGTTTTGATCATGTGTATTGCGCCATTTATATTGTATGTTTGGTATTGTTGGACGTAAGATATTTGTAGGGTAAGATATTTGTACCGTTGTATGCATCCCAATTATGCAAAAACTAGATGTACTAGTTAACTGAGCTAGATCACAGGTATTTGTATACGAGGTCGTAGCGGGGTCTAGTCGAAGCGGTGCGCAAAGTGTACAAAACTTTTAAATAATAAAGTACTCCTTATCGAAAAAATAACTCCAACGAAGAAGTCGATAGTAGGTACGATTCTGAAATCCTGCTCGATGAGTGTCCGGCTGTTGACGTCCTTGCCGGTTTTGTCACGTCCGTTGCAGCGTCAACATGATCGTGAACCACCACCCTGCAACTAAGCCCGCCGGCCGGCCGGCTGAAATTAAATATTACTCCGTTTCGAAGTATAAGTATGCATGTTGGAAGGGTTCTTCACCTGCCCGATTTATTAATATTTTTATTCCAATCATTCAAACCCACTCATTGCACTACATTTATTTTTATCACACTTGTCCACTCTTGTTCCAGATATTGCAGAACGTAGCCAGATTATTGCTTGTTGTAATACTGACTGATGTTTCAACACCTACGTGCTAGCTTCGTCTTCGATTCGGAGTGACGATGGCGCCCCAGTTTTTCTTTTTAAACACTCAATGGCGCCCCAGTGATGAATACACATGTGTGGTAAAAGACGATAACTCAAGACCCATGGCTAGCCGAGAAATTCCACTAGTGCATTGTTGACTAGAGACTAAGCACTCAGCAGCAGGTAGTGTATTTGAGCATGCGAAGATCACTGAGGATGTGCCTATATATATTGAGGCCACGATGGTCAAGACGAATCAAACACTCCAAACCTCTACACATATGCTTGGTCGTTTCGTGTCAACCCTGCAGCTGAAGGTGTAGCTCTTGTTCCAATCAGGAAAGCAAAAGAAAAACCCCAGGTAATTCACACAACACAGTCCGTGAGAAGTTGAGTATCTGCTAGCATATATTACGATATATTGACCATTTGTTTTGCTTGTTCTTATGTCCGCATACATTGCATACTGAAGATCGATCGAACTCGACCAACATGCACACCACTAGTTACCCGGCCATGAAAGTTCCTACCAAGATCCGGCAGTTACTTCTCTTGGTGCTGGTGGCTTGCACTGCACATGCTGTCGTTTGCAGCTCCTCCTCCTTATATGGAAACGAGACGGATCGGCTAGCACTGCTTGCATTTAAAGATGCAATCAGTATTGATCCGCAACAAGTATTCATGTCCTGGAATGATAGCACCCACTTTTGCAATTGGGAAGGTGTTCTGTGTAGGGTGAAGAAGAGTCTGATACCTCGTGTAACATCTCTAACCCTGAAAAGTCGAGGTTTGGTAGGTCTAATCTCAACTTCACTTGGCAACCTTTCCTTCCTACATTCTCTAGCCCTAACAGAGAACACATTCACCGGCGAGATCCCACCCTCACTCGGTCACATGCGTCGCCTATACAGCATGCACTTGGATAATAACAAGCTACAAGGAAAGATACCGAGTTTCACAAATAGCACGAAACTCAGGGTGCTCGATGTTTCCCATAACAATCTAGTTGGCCAATTTCCTACTGATTTGCCTCCTCGCCTTCAGTTTCTGCGGGTTTCAGCTAATAACCTTAGTGGCAGCATCCCAGCTTCTCTTGCCAATATCACAACATTGGCCATGATTAGCTGCACGTACAATAACATGAAGGGAAATATCCCAAGTGAGTTTGCAGATTTGTCCAACTTGCAGTACTTGTTTGCGGGTGACAATCACCTAGTAGGCAGGTTTCCACAAGCTATCTTAAATCTTTCTACTCTCATTGTCCTTAGCTTTCCTATCAATGGCCTAAGTGGAGAGGTACCACAAAATCTCTTTACATCTCTGCCCAATCTCATGTCACTGCACTTAGGTGTCAACTTCTTTCTAGGGAACACCCCTAGTTCATTCACTAATGCTTCCGGTTTGAGGTTCCTCGACTTATCAAGCAACAACTTCACCGGGTTTGTGCCCACCATGATTGGCAGACTAACCAAACTCTTGTGGTTGAATCTTCAACATAATCAACTGGAAGCACATGGTAGAGAAGACTGGGAGTTTTTTGACAGCCTATGCAACTGCTCAGAGCTACAAATGCTTTCACTGAGTACAAATAATCTATTAGGGCATGTACCGAGTTCCTTAGGTAACCTTTCTAAACAACTTCAACAATTATACTTGGGCAGAAATCAACTATCAGGAGATTTTCCTTCCGGCTTAGCAAACCTTCGCAACCTGGTGGTTGTAACGCTGCATGGGAATCGCTTTACAGGTGTGCTTCCAAAGTGGATTGGAACACTAAAAAAATTGCAAGGGATAGATTTATCCAGAAACCTCTTCACTGGGATCATTCCATCATCTATGTCAAACTTGTCACGGTTGGGAGAGCTCTATCTAGAATCAAACATGTTCATCGGCCAGATACCACCTAGCTTTGGAAAATTTCCAATGCTTCAAGAATTAGACATTTCCAACAACCACCTTCATGACAGGATTCCAATGGAGATCTTTAAAATTCCAACAATATTTCGAATTGGTTTATCTTTTAACCACCTCGATGGGCAACTTCCTACCAGCATTGGCAATGCCAAACAACTCAAGTATTTGGGACTTTCATCAAACAAGCTATCTGGAAATATTCCAAATACTCTCGGTGAGAGTGAAAGTTTAGAAGAAATTGGGCTAGACTCAAATATTTTTAGTGGAAGCATCCCTACATCATTCGGCAAGATAACCAGCCTCAGATTATTGAATTGTTCTTCCAATAACCTAACTGGGTTAATACCAGTATCTCTTGGAAACCTACGATATCTTGAGAAACTAGATTTGTCATTCAACAATCTTAATGGCGAGGTTCCAACAAAAGGGATTTTCAAGAATTCTTCTGCTGTGCGGCTTGATGGAAATATGGGCCTTTGTGGTGGGACACTAGACTTACACATGCATGAATGTCTTGTGATGCATTCAAATTCAAATAGACGCAAAGAATCTTTAGTGCTGAAAGTTGTTATCCCCATAGCGACTATAGTGTCACTTGCTATGGTCATATTTGGCTTATTTCTCTGGAGAGGAAAACAAAAGAGCAATTTTACATCTCCAACATCATTTGCTAGAAAATATCCCAAAGTTTCTTTCACTGATCTAGCTAGAGCAACACATGGATTCTCAACATCCAACTTAATTGGCAGAGGGAGATACAGTTATGTTTACCAAGGAAAACTAGTTGAAGACCAAAATGAGGTTGCCATAAAAGTATTCAACCTGGAGATAAGAGGAGCACAAGAATGTTTCATTGCAGAATGTAATGCATTAAGAAATGTGCGGCACCGTAATCTTGTCCCTATCCTAACTGCGTGCTCAAGCATTGATTTTAACGGTAATGATTTCAAGGCCCTAGTGTACAAGTTCATGCCACAAGGGGACTTGCATAAATTACTATACTCAACTAGAGACAATGAAGGCTCTTCAGATTTGAAACTTATTACAGTGGCTCAAAGGATAAACATCGTCGTAGATGTCGCTGATGCATTTGAGTATCTGCACCATAACAACCAAGTACCAATGGTTCATTGTGATCTGAAGCCTAGCAATATTCTTTTGGATGACAACATGACAGCTCATGTTGGAGACTTTGGCATATCAAGATTCAAAAGTGGTTCCACGACATCATCTCTTGGTAACCAAAACTCTTCTTCGATTGGACTAGTGGGAACGATCGGATACGCTGCTCCAGGTAATGAACATTCCATTTCTAGTGTTGATTTATCTTTTCTACTAGTGAAAATTAAATCTTCTTTTTATTCATGATATATGTAGAATATGCTGGGGGTGGTCAAGTTTCAACTGCTGCGGATGTTTACAGCTTCGGTGTTGTCCTCCTAGAAATATTTCTTCGGAGGAGGCCAACTGATGACATGTTTAAAGATGGATTAAACATTGTGAAGCTAACAGAGATCAGCTTCCCTGGTAGGGTAATAGAGATTGTTGATCCTCAGCTGATACAGGAGCTGGAACTTTGTGAAGACACTCCAATGGCCTTGAAGGGAAAACGTATGCACTCGCTGCTATCTATGCTAAACATTGGACTTTGCTGCACGAAGCCATCTCCGCGTGAACGCATTGACATGCAGGAGGTGGCCGCCAAGCTACATGTAATCAAGGATGCATACATCAGGGAAAACTAAAGGAGCACTTGTGCTTCTTCAGAAGCATTTATACCTCAACGAGTAAGTTGGTGTACGACTGGCGCTTATCGCATTGCCTGTATCCTAGGAACAAATTTACGAAATCCGAACCATTTGTGTTAATAGAACAGCCATATAGTGTACACTGAAAACGGACATGAATATCACTTCCATGTATCAATGCTGCCAAATAAATTCTTATTTTATTCATTAGTCCTGAGGTTTATCTCGTTTATGTGAGTTAATAGCATAAAACTACCACAATCTAGGTGAAATTTACAAAATGATACCGCTTTACATTTTTTAGCATGAATCTATCACCTAATGGGTAATAGATTTTCAATTCGAGCAAATGACATGTTTACAACGAATTGACACTGAAACCAACATGTGAGACTCAGTTGTCAGTGATGAGATGGCAAAACAGAAGAATTTTGCCAAGGTGGACTTGGCCCTACATGTCAGCCGAATTAAATATCTAAAAAGAGAAAAAAGAAAACTGGAAGTCTCCCCTTCCCGAGACCACCTCTGGACCAGCCCCGTCTCCGTTCGTGGCGAGGCCCCGTCGCCGCCGACCTAGTCGGTGGCGAGCACCGCCGCGCCGCTCCCCGCTTCGACGAGCCAGCTCGTCGCCGCCCACTAACACAGGCCCTCCAATCACCACGGATGCATAAGTGGGAGCTCCGTCGTGGACCCTGCCCCTCATCCTCCGGGTAGACAAGGTGCCGCCACCCTCCCGCCAGATTTCCCTCCACCCTTGCCCTCCAATTTATGACGAGCACGAGGCTCCAATTCGGGCGCAGGAGGCCTCATTCTCGAGGACCGGCGCTGCTCCTGCTCCTGCTCGACGACTGCTCGCTTCCGACATTTAGTCCCACTTCTTGGCCACTACTTGAGGGCCACCACCGCTCCATCCTGTTACCCCCCCCCGTGTGATCGCCTCTGTTGTTCTCCAATTTTGTTGCGTGTAGAGAGGGCCGATCGGCATGCCGAGAAGAGAGGGGAGGGTCAGTCCTGATCGCCAGAGGACGAGAGGCAGGGGTCGGTGTGGTGCTTGTCATCTTGGCGACCACATCCCCGAGCATGGGCCAGTAACGGAAGGAGAGGCGTGCGACACCCTAAGCGCCAGGGTGTGATACGTGCATTTTACATCATCAATAGTGTTACTCATATGATTAGTTTTCAATGATATTTTCTATTATCCATCATTATTTATGTATTTTTAGTTGATTTACGGGACTTTCCTACAAAGTCCGTTTCATTGGTATTTAATTTCTGAGAGGTAGAAAACCTTCTTTTTCGTATTTTGATGTTTCAATGGACACCTAAAAATCAAAGTAGACATACCTGATTGGTTTTCCAATGAGATAAAAAGCATGGGCCAAAGAATCACGCGAGGGAGCCATGCGGGCCAAACGAGCCCAGGTGGCGCGCCCTACATCACTGGGCGCGCGAACCATGCATATTTGGGTCTCGAGCATCGTATCATCTCCCCCTTTTTATAAATGTCTCAGTCTCGCGAGAAAACCTAAGCCATATTTTTCCCGAGATTTATTGAGGCGGCGGCGGAGGCGAAAGTCCTCTCCTACTCCAGGAGAGAGCAGATCCTACCGCGACATCATCATCACCCACTCCTACTTGGCATAGGGGGAGGCTTCACCGTCAACATTTCCATCAGCACCATCATCGCCATCTTCGAGATCAACTTCATCCCCCTTATAGTTTGTGTTTGATTGAACCCTGGATATTGTTTTAAGGGCTAGTTACATGTTTGTGATTGGTACTTTGTCTTTATTTGGTGGAGAGATTGTAATTTCAGATTTTATTTTAATCATTATGCTTCTGATCCACACCATCTTTGGCACTTGTGAGTAGTTCCCCACATTTTCGAGGGCATATGATGATCTGACTATGATTCTATATGATGTGCAATGAGTATTTGGTCAAGTTTTTTTTTATCTTTTTATGTTGTTCTGTGATGGTTTTATGCGAACTTCGACTACATATTACTTCACCTTTATGCGCTCATAGGGCAGAACTTTAATGCAATGATGAGGGTTGGAAGGGAAGGAATGATAAAAATGGTTTTCCAATACTTTGAGTTGCATTAGGGGGGTTTATGTCGAGGACTGATTCATATACTCGCTCATAAAAATGGCTCTAGGAACCATCATAAGGGGTGTATTTGCTCATATTTATGGCTACATCTAATCTAGGCTCCGCCCCTAAAAGAATAAAACTTAACAAGATATTTAATTGAGAACATTTACTTATTGCTACTTACACTAGTAGGAAAAAGTCTACGGGACAACTAATGAAAGTGGGCCCCAAACACTGCACGTGACTACTATTTTTAGCAGTGGGTGAAAAGTTTGCACGCGACTAGTAAGCCAATAATGGCAGCGTGTGGCATGCACCGACACACAACTACTAAGTGGGGACCACCTGTGCAAATGACAATAAATTTCTAGCAACGGTTGATTCTGGCCGCACGCGACATGTATTAAGTTAGTGGCACCGTGCCACTGAGCACGCAACTGACATCCGTTGCCCGTACCTAACCAACGCATTAGTTTCTCCTCTTTTCGTGAGTGTGCACGATGCGTCAATGGTTGTACTGTATAAGACGATAAACATAGTGTAAGCGCACCAATTTACAAGCTATATATATATGCATGTACCCAGTCGCACTCTTTCAAAACACAACATTTTGTGAAGATTTTCATTTATGGCAGAGCTTCTCAAAGATGTGTTATGCGTATAGCTCTTTAGGTGGAACTTATAAAACATATTCGAGAAGCACGTCTTAGGATCAGATCCACTAGAAGGGAGATTATAGCTAGGGGCAAGTTTATTGGCAGCATGCGCTGGGCGTGGCACGCGGCTAATTACCCGTAGCGCTGGTCGCACGCAAGTGCTCACCTGCAGCATGCCGCTTCTTTGGGCACGCGGCTACTAATTTATCTGCGGCATTCGGCTAACTAAGCATGCGGCTACTAATTTACCGCACTATGGTATTACAAATAGCCTCCTCCTCTCTTTCTCTCATTCTTAATCCAAGTCCGTCTGAGCCAACCCTAGCTGTCACACCTTACCCGACGCGTCGCCGCCGCCGCCATCTTCCCCAATGCGTTGCCGCCGACCGCCCGCGCCATCCAGACGCATCACCGCCAATCACATGCGCCACGCCATCTTCCCCGCCTGCCTCGCCACCTTCCCCGATCGGTCGCCGTCGCCGCTATGTTTCCTACCTATATTTGTCGCCCGTCGCCGCCTTCACCGTCGCCGCCTTCAAGTTATGTAGATTTGTTTCCTACCTATATATAATTGTTTGCTACTTAATTATATGGATTTATATTTGAGCTATTTGTAGTGTTATATATATTGTATGCTAGCTATATAAATTTATATGCTAGCTATATATATTTGTATGTATGTTATAGTATGCTACTTAGATTTTGTATGCTACATTTGTAATTGCCGATGATTGAATTTCTTTTGCAGTAATCGCGGGGTGGTGTGAGTGAACCTTGTCATATGCACAAATACGATAGAAATCTTGTGCATATCATACTTGGTTCACTCACCCCATTTATGCGGGTTTTGATAAATATGAGGCCTTATTTGAAGTTTATTTTAAATCCCTAATGTTTGTCATATAGCTGATGATTAGTGTTTTTTCGCAGTGATCTTGGGCTGGTGTCAGCAAGACTTGTTATATGCACAAATACAAATCTTGTGCATCGTACTTGGCTCGCTGACCCATCCCTGTGATTTTTGGGTCCAATATAAATATGAGGTCTTATTTGAAATTCATTTTTCGGTCCAATAGATTAGTTTGCTATAGTATGCTATAATTGTTAACATAACCCAACCGTTATATATGCAGCAAATGAATTTTTGGCAGCGGTGCACAGACTGTGGACAATGTAGGTGCTTGGATAATTTTTTTTACATACTTGTCAAAGAGGACAATAAAACCATGTCGGTATGTTTTAGTCCGATTAGTTAGTTGTTCAATATATATAGTTGCATTGATTTATATCTTTGATCTAATTGTTGTTTCTTCTGCAATTGTGTTTGGGGTATCACATGTAGTGCAAGACATGACTTCATGGAGCATGTACATAGAAATATTAACCAATTGGAAACGTTTGAAGTCGTCATCGAACAGAACACACTGCCCACAACAGAGAGGACATTTGTTGTTGAAGTCACCAATGACGCGAACCAGACATATTTTCATAGGCGTAGTTGGAAGGAGATGATAGAACGCTACGGGATGGAGCCAGGGTGCATGTTGCCATTCCCAACAATTTTGCTAACAAGAATTTTCAACTTTTTTGTATAAAAAACAGTTTTCATTTTCTAAATGACGAAATAGGTTTATTTTGTGAATAAGATACAAAAAATACAGTTCTAAATGGTACCTCTACATTTTTTAGGTAAAGTAGGCCACATTTCAGTGGCAATTGCCAACTATTACGAATTTTAACGATTTATAGATAGATTTGCGCATTTAAAGGACTTTATACCGATTTATTGATAGTAATTCAAATTTGAACTATAGGTTCATTATAATTTGGTCCTACAAGTCCCCCAAAATCATATTTAATACATATTACTTATTACATGGTGAAACCGATGAGAGGGCTCAAATATTCAACCCCTTTCTATGAATAATCGTGTGGACCATTTTGACCCTGTTTTGAAATAAATAAAAGAAAATGTAAAAAACCTCAAAAAATGAAATCCTTTCGCATGGAGTGCTAATATGTGTACTAGTTGATAGTGAAAATAATAAACCTTTAGTAGAGTAATAAGAAACAAAATTTATTCACGAAGTGGACTATCGTGTACGAAGATTCATAGCTTTCAAGCCAAATAACATAGTTATGACATATTTGTGGCATAGCTTGTTATAACGTGCCCAAATTGCGCATGGTGGTTGGTGACAAGGGATTAAATTGTCAATGCCTACAAGTTGTAGACTAGGGTTTTGTTAGAAGTAGAGGGCAAGTAGATCTCGAGGTTTTCAGCCGAAAAAGTACTCGACTGCTATGAAAGCTAGGGTTGTGTTGACAATGATTCGATCCTTTCTTTGTCCCTCGACTCCCCCTTATATAGCAGGCGGAGCCGAGGGTTTTGTGATACACAAGTTACAATGTCCGGGAGACTCTTTGAGTTTATCCTGTAATAGTTACAAGTTATTATTCCTAATACAACTCTATATTTCCAAACTACATAACTCGGCTTCCAGGCTTCATAAACTTCGGGCCGCGGGCCTTCAATAAACCCCGTGTACCTTTTTCGGCAGGCCCATTGGGGATGCCTATGTCAGTAGCCCCCGAGATTTTGCTTGAATCGAAGAATCAGGGAAAATCTCCCTTTTTACAATTACCATATGATTTCTTCGAGTCGATAAATAACCTTTATAAAGCAATTGTATATTGTACAGGGATAACGGTAATTGGGGCTGGTTCATCTGACGAATCAGGTACCAGTTAACTGCTCTTGTGGCAATCCGCAAAAACCTACTTTAAGATCACGTCCCCGGACATGATCTCGGGATACTGATGTAATTCGACATGTGCCGCTTAAGGTCTTACCAGATGCCGAATTCTTGTTATGTTTTATCGGGTACCTAACGCGTCCGTTAGGATTTTTCTTCATATCTGTTGATACGGAAAAGTAGCAAAACGCCGTCAGAGGCGGTGCCACGCCGCGCAGGACAGATCCTAGGGACTTACCTTCGCAAAGTTTTGCGGCATTCAGAGATTAATTCGCATCTGAAGCGCTCTGAGAATATATTGTCGAGTGCCTTTTTCGGATGTTGGAATAGCACATTTATTCGAGTCAAGGATGACTTGTATATTGTTATCTTATCCTCCCGATGGGAGTATATGAAGAGTTATTGTATAACTCAGAATATGCTTGCCAAGACTTATTGAATTTCATCGGGCACGCGAATAGCGTTTCCGATGGGAGTAGCCCCCGAGGCTACATCCAAGTGCTTGTACTTGGTTGTAGGCTCACCTTTTTAGCACCTCTGTCGCTATATTGTCATTTCTTCTGCTTGTCTTATTTTTTATCGGGTGCGCGACCAGCGCTCCCGATGGGAGTAGCCCCCGAGGCTACAGTCAAGTATTTATACTTGGCTGTAGGCTCAATGTTTTCTTTGTCGCAATATTTGAAATATCCCCTCTGAAGCAACTCTTTCATCAAACTTCCTCAAATTTCTTTAAAAAGTATCCCCCGAGCATTTGAACAAAAACTTGTATTTGATCAAAGGCTCTCGAAATTATCATTGATACTCCCATGTTGACAATTTTCAAACATTTGCACCCGTAATTTTCCCCATAGTATCGTCATTGCTGACGATAGCCACGACCACTGTATTGGGAAGACGCAAGTTCTGTCCTGTTGCTGACATGTGGACCCAAAAATCCACAGATCTTAACACGTTACGCAAGTGGGGGACACACGTCCTCCACTTTCCCTGGCACGCGCGCTGTAGCGCCTGTCCAGTTCCATCCCTGTAAAAAGACTTTTTTACCCTAGGAGACACGTGTAGGGCATCAAATCCATTCTCCCACCATCCGACGGCGCGGCGTTTTGGTTGACCTGCTATAAAAGACCTTCTTCCTCCTCCAGTTATCCCCTTCGCCGCTGCAAACACATCATCTCTCTCTCTTCTATTGCTACAACAAAGCTCTTGCGCCGTTGCTCTCTTCACCACCACCCTCATCCAGGTTCATGCCACCACGGGCGAGGCTCTCCAAGCACACCTCACCCATGGCGACCGAAGACTTGAAGCTCTCTGAGTGGGAGAGATCTAAGATCTCCAATCAAGATGAAAGCTTGCTCAAGAAGCTCGGGTTCCTGAAGAAGGAGAAGATGCTGATCTTCCCCGGCGAGGAAAGGTTCCCTACACCGGGCATCGGATATCGGGTAACATTCATCGACCACCTCATTCGCGGTTTATCCACTCCTATCCACGAATTTCTTCGTGAATTACTCTTTGTTTACGGGCTGCAGCTACACCAGCTCACCCCCAATTCCATCCTCCATATCTCTATCTTCATCACCCTCTGCGAATGCTTTCTCGGGACCCCTACTAATTGGGGCCTGTGGAAACGCATTTTCCTTGTCCGCCGCAACAGCTCCCAATACACCGCCTACAATGTGGGTGGTGTTGTTATCTGCGTCCGCCCAGATGTCGAGTATTTCGATGTCAAATTCTCTGACTCTGTTCAAGGGTGGCGCAATAAATGGCTCTATATCCGCGAATAGGACGTCGACTCGCAAGAGTACAATGTTGCACCCTTTGATGGTAGCGAAAAGATCCTCCGATGCCTGTCGTGGGATGTTGAAGCTACCGACGAAGAGAAAACAGCGACAGAGGCTCTGATGAAGCGCACCCACGAGCTCCAGAATACCCACGGCAAAGAGTTGTCGGGTATCCAAATTACCGCGTATTTTCTTAGAATCAGAGTGCAGCCTCTGCAGGCTCGCAAAAACCTTCTCTGATTGTATGATGGCGACAAAGATGTCGACCGCCTATCCAAGGATCTTTCAGTGAAGGACTTGGAAAAGCTTGTTCGGAAAATCTCGTCGCTGAGCAAGAAAGACGCCATTCCAACCTCTTGTCACGTGGAGCCATATAGCGGCACCAACGCCCTCCCCAAGGTAAATTATCTTTGTCCTCGCCGAATTTAACTTTTTCGACTGCTATTTTGCCGAATTCATTAGTGTAATTTCTTGTCGATATATCTTTTCCTTCTGTAGAAGTACCAAATTGTATCCTCTCTACCTCCCCTTCCTGAAGGTGGAGAAGTCGAGGAACAAACCGTCGTGACCGACGAGAACCAGGGTATTTCTCGCCCTGAGAGTGAAGTTGCGAGATCTCAAAAATCTGCGGCTTCCTCTGAAAGAGAAACTGAATCTGAAGCCTCCGGTTCAGCCCATTCTATCCCTTCTGCTCTTTCTCCAAGGAACAAAAGGAAAAGGGGTGATGCGGAAGGCTCCAGCACCTCCAAGCCTAGAAGTTCTCCTGCCGAAGAACCTGCTCTAGAAGGGACTTCTCCCAAAGAGGAGGAGACTGATACGTCTCCAACGTATCGATAATTTCTTATGTTCCATGCTACTTTATTGATGATACCTACATGTTTTATGCACATTATATGTCATATTTATGCATTTGGAACTAACCTATTAACAAGATGCCGAAGAGCCGCTGTTTTCTGCTGTTTTTGGTTTCAGAAATCCTAGTAAAGAAATATTCTCGGAATTGGACGAAACTTTCGCCGGGTCCTATTTTTGCACGAAGCTTCCGAAGACCGAAGACCTAACGAAGTGGGGCCACGAGGCAGCCAGGGGGGTGGCCGGCGCGGCCCAGCCCTTGGCCGCGCGGCCCTGCCCCCTCGTGTGGCCCCCGCGTTGACCTTCCGCCTACTTAAAGCTCCCGTCGCGAAACCCCCGGTACCGAGAGCCACGATACGGAAAACCTTACAGAGACGCCGCCGCCGAATCCCATCTCGGGGATTCGGAGATCGCCTCCGGCACCTGCCGGAGAGGGGATTCATCTCCGGAGGACTCTTCATCGCCATGATCGCCTCCGGAGTGATGAGTGAGTAGTTCACCCCTGGACCATGGGTCCATAGCAGTAGCTAGATGGTCGTCTTCTCCTTGTTGTGCTTCATTGTTAGATCTTGTGAGCTGCCTAACATGATCAAGATCATCTATATGTAATTCTATATGTTGTGTTTGTCTGGATCCGATGGATAGAGAGTACTATGATTATGGTGATTATCAATCTATTGTTCATGTGTTGTTTATGATCTTGCATGCTCTCCGTTATTAGTAGAGGCTCTGGCCAAGTTTTTACTCTTAACTCCAAGAGGGAGTAATTATGCTCGATAGTGGGTTCATGCCTTCATTGATACCGGGACAGTGAGAAAGTTCTAAGGTTGTGATGTGCTGTTGCCACTAGGGATAAAACATTGATGCTATGTCTAAGGATGTAGTTATTGATTACATTACGCACAATACTTAATGCAATTGTCTGTTGCTTTGCAACTTAATACTGGAGGTTCGGACGATAACCTGAAGGTGGACTTTTTAGGCATAGATGCATTGGATGGCGGTCTATGTTCTTTGTCGTAATGCCCAATTAAATCTCACTATATTTATCATGTCATGTATATGCATTATTATGCCTTTCTCTATTTGTCAATTGCCCGACTGTAATTTGTTCACCCAACATGCTTTTATCTTATGGGAGAGACACCTCTAGTGAACTGTGGACCCCGGTCCTATTCTTTACATAGCATACAATCTACTTGTTTTACTGTTTTCTTTGCAAACATCTTCCACTCGATACGTTTAATCCTTTGTTACAGCAAGCCGGTGAGATTGACAACCTCACTGTTTCGTTGGGGCAAAGTACTTTGGTTGTGTTGTGCAGGTTCCTAGTTGGCGCCGGAATCCCTGGTGTTGCGCCGCATCACATTTCGCGACCATCAACCTTCAACGTGCTTCTTGGCTCCTACTGGTTCGATTAAACCTTGGTTTCATACTGAGGGAAAACTTGCCACTGTGCGCATCATACCTTCCTCTTGGGGTTCCCAACGGACGTGTACATCTACGCGCATCAGAGACCTTCAACGCTTACGATGATGCTCTCGTGAGCTCGTAAGTGACCTTGCCGTCTTTTTATCTTTGCTTACTATATGACGAATATTCTCATGTTGTCTTTTGTACACAGTGGCGATGAAAAAGAAGAACCCACCGTCAATGTGACTGCTCCGATGAGCACGTCACAAACTTTGGCTTTCTCGGAGACTCACCGTACAGCGGGGGAAACCTCGCCTCCTCAACATGATCTTCAAAGGTCGACTCCTGCCGCCAGCCCCCGAGCCTCCTCGCCAAAGAGGGCGAGGATTGAACTTGGCAAAGAATACGACATGGCCGGGAGTTCAGCGGCTCCTCCCTTGGATGATGTAAGAATCTTTGCCACTTCCTGATATTTCTTGTCGAGTTTTTCGTCACCCTAAACTTGTTCTGTCGTATTTTTTCTTACAGCCTCTTATGCAACACTTCATCAGTCTCGGCACTCAATTTATTCGGTACCGTGACACTGTCAATGGTTTGAAAGGTACACCATCACTTAAATAAGCTATCTTGCTTTTCGTTGAGTAAACTATATTGCTATCTTTATCTTGAACTCATGTCATGTTTTCTTCCGCTAGAGGCTCTTGCTAAGGCGAACAAGCGTGCCGATGATCTCTCCGTCAAGCTGGAGCAAAGTGACCAGGCTCGCAAGAAGGCTGAACAAGATGCTGCTTCCGTTGGAGATCTTCCAAAGAGACTCCACAAAGCTGAAACTGCCTTGAGCGAGAAAATCACTCAACAAATTGCCAAAGAAGAAGATGTCATTGGCCGCTTGGAGTCGCAAAATCATCTTTTTGCAAGTAAGTCTGCAGATCCCTATACTCCGGTTTTCTCTAACATTTGCTTCTCCTCATACTTGCCCATACCTCGTACTTTTGCTTTAGCAGGAAAGATGGGCCAAGATTTTGAGCTCGAGGAACCTGAAGGGAATCGTCTTCGCGACGCCCTCTCCCTACTATAAATTCATGGGGATTTGGCGCGTCGTACTATAGTCGACGCGAAAACTGCCTTCACACGCCTCTTCCCTTACTTCTTCCCGAAAAAAGACAAGCCAAGCACCTTCGCTGCTCTTACCAAGTGCTTCATCCCCGAAGAAGATCTTGGGCTGGCTCTTCGGCAAGAGAACTTGAAGATTGGCATTGAAGGCACCATATCTTTGGTCACCGAAAGCCAGCAAACCGTCGACTGGGTGAAGGTCGGCGAAACGAAGAGGATGAAGACGGAGAAGTAGCAAGCCTTGATTAGAGCTTCCAAACCTCACTCGAAGAAGATCCTCTCCTTTTTCGGATACAAGCCAGCTCCTTCCTCCAGTTCCGCCAAAGCGGAGGTCAAGTAGACCATCTCCACCTTGTATTTTTCTTTTTCTCTTTTGACGTTGTCGCCATAGTAGTAGGTTGCGACAGCGTACCATTGGTTCTCTAGGAGCCATTCTTTTGTAATGACTACGTAGATATCTTGAGAATTAATGGAAGTCTATGTTGCTAAATGATCGACACCGAGATTTTCTTTCCAGTTGGTTTTTGACAACTATACTTCGACCCCTCGTTTCTCGGATGCTTTGCCCGCTTCCTCCTATTCAAGGAAAGCTTCCGCTGATGATTTCATTGAAGATTCTTCGAACACGGGTTCAGCACATGATTTGGACGAACTTCGACAACAACTTCAGTCAATGAAGAAGCAAGCGCTTGTAGTAATGGAGCAGTCTCGAAGATCATCCGAAAGGGAAAAAGTTGCTCGACAGCAGGCTCAGGAGGCCGTAATTTTAAAAGAAGCTGCGGTCTCCGAAGCTGCGCAGCCCACTTCCCGAGAGAATTATATGCTTCAATTGATGACTGACGCCAGCCTAGATATGGCGGGTATGCTTCCCAAGCTGAAAATTCTTCTATGTTGTTTGCTTGCTTTCCGTCTCTTACTATATACTGCTGTCGAGTAGGTTCCTTTTTGGATGCTGCTACCGAAGACCGGCGGGTTGAAGCGAGATCAAACTTACTTATCAAGCTTGCTCTGGATCATGGCTCCGACTTTTGGGCTACACCTGACCATACCCGACAAATCGTCAGATTTCAGGATCGCGCAGGCCAGGTCAGGCATTACCTTGAATTTTGCACCAAAACATTGGCCATGGTCTATAACGCCATGTTCCCTCAAAATATTCAACCCAAAACACTTCCTGAGCTGATGAAAAAATTAAAAAACGCTCAGCAAATCCATGGTTTTGTGAAAGCTCAACTGATAGTTGGCGCCAGATTTGCCCTGATTATGCTGCAGATTTGTCACTCCAAGTTGGAAATGACCAAGGTTGTTGAAACTGTTCACGCGAAGTTAAAGAAGCGACGGAGGTTCGTCGACAAAATCAATGACAGGGTTACACCAGTAGCCGAGGAAATGATCGATGACCTCCTTCGGATGGATGCTGACTTCTTCATGGAGGGCCATTATGCTAATTTCGTGGGTGCATCTGCCGACGAGGACAGAGTGAACATCGATGAACTAATAGGTCATGACTGAAAACCTGTTTCTTCTATAGATATTTGTTCTGGACGAAAGGGCCCTCTAAATTATAAACACTATATATTGTAAAACAGTTGTATGTTCTTTCTTAGCTCCCGAGTGTCTCGGTGGATAGTATCTTTATTTTCGTTGGTTTGCGAGGTGTTTTAAACCAAGGCAAAGATCTTGTGAGTTTGTATATTGTATGAATTTCTGTAAGTAACGAACTTTGTCGGGTAGTAAGACCCCGAGCCTGTCGAAGAAAAAGATGTATATCACCAATATATTTACTATATTGCAGCACCGCGAGCCCGCCTCATTAAAAACCTTCCAGCCCCACTCGGTGCCCTGAAAGGAAAAGAGTGCGTCAGAAAACTCGCGGGCGTTTCAGTACATTGTATGTTTACATATATATCTTGGCTTAAGCGTAGAAACGCCTAAGTTGCGATACGTTCCAGAGATTTGGCTCTGCAATCCCTGTCTTCTTGTCCTTTATCCTGTAAGCTCCTCCTTCAATTACTTCGGTGACGATGTATGGGCCTAGCCATGGTGACTCGAGTTTTTCATGGCTGTCTTGCGTGAGCCGAAGAACTAAGTCGCCAACTTGGAAAGATCTTGGTCGCAAGCGTCGACTGTGTAATTATTCATATCTTGCGGTATTTGGCGACTCTTGACAATACCTCGTCTCGAGCTTCGTCGAGTGCGTCCACATCATCTTCCATGCCTTTCTCGAGGTTTCTTCATCAAATTCCGCCACTCTCGGGGAATTGTGTTCTATCTCTATTGGTAGCACTGCCTCAGCTCCATGAACCAGAAAAAACGGAGTTTCCTGTGTTGCTGTATTGGGTGTTGTCCGTATGCTCCATAGCACGCTAGGAAACTCCTCTGGCCAAGTGTCTCGAGCTTTTTTCCAATGGTGCTAACAGACGCTTCTTGATGCCATTGCAGATTATGCCGTTCGATTTCTCGACTTGACCATTGGTTTGCGGGTGCGCAACTGACGCAAAATGTAACTTGATGCCTTGAATTCCTTGGAGGTAAAATTACTGCCATTGTCTGTGACGATGCTATGAGGAACTCCAAACCGATAAACGATACTTTTGATGAACTTGACTGCTGATGCTGCGCGAGTTTATCGGTTTTGCATCAACCCACTTGGTAAACTTGTCGACAGCTACGAGCATATACTCGTATCCTCCTGGCCATGCCTTATGCAATTTGCCCACCATATCGAGACCCCATTGAGCAAAGGGCCACGATAATGGTATTGGCATCAGCTCTACTGCCGGAGAATGAGGTTTTGCGGCAAACCTTTGGCATGCATCACAGCACTATGTCCTTTGCATATTCGATTGCATTGCACAAAAAACCCTCTCTGAAAACCTTTGCCGCAATAGCTCGACTGCTTGCGTGGTGTCCGCACACTCCTTCATGCACATCTTTTAAAAGTACTCGACCTTCTTCGGGTGTGACGCATCGCTGCAAAACTCACGATATACTTCGCTTATAAAGCTCTCCCTTAACCACAGTGAAGGCTTTGGACCGTCGAATAACTCGCCTTGCTTCTACTGGATCTTCGGGTATTTCCTTCCTTGAGATATACGCAACATAGACCTGCATCCAAGGGACTTGCACCACCATCACCTCATGTGACTCTTCTTCATCTCCCGATGTACTTGCCTCTATTGCTGCTGGAACCCTCGAGCCTTTCTCGACTTTTTCCTTTTTCTTTGGCTGTTTCCTTGCCTTAATCGACCTTTCACTTATCTCCTCCCAAAATACTCCGGGTGGTATTGCTAAACACTGTGACCCGATATTTGCCAGAACGTCGGCTTCGTCATTACTGAGTCTGCTAATATGGTTCACCTCACACCTATCGAAGAGCTTCTCAAGTTCATTGTATACCTCTTTGTATGCTATCATACTGTCATTGACTGCATGGCATTGGTTCATCACTTGTTGAGCCACCAATTCGGATTCGCCGAATATTTTTAATCGGGTCGCACTACAAGCTTTCGCCATCTTCATCACTTGTATCAGCGATTCATATTCTGCCTCGTTATTAGATGCGTTAGGAAACGCCATCTGTAGTACATATTTCAACTTGTCTCCTTGAGGTGAAACTAGTATCACGCCTGCTCCAGCTCCTTCTAACCTCTTGGACCCGTCGAAGTTCATAGTCCAGGTTCTCGATAGATCGGGAGGTCCCGTATTTTGCAGCTCCATCCACTCGGCGACGAAATCCGGTAAAATCTGTGACTTTATTGCTTTTCTTTTTTCATACGTGATGTCCCGAGGGGAGAGCTCTATTCCCCAAAGGGAGACACGGCCCGTAGCTTCCGGGTTATTTAATATATTTGATAATGGTGCCTCATTGACCACTATTACAGGATGTGCCGAGAAATAATGTTGCAGCTTTCTTGCTGTTGTGAACACTCCATAGGCTAGCTTCTGATAGTGCGGGTATCGCTGTTTTGAAGGCGATAAAACTTCACTGATGAAATATACTGGCCTTTGTACTCCATGAAGTTTCCCTTCTTCTTCTCGCTCAACCACAAGTGCCGTGCTGACCACCTGAGGTGTGGTCGCGATATATAACAAAAGAGGTTCTTTTTTCCTTGGGTGCCACCAATATTGGCGGTGTCGAGATTGTGCGCTTGAGATCCTCAAAGCTCTGTCCGCTTCTTCGTTCCACTCGAACTTTTCTCCCTGCTTGATCAAGGCGTAAAATGGCAACGCCTTTTCTCCTAGCCTGGCGACGAATCTGCTTAAAGATGTGACTCGCCCAGTTAACTGCTGTATCTCTTTTAACTTTGTTGGCTTCCGCATCGTTACGATGGCCTGGATTTTCTCCGGGTTATCCTCGATTCCTCTTGATGACACCAGAAACCCGAGAAGTTCCCCCGCAGGAACGCCGAAAGAACACTTTGTTGGATTCAGCTTGAGGCAGAACTTGTCGAGGTTGTCAAAGGTTTCCTTGAGATCATCGATCCACGTATACCCTTCCTTTGTTGTTATGACGACATCGTCAATGTACACTTGAACGTTCTTGCCAATCTGCGTGGCAAGGCACTTTTGCATCATCCGCTGATATGTTGCACCCGCGTTTTTCAACCGAAGGGCATTGTTCTATAGCAGAACATGCCATAGGGTGTTATGAAAGCTGTTTTGACCTCATCTTCTTCTTTCAGTCGGATCTGGTTATAACCAGAATATGCGTCCAGGAAGGAAAGACGTTCACAACCTGCCATGGAGTCGATAATTTGATCGATCCTTGGGAGGGGGAAGTGATCCTTTGGACAATGTTTATTGAGACACGTGAAGTCGACGCACATGCGAAGGACCTCTGTGTTTTTCTTCGGGACCAGCACTGGGTTTGCTACCCATGTGGCCTCTGTGTGTATTTCTTTGATAAATCCAGCTTCTCTGAGTCGATTAATTTCTGACAGCATAGCTTTGCGGTTTGGTTCCGAAAAACGCCGCAAAGGTTGTCTAATTGGCCTAGCCAATGGATCCAAATTAAGGGGGTGCTCGGCAAGTTTCCTTGGTACTCCTGGCATGTCAGCTGGACACCATAAATAGATTTCCCAGCGCTCACGGAGGAACTCGACAAGCGCGCTTTCCTATGCGAGGTCCATGTTTGTGGCGATAGCTGTCGTTTTCTTGGGATATGTCGGGTGTAGCTGTACTTCCTTCGAGTTCTTGGTAGTATCAAAGGTTGGTTCCTTTAGCGGCCTCCTCCATCTGGCAACACGTCGTATCTGTTGCTAGCTTTGACGCTGGTATTCGCTTGCATCCCGAAAGTTTCTGACAACCGATGAAAATCCTTGTCGCACTTGTCCGCTAGTGCGAAGCTTCCTTTTACTGTGATCGGACCCTTAGGTCCAGGGAGCCTCCACAACAAGTATGTGTAGTGTGGTACCGCCATGAATCTGGCATACGCGGGTCGTCCTAGCAGAGCATGATACTGTGACGGAAAATCCACAAATTCAAACTCCAGCTTCTCTCTTCTGTAATTTTCTCGGGTTCCGAACTGAACGTCGAGATTGATCTTTCCCAATGGGTAACTTGGCTTATCAGGTGTGATACCATGTGTCGGTTGGTGTTAAATTCGCCAAGGATATGTTCATCTTCCTCAATGTATCTGCATACATGAGGTTTAAGCTGCTGCCTCCATCTATAAACACCCGTGAGACGTCGAAACCCGCAATTACCGCCGGCAAAATCAAAGCTGACTGCCCTGGTCCTGGAACTTGCTGCGGGTGGTCCGCTATGGTGAAGCCAATGTCCTGTCCCGACCAATTCAGGTACTCAAATGTTGGAGGAGGCATTTTCTCTGCCATAAAAACTTGCCGAGAAATTACTTTTTGAGCTCTATTGGACAGCCTGCCTTTCTGAATCATCGAGACCTCGCCATTGGTGTTGATATAAGGACCGTTCATTGGAGCTGCCGCTATTCGTAGCTGATGTCGATTTTCGTCCGTGATTGCGGGAGGAGGTGGCAGGTAAATCTCACTCCTTGGCCCCTGGGGGTTTCTGTTTACTGCATGTGTGTGGGCATGCCCTGCGTACCTATTTAGTGCTTGGAAAGTTCGGCAATCCTTCTGTAAATGCCCCGACTGACGCTTTCCGTTGTTGTTGTGATAAAAGTGCATTTGGCATGGTCCGTTCATCATATCTTCGGGAGATATATACGGCCTCTGGAACCTTGGACCATTATTTTTCCTGTTTGGACGGGGACTATCCCTGTAATCGCTACGCTGTTCACCGCTCTTTTGATAATCATCTCGATTGTTTCCACCATTATTTCCTTGGAAACCAGCCGACACTTGGCCGGGACTGTCATAATCTGAAAACTGGCGAGAAAAACACCGTCTATTTTGAATATTTCTATTACGATCATCCTCAGGCGACCTGTGTTGCTTGTTCTTGACCGCATCTTCTCCATCTGCCCAGCGATTCGCTATTTCCATGAGTGTTGCTACTGTTTTTGGATTAGTCCATCCCAAGTCCTCGATGAAATCTTTTCTTCGGATCCCACCGACAAAAGCGTGTATCGCCCTCTCGTCAGATATGTTTTCTGCCGAGTTTTTGATAATGTTCCATCTTTGGATATACGCCCTCATCGACTCATCATACTTTTGTCAACAGGCTCTTAATTGCTCTATTGACAGAGGTTTCTTGCATGTAGACAAGAAGTTTTTCACGAACACGTCCTCGAAGGTCTCCCAGCTGTCGATAGATCCAGGTGGTAGCTTTTTAATCCATGATCGAGCTGCCCCACTTAAATATACTTGGATGCTTTGCATAGCCGTTGCCTTGGTTCCACCCGTCAGCTTTACTGTCTCCAGGTAATCAACCAACCAATCCTCGGGATCTTGCAACCCGTCGAATTTCTTATAACTGTCAGGCAATTTGAAGACGGGACTCGCATTTTACGGACTCGTCGAGTGAAACAGGGGAGCCCACACATATCTTCATCATCCACTTCAGGTGATGCCGACGTTCTCTCCTTTCATGTCGCGCCCAGTCGACCCGTGCCTGTGCCGCTGTGTCTCTTGCCGACGTTCTTGGGGATTCTTGTACTGCCACTGTAGGTCGTGGACTATTTTTTCTTTCAACTCCTTCGGGAGGTGTACTTGTACTTGCAAACTCCGTTCCCATGACTCCAACTCCTGCCATGGCCATATTATACAATGCCTCTCTTGGATCTCCAGCAGGTGGCCTGCTTGCCAATATGTATGCCTGTGTCGCCATATATCCCGCTTCGGAGTTTTGGGGATAATGTTTCCTCTTGTGTCAATCGACATAAAGGACATGTCGAGGTTCGGATCGATGCTCCTCTGCTTCTGGCATGTTCTGCAGTCGAGATCTTCCCCTGTTGCGGGCATCTCTATGGTTGTCTCCTGAAGTTCCTGAATGCCGACTTAACTCAGCCCTTTGCCTGCTTGACGCAGAAGCAGTGGCTCTTCACTTTTCGAGTTCAATTCTATCTTTTTGGAGTTCCCTTCCTGCACGAGCTAATTTATATTGGTACGCATGCAACTCTCCGGCTGTTGTAGTGGTATTCATCGGCTCTGTGCCATCCATGGCTCTTGCCGCTTTGTCCCAGGCTTCTTGCGGGAGTTGCACCCTTTGTCGTGGTTCGGGCCCGATGTATTTAGTGCCCAAACCTCGCATGAGATCAGCGGGATCGACGTATGGGTTTCCCAAATCATCGAAAGCCTCTGACGTCTCCGGCTTTGCTCGGCTTGCCTCTCCAATTACATAAACTTGATGATATGTTGAAGCTTGATTGACATCGGAATTGGTGACACCGTCGTATAGATCGGCGAAGACCTCCCGAATAGAAGTAGATCGGTCGATGAAGTTGAAAGTGTCGACACTGTCTGAGTCGCTGCTTATATTTGAGTCCGCAAACGACCTGAAGGACATGTTGCTGAAGATCTTGACGAGCTTTCTGCTTGAAGCGGGCTTGGTGAGGGTTGTTGACGAGATCTCTTCATCGCCAGACTCGAACGACGACACCGATCCCGAGGAATCGGAATCGACCGCAACCAATCTCGACGAATCCGGTATCGCGAGACGATGAGACCCCTCTTTCCCGACGCGGAAGTGGAACCTTCCAAACGTCATATCCATGGGCTCGTCCAGATACGCATATGCATCCACACGGGAGGGCGGGTGAGGAACAAAATCGACTAGAGCAGTTTCGATCTGTTTACCTCGATCCATCGCGTTGCTTGCTATCGAGGACGTCGACGATGTTGAACGTGCCATTGAGATGAGCTCCCTGTCGCCTCTAATTCCCACAGACGACGCCAATTGACAAGGGATTAACTTGTCAATGCCTACAAGTTGTAGACTATGGTATTGTTAGAAGTAGAGGGCAAGTAGATCTCGAGGGTTTCAGCCGAAAAAGTACTCGACTGCTATGAAAGCTAGGGTTGTGTTGACAATGATTCGATCCTTTCTTTGTCCCTCGACTCCCCCTTATATAGGAGGCGGAGCCGAGGGTTTCATGATACACAAGTTACAACGTCCGAGAGACTCTTTGAGTTTCTCCCGTAATAGTTACAAGTTATTATTCCTAATACAACTCTATATTTCCAAACTACATAACTGGGCTTCCAGGCTTCATAAACTTCGGGTCGCGGGCCTTCAATAAACCCCGGGTACCTTCTCCGGCAGGCCCATTGGGGATGCCTGTCAGTTGGTGACCCACAAGTATAGGGGATTGTAACAGTATTCAAGGGAAGTAAAACCCAAATTTATTGATTCCACATAAGGGGAGCCATAGAATATTTATAAGCTTTAACAGATGAGTTGTCAATTCACCTGCACCTGAAAATAGACTTGCTCGCAAAAGTTTATCAGTAGTAACAGTTTTATGGCAGTGGGAGTAGTGAAGTAACAATAATAATAAAATGAAAACAGCAGTAGCGATGATTGCGGTAGACAACGGGATTAAAATATTGTAGACACATGGATGGATGAACAGGCGCTACATGAATGAGAGAGTCCATATAATAACAAGACACAGACATTGCAAGTAATAATTATATAAGCATTGTAGAATAAGATAACCATAGGCGTGTGTACCTATTTAGTCGTGCTTGCTCACAATGAGAAACTTGCACGACATCTTTTGTCCCCTCGACAGTTATACCACAATTAATGTTATTCCGAGACAAGCGCATTAAACTAAGAATGAAAGCTATGCTTTCAAAAAAATGCTCGGAGAACAGATGGTGACTCAACATAAAAGTTCAAGATTGGCCCTGCGTAGAGGGAAGTAAGATTGCTCATGTGCTAGAGCTTTTCATTTGGAATGCAATAGGAGTGTTGAAAATATATTTTGAGAAGTGCAACTCATGTAAACAGTAGTGATAAATAATATGTCTCATGCATAAAACTTCCTATAAGTTTGCTTGCCTCATGCATAATATACATAGTGATCACACGTTGTCCTAATTAGCTTGGACTTCCATCGATTTTCATCACATGCATATGTTTCAACCAAGTGTCACAAAGGGGTACCTCCTTGCCTCCTGTACAAAGGTCCTAGGAAATGAATTTCATTTGATTTCTCAATTTTGATGAATCTCAACTTTTTGGACATCCATACCGGGAAAACAAGGACAACGGATATTTGGACTTTCGTCCAGCTGAAACTTACACCATGTGAACATGGCTTTAGTTGGCGGCCCAATATTCCTCTCTAGCAATATGCATACTCCAATCTTTTCAACTCATGGTAAATCTCCCTTACTTCAAACAAGATGAGCATGCATAGTAGTTCACATGATATTCAACAAGGACATATTGATGGTGTTCCCCATGACAACATGGTTATCACACTACAAGCAACTTATAAGAACTAATAATGCATAAGTAACATAATCCTTACCACAGTAGTTTTTCAAACTACTTTCCCGTGAGCTATAAATTACGCAAAACAAGTGATAATTTTTTTGAAGGTTTAAAGGTAGCACACAAGTAATTCACTTTGGTGTGGCAGCGAAATACCACATATAGGTATGTATGGTGGACACAATTGGCACTTTGGCTTTTAGTGGTTGGATGCACGAGTAGAGCTCAGTGCAAGCGAAGTCTAGCAATAGGCTAGGAAGCGACAATCAAGAAAGCAATAGTTGCCATAATCATGCTTGCGACAGATAAAATTAACGGAAGCATAAAAGTAATACAAGAACTCCGAGGCAAGATAAATCATCGAGGCTTAAATGACTTTTGTTTCAGTCTTATGCATGCTTGAGCATGTGCCAAGTCGATTCAGATGAAACATTAAGAGGAGGATACCACAATGTCATACCGTTATATGAATAGAGCAATGCAAGCAAACATCTATATGACATGTTACCTAATATTAGTGAATTGGAACTAATCATGAGAGAGCATAAACTACTGAGCATCATTAAGTAGCATACACCTTACAAAAACAAACTAAGCATGCTCACATAAATGAGTAGATGTACAAAAATGAAAACAAATAGAGTTCATACCAGCCTCTCACCACAACTCGAATTGTCGTGACCGTCATTATTGCTCTTCACTTGTGTGACTTGAATGATATGAAATGATAACCAACCTCCAATGAAGTCACAGAATACCATTGAACCCTACAGCAACTTTACAAAACCAAAGAAGAACAACAAATATTTTTGGGTTTTCGATTTTTAATCAACACACGAAGCAAAATCTTTTTGGATTTTCTCATAGCAAACCATAATGAGAAGATGAAGCAAACTAAGAAGAAAATGAAGAGAAACAACATAAATATTTTTGTTCTTTTTGTTTTTGTATAAATTGGTGACAACATAGAATCTGTTTTTAGACAACAACTCCCTAAATTCTTACCTCCTTCCTATTAGAGGCTATACTTGGTATAAAAACAAAATAAATAGGCTAAGGAGAGGTTATTACAGTAGTAACAACTTCCAAGATTCAAATAAAGATAAATTACAGAAATAAACTAGCAAGAACAAAACGAAACCACAACATGGATATACAAAGTGCCAACGGAATATGATATGTAGATGAGTGAGATGTCGGTATACCTCCCCCCAAGCTTACGCTTTTGGCCTAAGTGGAGATCAATCCCAGATGGGCCAAGAAATGTTGCCTCCATAATATGACGAGGAGGCAGCTTCGTCCTGGTATGAACTCGTGGACGGCTCGGTATAGTGCGCGGTGTAGTCATCAGTGGTCGCCTCCTCCTCCTGGTGCTGCCCATAGAACCCAAGAAGTCGCAGCTACTCGTCCAACTCCTCCTTTGAGCGCGACCACGGCAACCTGTGGACACAAAACAAACTAGATTGTGGCAGGGCAACCTCCCTTTCATCTCCGTCAGTAAATAACATTCTATAAAACCAGACCTCCTAGACAAGAGTCAGCGGTAAATTTTTTCATAGCAGCAAGAACACGGGTTTGAGCAATAGTGATGTGTTTTTTTCGGGAGAGAGCAGAGAATGGCAGAGCAAGTGGAGGGCCAGGGGGCCCACACCTGCCCTTGGCGCGCCCAGGGGGCCAGCCGCGCCACCACATGGTATGGTCGGCTGGTGGGTCCTCCTGGGCTGCCCCAGGTGCCTCTCTACCCCTTTGCATGCGTAAAAAAAATTTCTATACATTTTCTAGAATTTTTCGAGAAACTTTATTTTTGGGCAATTTTCAGAATTTGAATAATGATTCTATCACAGGAATAAAATTATGGAATGCTGAAAAAAAAATCAAAACAATATCTACAGCAACTCTAAGACATTCTAATATAAAGTCAATCAATGGTACATAGGGGAAAACATAGTTTCATTCATTTAAAATTACTTTGTTAACAAGGTTGATCAAGTCTTGTCATCAAAACAATTTTATATGAAGCAAAACCTTGCATTTCACACAATGATTATGTTACCTCAATCTCGACGGGAATAGTTCCAATCATGACAATATTATTCTCTTTCTTTGGCTTGGGAAAAGGCAAATGAAATTTCCCAATTTGGATTGTATCAACATTAATATTTGAGTTTAGACCATAATTCCCATCAATCTTCTTGGGAAAATAAACCGTATGCTATTTGTCATCGACATTAAAAGTTACTTTTCCTTGGTTGCAATCAATAATAGCCCCTGCAGTGTTGAGAAAAGGTCTCCCAAGAATAATAGGCATATTATCATCTTCAGGCATTTCTAGCACAACAAAGTCAGTTAATATCATACAATGATCATCAACTTGAACATGAACATCCTCACATATACCAACAGGAATAGTAGTTGACCTATGAGCCATTTGCAAGGATATATCAGTTGGCATTAATTTTTCTAGATCAAGTCTTCTATAGAGAGAAAAAGCAATAACATTAACTCCTTCCGAAATCACATAAAGCAGTTCTAACATAATTATTTTTGATGGAGCATGGAATAGTGGGTATACCTGGATCACCAAGCTTCTTTGGAACCTTACCATTAAAGGAGTAATTAGCGAGCATAGTTGAAATTTCCTCATTTGGAATCTTCCTCTTATTATAGACAATATATTTCATATACTTTGAATAAGGAGGCAATTTAATAGCATCAGTCAAAGGAATTTCCAAAAAAAAAAGGTTTCATCCATTCACAGAACTTATTATAGTGTTCTTCCTCCTTTGATATATGTTTCTTATCAGGAAAAGGCATTGGTTTTTGCACCCAAGGTTCTCTCTCACTACCATGTTTAGTAGCAATGAAATCTTCCTTAGTGTATTTTGTATTCTTAGTATGCTTTTTCAGGTTCTTCTTCAATTTCTTCTTTATCGGAAGCATCGCTTTTATATTATTACCACTTTCAATTTCAGCATCAGAAATAGATATACTATTAGGATCCTTAGCAGGTTCAGAGGATTCTACAACGGTTTTATGTTTCTTCTTCTTTTTCTTAGACTTAGTCCTAGTATCATTAGCTTGCTAAGAATCATGTTCAATTCTTTTTGGATGTCCTTCAGGATATAGAAGATCCTAAGTAGAAACACCACTTCTAGTTCTTATTTCATAAGCATGTTTTTTCCTAGAAGCATTAACACTTTAGTGAGCTGATCAATTTGAGATTGAACCATACGGAAATGTTTAACAAGAATTTTAACATCATTAGAGGTTCTTTATACAATATCATGCAAATTATTGATAGCTCTACAATTTTCCATTAGATGATTTTCCACTCTCTTATTAAAATTAGTTTGCTTAACAATATAATTATCAAATTCATCTAAGCATTGATCAAGAGGTTTGGAGTAGGCAATATCTCTACTATCAAAGCGTTGGAGAGAGTGTACCTCAATAGTGGAAGAGCGAGGGATCGGCTTACATAATTCTTCTATAGGTTGTAGATTCTTCTCATCTTCAGATTTAATACCCTTCTTCTTAAGAGATTTCTTGGCTTCCCTCATTATTTCATCATTTAATTCAATCATTCCCCTTTTCTTCGGTGTTGGTGTTGACTCCGGCATAGTACAATCATCATAATTCTTGCTTATTTTGGCCAACAATTCCTCAGCTTCAGCCGGACTTCTTTTCCTGAAAACACAACTAGCACAACTATCCAGGTACGTCCTAGATTCAACAGTTAGTCCATTATAAATATATCGAGGAGTTCATTTTTAGCTAATGGATGTTTAGGTAATGCTCTAATTAAAGAACAAAATCTTACCCAAGATTCAGGCAATTTCTCTCCTTCTATCTGCACAAAGTCAAAGATTTCTGCAAAGCAGCATGCTGAGCACTAGCATGGAAATATTTCTGAAAGAATTCATTAACAAAACCAATAGGACTATCAATAGATCTAGGAGACAAATTTTCATAAAAAAATTTAGTTGCTCCTTTCAGAGAGAAAGGGAAAATTTTAGTGATAAAGTAAGTGTGTATCTTAATATCATTGGAGAATAAATTACTCAAAGTAGAGAGTTCATTCATATGTTTCATAGCACTTCCATTTTCAGTACCACAAAAAGGTTATTTCTGAAAAATAGATATGTAAGACAAATCCAGAGAGAAATCATAATCCTTATCTCTAATATTTATGGGAGATGTGGAAAATTTAGAATTAGGAGACAAATTATATCTAACAGCTCGTCTTGCAAGAAGACTTTTCATAGCAATTGCATCTCTAGTAGCATGACATTCTTCAATGAAGTCATCATTAAGTTCAATATAAGTTTCATCAAGATCATCACTAGGATTTCCCCTAGCTTGAGGTGAACTAACAGGTGTAATAGTATTTTCAATTTCTTTAGCTCTAGCAATTTTAGTATCTAGGAAAGGACCTAACGAACCACTCTTATCAAGCACAGTAGAAGCATCATCAAAATCATCAGGAGCATTATCAGATTCAGCAGAAGTAGCAGTAGCATGTGGTGGAGTAAGAAGCTTACTCATAACAGATGGCGAATCAAGAGAAATAGAGGTGTTCATAGTTGTACCACTTCTTGTAGTGGATGGAAATATACGGAACTTAGATTTAGGAGCTTTCCCCATAATGAATAAATTGCAGCAAACAATATCACCTTCAAGTGGGCTCGTAAATAAAGCTATTCTCCCCGGCAACAGCGCCATAAAATAGTCTTGATGACCCACAAGTATAGGGGATCACAACAGTCTTCGAGGGAAGTGAAACCCAAATTTATTGATTCGACACAAGGGGAGACAAAGAATATTTATAAGCAGATGAGTAGTCAATTCACCTGCACCTGAAAATAGACTTGCTCGCAACAGTTTATTAGTAGTAACAGTTTTATGGCAGCGGGAGTAGTGAAGTAACAACAGTAATAAAATAAAAACAGCAGTAGCAATGATTGCAGTAGACAACAGGATTAAAATAATGTAGGCACATTGTCGAGGGTGCTCCTCGGCAATGCCCTCCGATAGGGGCTTAGGGTTGATGGAATCCTGCAAGCTGACACGAGACATCGGTACACAGACAAGCGGGGAGAGCGATTTACCCAGGTTCGGGGCCCTCGATGAGGTAAAACCCTTACGTCCTGCCTGTCTGTTCTTTGATTATGATGAAAACAGGTTACAATGGGGTGCCGAATAGCTCAGCTGTGATCTCGTCGAGATAACCGATTGCTAGGGTAACCTAGTTCTAAGCTTTTGGTGGCTAAGATCGTTAAGGTTGATTGTGTCCCCCGATAGCCCCTCTCCTGGCCTTTATATAGGTGGCCAGGTCCCGAGAGATCTCATCGAGTACGAGTAGGTTTACAATAGATCTATCTTCAAGCTTTCCTTGTTCGGCTTCCTCCGTGTCTTGAACTCCAAGCAATTTTCCGCCCCACCGTCCTAGTGGCCCATCTTGCCATCGGGTACCTTCATGGGCCTCCAGTTGGACCGTATAGGGTAGAGCAACATTGGTTACCCGAAGGGTAATGCCCACATCAGTAGCCCCCGAGTGTCTAGCCGAACATAGTTCGGGTAGAGACTAGAGCATGTCTTCTTCCGAAGTCCTTCTCCTTGATCATTTTTGCCTTTCTTCTATCTTCTATCGGGTGCGCGTCGCGCTCCCGATGGGAGTAGCCCCAGTCTAGGTACGGATGCTTGCAATCGTGCGTAGACTCAAGTTGTACCACTCGAACATTTTCTTCTGCCGAAGCTTTTCCTGCAAGTCTTTGTAGTCCATCCGATACATTTTATTTACGCAAGGGATAACGAATAACGTGCCCAACTTCTGTTGGTTAACTGCCGATGGCAAAACAACGTTACCTACACAGAATCAAGTCCCCGGGCATGATCTGGAGTGCGAAAAAGTTTTATCGGGTGCGCGTCAGCGCTCCCGATGGGGTAGCCCCGAGTCTGGGCACGGACGTTTACGACCGGGTGCAGACTCGAGTCAAGTTTTTTCCTTCGAATCTTTATTCTGTCGGGTGCGCGTTAGCGCTCCAGATGGGAGTAGCCCCCGAGCCTAGGTGCGGATGCTCGCAATCCGTGCATAGGCTCAAGTCGCTCACCCGATACTTTCTTATCTCTTCGTATGCAATCATTCTTCATGACGTCATTGATGACATTTTTATGTCTCCTTGATTTTGACCGATAAGACACAACCTGCTAGCCCTGTTTTTGAGCAATTCCCGCTCCTCTTACACGGTTAGCGAGGCACCTCCTCGATTTCCGCAACCATTAACTGGAGAAAAGGCCCACTAACAATACGAGGCCTTCTTTAAGTTTCCCAAGAGATAGAAATCCCTAATTTCTTCCTTCATTCATCCTCTCGTTGTTCTTCCTCTTCTTCCATTCGCAACTGCTCGCGCCGCCGCCACTGCTTCCTAGCTTTTCCCAGATCTTGCGATGGTGAAGAAGAAGAACCCTAGCGCCGCCGCCAGCTCTACGAGCGGAGGCGCCGCCAAAATCTTCCTCGATTCTTTCGAAGGAAGGCGCCCCAAGCGCTCCTCCCCCAGCTCGGCGCCGCCGCGCCACCAAGCTCAGCAGCCAGGCCCGGTGATTGGATAGCTTCGACCGTCACCAAGCGTGACGAGAAGAGATCCCGAAGCCTGGGATTGATCTCCTCCGATGAGGGGAATGTGATCTTTCCAGGTGCGGTTTCTCGACCTAACCCCCTGCCGGTTTTACCGTGATGTTCTTGTCGTTCTTATACCGAGGCCTTTAACTTCCCGTTCACGAATTCCTCCTCCATCTCCTACGAACTTACGAAATCCAACTATGGCAACTCACTCCCAACTCAATCCTTCACGTTGATGTGTTTATCACCCTCTTCGAAGCATATCTGGGCGTTGAGCCTCATTTTGGGCTGTGGAAAAAGATCTTCTATGTGAAGAGATACAGCAGTAGCAACGGATCTTTTGTCACCAGAGGAGTAGGATTTGTAGCTCGTTCGGATGTCAATTACTTTAATTTCCCAATGAGAGAGTTTGTGCAAGGGTGGAGATTGAAGTGGTTTTATATCAAGGATTCCTTGTCACCCGAATCTCAACTTCCTCGCTTTGTCGACGTCCTTGAGGCCAAGCCTAAGAATTCTTGGAAGAATATTCTCTCTCCCGACGAAAAAGTAGCTGCCGATGAATTATTTTCCAGATTCGTTCGGATCAAGGAGGCTGACGGACAAACTATGGTCGGCACCGAGGTAGCGGCAGTGTTTCTGAAACGTCGAGTCCAACCAGTCATGGCTAGAGTTCGCCCAATGTGGTTGTATTCAGGTCCAAAGGATGAGACTAGAATTAACGCTGCCGAATTGTCAAAAAAAGAACTGCTCGATGAAGTCCGTCGCCTCACTTTCTTCAGTCAAGAGGACTTGATCCCACTGATGTCTCTGTATACTCCTCTTGATGCCGATCATCCACCACCAGAGGTAATTTCCCTCCTTAAATTCTTGTTATGCTGCTATCGACTTATATGACTGTTATTCTCATTTGTTTTTTCTTCGACAGACCCTCGTAGCCCCCGAGGACTTGCATAACTTGCCAAATGAAACTTCCAAAGGAAGAGGCTCTTCAGAACCCGTTGACTCTCGTACTGTTGATCATACAAACCCAACAAGCGAACATGATGACCCGATAGATTGTGAAACTATTCACGCCAATCTCCCCCTATCAGCCGGTGACACTTGCGACACAGAGGGATCAGTGCGTGATGATGACGCTGATCACGGTGCCTTTGTTAATGCAGCTGCGGAGGAGACCAGGGCTCCACCTACGAAGAGATCAATCGGCGGTTTTGCTGACGAAGATGATCTCCTTGATTTGTAAGTTTTTTTCTTTTTCTTACTATTTTCAGCTTCTTGATCTTTTCACATTTTTCTCATGACTTGGTCGATCAAATCTTTCTTGTAGTGACGATGCTTTCATTGAGCCTCCACCTAAGAGGGTCAGATCTGATGCTGTCTCTCCAGGCCGCCGCAGCTTCCGAAGCTTCGGCTCCCAAGGCGGCTCTGTAGCGCAAGCGTCGACTGCCTCCTCCCTTTCCAAAGGGAAAGATACTCCTACTGCCGCCGCAGCTCCTCCTTCTGTAAGTATTTGTTGAGTCTAACAAGAATCTTTTGGAATGTGTCTTTGCCTAACGACCTTTGTAAAACATTCCCTTTCTTCAAGGATCTACGAGGTGTGATATCCTCTTTAGAGGCCTTCGCCTCTCAATTCACCTCTCTGGAGGCAGACAAAATTCGGCTGCAGGAGGAGGCTAAGTCTTCCTCTTCAAAGTTGGATGGCGCCATTAAAAAGGCCGCCGTAGCTCGTCAGGAGGTCGACTCCCTGAAAGAAGAACTGAACAAGCTAAAGGAGAGGCTGAAGGAAGAGGAAGCTCGGGCGGCAGAAAAGGATGAACTCCTCCGTCAGTCTGCCTTGGCCCTACTTGGTAAGTTCCTACTTCCCTTGTAGATTATCACTTTTTATGGATATGTTTCTTCGTCAACGATTTCCTTTAATTTCTCGCAGAAGCCGCCAGCATCCCTGCTACTGCTTTGGACAAAATTCCAAGCAATTCCCCAGCAAATGGTGTGTCGACGGTTCTCGCCGCCCACCAACTTACCCGGGAGCTTCTTGACAAGGGAAAGGGTGCTCTGACGCGGATGCATTCGATGATATTCCCCAAGGCCAAACAGGAGAAGACTCTGGGAAGCTGATGGATGCTTCGCAGTCGACACCAAGGAAGTCATTGAGGTATTCAAGCGTACCTCGTACCTATGGTGCCCTCCTTGCCTTCCAACTTATGATGGGTTACGGCTTTAAGGCTGACATCGAAGAAATGACTAAGGAGCTGCCGAAAGAGAAAGATGGGCGATATGTTGACTTAAGCGCCTTTACGGCGTCCGCCCGTACTTGTTTTCGCCAGCTCTCGATTTAGTTTCAGGAAAAACATCGGTTGGCCCCAGCCTGTCGACTCAAACTCAGGCTCCTTGATTGTTGTAACAATTTTATCCTTGGGCTAGTATGAAACATTATTCTGTTGCGAGAACTTAAGTTTGTAATGAACACTGTGCTGGCAATGTTGCCAGCATGCTTTTATCATAATATCTTCACTTGTGCTTCTCCTGATAGGGATTACTTATGCCTCTCCCGATGGGAGTTTAATTTGACCATATCATCCTCTTAACGCTGTTGCCTGCAGGTTTTCCCGGTGCCCTCGTTTGTTGATGACTCCTCTGGCGTTCTTCCCGAAGGTGATCGGATCCAACGGATGAAGGATCGGATCACCCAGATGGAGAAGGACCTGCGCAGCATTTACGCCTTGGCCGCGATTGTCAACAAGAAGAGCGAGATTGCAGCTAACGTAGAGCGGTACGCTCTTACTGAGCTGCATAAGGCTACCAAGAGCTTGAACTGTGAGTCCTTTGATCTCTGCACCCTTTGGTCGATATCGTTTTATCTGATCCTCTCTCTTTTTTTTTTTACTTCTGTGCCAGTCATAGCTCTAAACCGCGCAGAGGAGAGCAAACGGGTTCACGAGCGTGTGAATGCCTTGATCGAGCTGTCCTCAGCCGAGGAAATTTTCTGGTGGGAGCACTCGAAGGCTTCGACTGTGGTGCAATTTCAGGATCGAGTTCAGCAGGTCCACCACTTTTTTGACAAGTGCTACAAGGCTATGAGGGTGGTTTGGAAGACAATGTTCCCTTTGAACGCAGTTCCCCCGACTCTCCTTGCTTTGATGTCTGAATTTGGTAATGCCAAGAAGATCCGAGACTTGGTACGTGCGCAAGTTTTTGCAGGGGCCAGATTTACGCTTGCCCTTGTACTTGCCCGTTATCCTTCGGCAGGTTTGCTGTCGATTGCCAATGTTACTGGAGACTTGGATGCGCTGTATCCGAAGGTATTGTTGCCTGCCAACATAATTGTCGACAGACTCGAGAAGGACTCGATGGTACCTGAAGAAAGAAAAGCTCCACAGGGATGATTTCAGGGTTTTAATGACTGTTTGCAAATAAATAGTTTGGCTACTTTATCCAAGTGTTTGGATTATGTACTGACGCCTTTTCATTTGGTAGATACATGCATATGTACTTTTACCATGTTATTGCCGCAAGTTTCGATTTTGAGCGAATCTTAGTTGCTCGTTTTTAAATGTATGTATATTGGTTGGTTAGCAAATCATGTGAGTGATCAGCTCGTGTTGCGGGTCTTGCTAAACCTGTTGTATGCGCAACTTTGCTTTCAACCGTTTTAAATTTCGACAGGCACTCCCGAATATTTCGGGTGTAGTGATTCTGCCGATGAGCCCGTTGTTCCTTGATATTTCCATAAGTAAAATATCGAACGTGGGTTGTTGTTTATACGTATTTCCAAACTCTTGCTATTTACGGCACTCGTAGAGGCATCTATAGCAGAAGGAAAGGTGGGCGTCATTTTAGCACTCATAGAGGATTTTTGGAGCATGATCCTTGTACCATGTTTGCGTAGTGATGGGGCTTAGAAGTTCGTGATCACTGCAATACTTTAACAAAGGATGAAAGCTTAAGTTCTTATTAATAAAGTAAGCACGGGGCTAGAGGGCAAAAAAAGGAAGGCCCTATATAAAGTAAAGGAAAAATAAAGGCTGAAAAATTTCTTAATCAAGGAAGGGGTTCTTCTCTTCTCCTGGTTTCTTCACCACGTTAGTGGTAGCTGCAGCGTTGCTGGTTTCATCAGGGGTTTGAGCCGTGACTGCCAGCGTCTTGTTGTTCTCTATGCCTTCTGTGCCGTCAACTGCCGAACCCTTTGCTGCCGAAGCTTTTGTTGCCGAAGCTCTTGCTGCCGAGGCTTCTGCTGCCGAATCTGTAAGGGCAAGGTCGGCTGGCTTCTTTTTGCTTTCCCTGTCGTCCTTCTCTTCCTTGATTTCGCGCAACAACAGCTTGGTGGAGGCTTAGTAATTTCCTGTTTGTTCCCAAACTTTGCAGCGATCCTCTGAAAATTACGATCGCAACTGTCTGAGCGTGAAAAACTTCCATGGACTGTGATGTTTGTCCCTTTCTTCCCAGGAATTTTCAGCTTGAGGTATGCGTAGTGCGGCACGGACATGAACTTGGCATAAGCTGGTCTTCCGAGTATAGCGTGATACAGTGACTCCCAGTTCACTACTTCAAACTCGATCTTTTCCTTACTGAAATTGTCGGATCTGTCGAAGACGACGTACAGGTAAATTCTGCCAAGAGAGTAACCTGGTTTAGTTGGCAGAATCCCATGGAAGCAAGTGTCTGTCTCTTCCAGCATTCCCATGGTGATCCCCATACTCTTGATTGTGTCGATGAAAATCAGGTTTAACCCGCTTCCACCATCCATAAAGACTTTGCTCATCTTGAATCCCCCTATATGTGCCTCAACTACCAGGGCAGCGTGTCCTGGTTTTGGTATGGTCATCGGGTGGTCTGCCCGGCTGAACGTAATGTTCTGAGAGGACCACTCGACATACTCAGGGATGTTTGCCATGATGCTTTCGGCCAGATTAATTTCTCGGGTGAGCTTCTTCATCTCTCTTCTCGAGACACCTGTCTTGTGGATCATACTCATCTGCCCACGTGGTGGTGGGAATGCCTCGTTGGGTTGATGAGGTTGGGCCTGCTGGACTTGGTGCTGTGGTGGAGGTGGGGGTGGAGGTGGTAACGGTTGCTGTCCTGACTGCTGGATGAGTTTGTGCATGTCAAGGAACTGTCGACAATCCCTGAGAAGGTGACTTGACTTCGTTTTGCCGTCCTTGGAGTCGACATACGAGTGCAAGTAACAGGGGGCGTTGATCTGTTCAGCATAGGGTAGCTCGGGAGCCCTCTGCTGCCGTGGTTTATAATTGCCATGGTTTCCAGAGTTGTTACGGTTGCCATCCTGTCGATCGTCTCTTCTTTCATCATACCGATCGTCATGTCGATCGGAGTATCCTGCAGCTACCAGATTGTTGTCGTCATAGTTGCGATTTTTCCTCCTTTTGTGTCGATCCCTTCGGCTGCCCGAGTCGTGCTTTGGCTGGTCGTCATCTTCGTCATCGCTGCGCTGGCGCGGTCTTCGCACGTTGTCCTCGCCATCAGCCCAGCTGTTGGCGATTTCCATCAGCTTGGTAATGGTTTCGGCCTTTGCGTCCGAGGTTCTTCTATGTAACTTTCACGTCGGACGCCATCGCTAAAAGCGTCGTTTGCTCTGTCTACGGATACATCTTCGGCGGCGTTTAGGAGTTTGGTGAATCTCCCTATGTACAGCGCATCGACTCCTTCTGCTTGGTTGCGTAACTCCTCAATCCCGACGGGTCTTTTGTATGTTGCCTGGAAATTAGCAACAAAGGCGTCCACTAGGTCGTCCCATGATTTGATGGAACCCTTCGGCAGCCCCCTTAACCAGGCTCGCGCTGACTCCTTTAAGTAGAGCTGCAAGCATTGCATCGCTGCTATATGGGTTCCCTTTATGCAGAATCACATGCAGGTAATCATCTATCCAAGATCTTGGTTCCTGCTGCCCATCATACTTGGCAGCGTCGGTGGGAGTAGGCTTGAATTTTTTGGGTGGCATCGTCTCGCGGATTTTGTAACTCAAACAATCGGCTCCCCTTAGTTCACCATCGTACTCCTGATCCTCGTCCGAGGAGTCACTTCGTCGTCCTTTCGGCGTGTCGTCTGCTGCTTTATCAATCCGGCTCTGGGTGATTTCATCCCGAGCATCTCTCGCCCGATGTTTTGAACCGCTGGCCTGCGCCGTGGTTTTCTCCTTCTGCGGAACTAGATTTTTTCCCAATATCGCGAGACTTTCTAGGGCACCACGGTGAGCTTGTGCCATGGATCCTTCGGGGCACTGGTTGATGAGGTATGCGGCGAGATTAGCTGTTGCTCCCGCAATGTTCTTCGGCCGTGGCATGCCGCGGTGTCCGTGGTCATGAAGGACTTGGTTAGATTCGACGTTATTTCTCAGGCGTCGTCTTCTGAGAGCCTGGACAGTCTTGACCGATGTTTTCTGCCCCAAGAGCACTTCGGGAAGCGCTTCCTTGTGAAGCTCTTCGACGCTCGTTGGATCGTTCTGCCGTAGATAGACGTCTCTCGAGGGTAGCTTGCTCTCTCGACAGGTGCTCCCGGTTTTTCTCTAGTATAGAGCGCTATGCGTTTAGTGTTCCAAACGAGGTTCCTGCGGGGAGGGGTGTTGTTAAGTACGGCTGCCGCAGCCCACTCCTCATCCGCGATGGTATAGTCGCTGTCGCGATTGCTCGCTATTTTCGAAGCTCGCTCTCTGATGGAGGGCTGCGTCTCCTCCGTGCCTTGTATTTCCTGTGTTCTTGGCGACGTAGACCTGATGGTGTGCTGTTTCTTCGGGTGGCTCTTCGGGTGACGCTGCCGACACTGTCTTCTCCCGACAGTATCGGGCATTGCAGATGAATGGTGTGTCGCTTGACCCCAAGCCGTGCCTGGCGTCGCAGTTCGAGCAATAGTAGGAGGTTAATTCTGAGGATGTGGGTTCGTCGGATCCTACCGACATGGAGGACGCTGAACGGGGAGTCGAAGGCGCGGGCGAGCTCATCGATTCTGTTAGGCCGGCCAACAAATCGAGTGATGATGACGCGCTAGGACTCGTTGATCCAGAGGTAGGCGATTCCAGTAGCTGGAGAATTCCCTCCGCGTTGACGTTGTAGTGGACGCTGCCGATGGTCATCTCCATGTTTCTTTGTAGATCCGAGAAGTTTGAGCGAGAAGAATCGCTATGCGGAGTGAACTCGTAGGAGCCGAATCAGACCGGACCTCCCAGAGTTGGTGATGGCGGTGCCGATGAATATGCCGATGACATGATTGGATCTGCCGATGACGATCTTGCGCCAGAGGTTCCCATAGACGGCGCCAATTGTCGAGGGTGCTCTCGGCAATGCCCTCCGATAGGGGCTTAGGGTTGATGGAATCCTGCAAGCTGACATGAGACATCGGTACACAGACAAGCGGGGAGAGCGATTTACCCAGGTTCGGGGCCCTCGATGAGGTAAAACCCTTACGTCCTGCCTGTCTGTTCTTTGATTATGATGAAAATAGGTTACAATGGGGTGCCGAATAGCTCGGCTGTGATCTCGTCGAGATAACCGATTGCTAGGGTAACCTAGTTCTAAGCTTTTGGTGGCTAAGATCGTTAAGGTTGATTGTGTCCCCCGATAGCCCCTCTCCTGGCCTTTATATAGGTGGCCAGGTCCCGAGAGATCTCATCGAGTACGAGTAGGTTTACAATAGATCTATCTTCAAGCTTTCCTTGTTCGGCTTCCTCCGTGTCTTGAACTCCAAGAAATCTTCCGCCCCACCGTCCTAGTGGCCCTTCTTGCCATCGGGTACCTTCATGGGCCTCCACTTGGACCGTATAGGGTAGAGCAACATTGGTTACCCGAAGGGTAATGCCCACATCACACATGGATGGATGAACGGGCGCTGCATGAATGAGAGAGTCCATATAATAGCAAGACATAGGCATTGCAAGTAATAATGATATAAGCATCCTAGCATAAGATAACCATATGGATGTGTTCCTATTTAGTCGTGCGTGCTCGCAATGAGAAACTTGCACGGCATCTTTTGTCCTACCAGCCCGTTGCAGCGGGGCCTCTAGGGAATCTACTGGTAATTTAGGTACTCCTTTTAATATAGTACCGGAGCAAAGCATTAACACTTCGTGAACACATGTGATCCTCACATCATAGCCATCCTCTCCGTTTATCCCAATTATTGTCACCTTGGGGCCTTGGGTTCCGGACAACAATATGTGTATACAAATTGAAGATATGATAAAAAACAATAATTATCATCATGAATCAATAACATGTTCAGATATGAGATCATGGCACTCGGGCCCAAAGTGACAAGCATTAAGCACAACAAGTTGCAACAATGTCAAAAATACTAACAACGGATACTAGGAACTATTCCCGTAATAATCTTATAGCTATTACATAACCAATCTCATCCAATCCCTACCATCCCCTACAGCCTACAACGGGGAATTACTCACACATGGATGGGGGAGTCATGGATGGTTGATAGAGAGGCGTCGGTGATGGCGATGGCGATGATCTCCTCCAAATCCTTGTCCCGGCAGGGTGCTAGAACGGAGTTTCTGGTCCCCGGATTGGGGTTTCTGGTGGCAGCGGAGCAGCGGAACTCTTTCTGGAAAAACGTCGAACCCCCGATATTTTCAGGTTAGGAGGCTTATATAGTGCGAAGGAGAGGCCGAGGGGGTGGCTGAGGCGGCTAGACCACCCCTAGGCGCGGCCAAGGCCTGGCCCACACCTAGGGTAGGTGTGGTCCCCTCGTGGCCCCCTCCGTCTCGTCTTCTTGCTCCGGAAGTCTTCAGGTGAAATATGAGTTTTTCTATATTTTCTGAGAATTTTCCTGAAAGTTGGATTTCTGCACAAAAAACGAGACACCAGAGCAATTCTACTGAAAACAACGTTAGTCTGCATTAGTTGTATTCAAAATACACAACATAGAGGGCAAACAACAGCAAAAGTGTTCGGGAAAATAGATACGTTTTGGACGTATCAGTGGTGTATGTTACCATTCCCAACAATGTTGCTAACTAGAATTTTCAACTTTTTGGTATAAAGAAAATCATTTTTCATTTTCTAAATGACGAAATAGGTTAATTTGTGAATGAGATACAAAAAAATACGGTTCTAAATGGCACCTCTACATTTTTCAGGTAAAGTAGGCCACATTTCAGTGGCAATTACCAACTATTACGAATTTTAATTATTTGTAGGTAGTTTCACGCATTTAAATAACTTTATGCCGCTTTATTGAAAGTAATTCAAATTTGAACTGTAGGTGTGCTATAACTTGGTCCTACAAGTCCCAAAAATCATATTTAGATATATATTACTTATTACATAGTGAAACCGATGATAGTGCTAAAATATTCAACCCCATTCTATGAATAATCATGTCGACCATTTTGACCCAGTTTTGAAAAAAATAAAAACTAAATGAAGAAAACATCAGAAAATGAAATCCTTTCGCCTGGAGTGCTAGTATGTGTACTAGTTGATAGTGAAAATAATAAACCTGTAATAGGGTAATAAAAAACAAAATTTATTCACAAAACGAACTATCGTGTACGGAAGATTCATAACTTTCAAGCCAAATGACATAGTTATGTCCATATTTGTGGCATAGCTTGTTATAATGTGCCCAAATTGCGCATGGTGGTGCATGTTGTCATTCCATAAAATGTTCATAACTAGAATTTTCAACTTTTTTGTATAAATAAAATCAATTTTCATTTTCTAAATGACAAAATAGGTTTATTTTGTGAATGAGATACAAAAATACGGTTCCAAATGATACCTCTACATTTTCAGATAAAGTAGGCCACATTTCAGTGGCAATTGCCAACTACTACAAATTTTATTGATTTGTAGCTAGTTTCGTGCATTTAAATGACTTTATGCCGATTTATTGAAAGCATTTCAAATTTGAACTGTAGCCTGTAGATTTGTTATAACTTGGTCCTACAAGTCCCCCAATAATCATATTTAGATACATATTATTTATTACATAGTGAAACCGATGATAGTGCTAAAATATTCAAACCCTTTCTATGAATAATCATGTGGACCATTTTGACCCGGTTTTGAAATAAATAAAATAAAATGAAAAAACCTCATAAAATGAAATCCGTTCGCGTGGAGTGCTAATATGTGTACTAGTTGATAGTGAAAATAATAAACCTGTAATAGCGTAATAAGAAACAAAATTTATTCACAAAACGGATAATCGTGTACGAAGATTCATAGCTTTCAAGCTAAATGACATAGTTATGGCCATATTTGTGGCATAGCTTGTTATAATGTGCCCAAATTGCGCATGGCGGTGCATCTTGCCATTCCGAATAATGTTGCTAACTAGAATTTTCAACCTTTTGGTATAAAGCAAATCATTTTTCATTTTTTAAATGATGAAATAGGTTTATTTTGTGAATGAGATACAAAAAATACGGTTCCAAATGGTACCTCTACATTTTTCAGGTAAAGTAGGCCACATTTCTGTGGCAATTGGCAACTATTACAAGTTTTAATAATTTGTAGCTAGTTTCGCGCATTTAATTGACTTTATGCCAATTTATTGAAAGTAATACAAATTTGAACTGTAGGTATGTTATAACTTGGTCCTACAAGTCTCCCAAAAACCATATTTAGATACATATTACTTATTACATAGTGAAAATGATGATAGTGCTGAAATATTCAACCCCTTTCTATGAATAATCTTGTGGGCCATTTTGACCCGGTTTTGAAATAAATAAAAGAAATGAAAAAACTTCAAAAAATGAAATCCTTTCGCATGGAGTGCTAATATGTGTACTAGTTCATAGTGAAAATAATAAACCATTAATAGCATAATAAAAAATAAAATTTATTTACAAAATGGACTATTGTGTATGAAGATTCATAGCCTTCAAGCTAATATGTGTTTCTTTGAAATGTTTGAGGTTTGAAAGCACACCAACAGGTGGCACCAAAATTCCGCTGGGCTGCAAAAGGATATCGGCATATGTGCCCCATGGCGAAGATGATGTTTTGGATCCTTCATATACCAGAAGCTTCAACCCTCACCAGATATATTGACATCTAAGGTCCTAGTTCCTCCATGTCGATGCGCCTTATGATATATATGAGTTAGCTTCACGTGCTTTTCACATTATGAATATATTATTCAAATTTTGCACCTTAATTTTTTTTATTTCCTTTGTTCCTTAAATGATATCTTAATTGTGTCAAAATTTGTATTTATCTGGACATATTTTGCGACTTCTTTCGTGAGACAGTGGGAGCATATTTACTGGTAGTGCTAGCACTGTATGCATTGCCCGTGGAGGCAATGCCAGCGAGCTGCTCGCGACATGCTTTCCTAAATGACAATGTTTCGCTTTTACCAAGGTAAAACTAAGAGGCTTAACCAGGGGCCTCTGGATGGGGCCATAAACTTCCCGGGCACAAACAAATCATTGCCAGACCACCGAACTTCTAGACCTAACAGGTCAAACTACTGAATGTTGTGGGAATCACTCGATGATGTAGATGAAGCACCTAGAAGCGCTACGCCTGCAAGGAAGTGTCGTATAACAAAACCTAGCCCTGAGCCAAACATGTCATGTCATCAGAATCGTTCACTTATAGAAGGTAAGTTGTAGTACATGGTGCTTACTGCACTTAGACTATTATACTGTGAAGTGCTAACATTCATTTCGGTTAGCTCTTGTTGCACGATGACCATATGCTTCTTGCCTCCTCTGTTCGTTTATATTTTTCATATATTGATGCTACAGAACAAGACCTCCTCCATCCCGCTAACAAAGAAAAAAGACTCAGCAGGTTGCCCCGATCGCGGGGTGGCAAACTGCCAATCGTTATTCCATGAGGGAGGACAAGGCCGGAGTCAGCTCTCGTTGTTGTCAAGTTTCCAACTGAATGCAACAATGCAATTAGGAACCACGTGACTGTGCGCACGCATTGGAAGGACTACAGGGAAGATACTGGGCTCCTCTGTGACTTTATTGGCAAAGTTGATGTTAGTACATACTGAATTCCTTTGCGCGTTGTTTGTCAAGCTTTTAGTTTTCAAGAGATTGTGATTCTTATTTATGTTCTTTCATGTCACTAGGAAAATTTTGATATGGACACAGAAGTTTCACCAGTAAAAGCTTCTTGTAAAAAGCACATGCAGAAAGGAGTTCGCCAACAAGGACACCTACTGAAAAAAGCAAACTTTGATATCCATGCTCTCAATGATGTTCTGAAAGAAAGCCCCGTCACATCGATGACTAACGCTAAGTGGACCAGAGTTGTAATACTGGACGGAGCCGAAGAGCATGGTTAGTTTTCCCTGAAATCAGATTTTTTGTGTTGTATATGAGTATGCACATATTTCTAATTCCACTATTCATGCAGAAGATCTGTCAAGTTAACACCATGAACTGTTCAATGGTTCAGTTCCAGCAAACAACTGGGTCACACAGCTACTTATCACACTTGGAAAATCTGGTAAGTCAAGACATGTCCCTAGCTCAACAGAATAGTGAAATAGGTGTTTGTTGTCTGGAGTTATTCAGTTTATTCTTTGCCCAATCCATGTGCTGCATGTTTCTATTTTTATAACATTCGTTTGTATCTCACAATATCACCTTAGTGTATCCAATGCCTTGTATCAAAATTCATGCTACCGACTCTTTCATATTGGGGAATGAATTAATTCCGTGATCGAAAGATGCATGCACATTAAGCTAAATTACTACTTTGGTAGTAGCTGTTTGAATGCTAAATTCTTGTTTCAGTAGTAGCTGATCATTTCTGCATAACATGGCTTGCCTAATTAGTTCTATGTTCTGCATGAAACTGCTCTGCAGCAAACATATGTCAATCACGTAAACTCTCTCTTCACAGAGACCCATCGAACATATAATTTGGCTGCATGTATGTGTTTCTTTCCAGGGACCTGAATACGATGATAAAGAACTGACTCCCCTGGATTTGTTCAGGGAGACACACTGCAGCAAGGTGAAGGGGTTATCCCCTGCAGTAGAAGATGCACTTGTAAGTTAGCATCCAAAGTGTGTTTGCTTATTTTTTTGCTGCATCTGATAGCCATGCATATTCATTGCAAAATAAGGCAGCGATGCATACAGAGCTCTCTGTACCTAATGTTGATGGAGAAAGGAAGACTGAGGCCCAGGTTATATCCGAGGTCCTTGCTAAGAAAACTAGGAAACCTATGTTTCTTCAGAATGTGGGGGTCGAGCATAAGCCCTATACATCCTGTGTGAGCACTCTATCTGCACAACTTGACAGAGAGAAGACGGGGAGCACAGATCTTTGGGACATTCTCAACACCCAGCGGCATGAAATGGACGAACTGACCAGCCAGATTGAGGAAAGTGAAGAGAAACATTGTGAGTTGGAGCAAAATTTGCAGGCTTTGACCAGATTGTTTGATCAGCAAAGGTAGCTTTTCAAACAGCCAATCTCTAACATGGGTGGACCATTTCTTTGATGCGCTCCTGCTTCTGATGGTGAACATTCCACTTGTATTTGCCTTCGCTCCTCGTGCGATGGTTCATTTCTGACATTTTGAGATTGCGCAAATTGCAGCTGTCTAGATGATGTATTTTTTATGCATGTAACCATTTTATTAATCATGTAATATTTCGTTATTGTTGTTGGTGATCTGTCGCCCTTCACTTGGCAGGCGTTGAGCCGCGCTTTAGTGGGCCAAAGGCCCTCAACTTTGTGGTTTCATTTTTGGGATGCGCGTATAACCGGCTCGGTAACACGTCGATGTGCTGTTTGGCTTTACCATTATTGGTCAGATGGGCTTAGTAGGTTTATTTTCTAAGCTGTCACTGTTGGGCTTGCGTATATCCAGCCCAATATGTACCAGTCAATGGGATGGATGGGTTTTTTATGGGCCGCACCATAAGGTGGCCCAGTCATAGCTGGGTCGTCTCCGCCTGATCATAGTTGGCTCTGTATGTTGTGGGCTACATTTTTTGGGTTGTAGTTCGTACGTCATAATGGGTTGTCCATACATTGACAGGTATTAGCTAGTAGTTGGCCCAGAAATACCATTCTCACGATTTGTGCGAGCGCCATGTGGGCGGATGGATCCACCTGTCGTGCCACGTGTCTAGTCACAATTGGTTGATTTAAGATTTATGTTTATCTACAAGTTCAACACGTATCCAAACTGTGGAGCAAGTTGTGCCAATCAGGATGCGCCACATGTACTATACAAGAACTTTGTCCGAAGCAGACATTGTCGGATTATGTCACACTAGATGACGGATGATCACGTCACGCAACATGGCAGAGCCGACAGGGCCACATGTTCTCTGACATTTCTGGCCTCCTGCCGCGTACGGTTATTCTCATCATAATGCACTGGGCCGGCTAGGCTTTGGGCTTGGACCTAGCCGTCATGGATCCATGACGCACTTTCCTAACCATCAGTCGGTCCATCTGTGACGCGAGGTTCACCACGGTATTCCAAATCGTCAGCATCAAATGTCTCTGATGCATTTTTACATTCGGCGACGAACTAAAATCATTATAGACTTGCGAGTTGTTTGTAGTGGCAGAAGCTTCTCCACATCAGCACCAAGTTCAAGGAAGAACAAAGGGTAAGGGACCGCTGCCCCCAAAAGCAGCCGCCGCCCCTCTAGGCGCCGCCACGGGGATCTTCATCACAATCTCCACCTTGGGTTGCACCTCTTCATCAACATGCATAGCATCTTTCCATCATCTTCCTACTGTAATACCTAGGCAAACATGATTTATATTGCAATCTATCATTTTCCCATGATCTATTGTGTTTATATGTCCTTTTTTGAGTACTAACTTGTTCTTTGCAATTGTGAGATAATTTGTTGATGGTTGCATATAAGTATTTCTATATTCTATGATGATCTCTTGTACTAATATATGGGTGCACATATATGTTGGGGAATACATGAGGTTGTTACCGTTGCATGACGATATGAGGAGGGACAGCTGGAGCTTGACAGAAACCATGTCCCAATTCTTTGATATTCATGGTTGTATTAATTCATGGTTAATCAACAGAGGTTTAACTATGAGGACCTTTAAACTTATAACAATGGTTGGACTTTATTTCTTAATAATTCACTTATTTACTGTTAATTGGTCTTGTAATCAATTACAAGTGGTATAATTGCTCATACATATGGATGCACTTATCTATGGCTCCTCCATAGAAGAAACATTAAAAAGAAAAGATACTAAGATTCACTAATTCTGACAACCACACAAATAAAATAGTAATTTGCCTGAATACTTACTCCTTTGAGTTACTCCTAGTTTTGCATAAAAGGCTATATAAGTGGGTTAAAAATCCAAATGGGTTATAATTCTGCTCTTCACACACAAACATACTACAGATCCTAGTTTTGCATAAAAGGCTATATAAGTGGGTTATAAGGTTTAAGAGAATAAATAGTTTACCTTCAGCTTCTCGTGGATTTGACACTTAAATATTTATCGAATTGTACAACGGTGATCCATGTACTTGGGGGTTATCACCTGGCTGTCTCCGCACCCCTGATGTGTGACCCCTGTAAAATATGTTCTGCTCTCCGGCTCTCTATCTTTCTGTTGTAAAAACACCCGGGGCCTGCCCTTTTTTCAATATAGTTCATGTGGGGATCCTCTCCCACCGGTGAAAATTCGAAAAAACAGGGCCACTATAATGGTTCTATAAACTGTAAAAATTATGATTATTTATTTTTGACATGAAAAACCCATGTAAATATTTTAGACGCTTATAAATTGTATCTCAGGCCAGACTCCGTAAACATACACGTGTCCAATGTGTGGGGCCCACTTGCCAGTGAGTTATCCATTTCCATTTTTCCCTGCTCAACATCCAGACGCCCCTGCTTTGGTCGGCGCCTCCGCCGCCAGCCTCTCCCCGTCCTCTGTCATCTCCGCTCCACCGCCAACGCCCAACTCACGGACCCCGACCTGGCGCTCCCAGCTCGTCTCCCTGGCCACAGACGGCAGGACCTCATGGTGGCGGCGGCAATGGAAGGCAGCCGGGGTGGCAGGTCCTGGCGGTGGCAAAAACAGGCCTTCACCACCCTCCTACACCCAACGTTTGTGGCTGTGGCAGCAGTTCCACCTCCACGCTTGCCGGCGCAGCAGAAGACATTCGATCTCCTCCTCTATGGTAGCCACATCAATTCGAATCTCCAAATACTGCACCTGTTATTTCCATTGCAGCCTGCGCGCTTCCATGATACAACTGATGGGATTCGTAGCATAGAAAACAAAAAAAATTCCTACCGCAAGAACGAACAACAAGCCAAGATCTAATCTAGTAGATGGTAGCAACGAGGTCAAGATCAACATACCCTTGAAGATTGCTAAGCGTTAACGAGATTAGATCTCGTGGTGGATGTAGTCGATCACTTGCCGCTTGCAAAAGCGCGTAGAAGATCTTGACGGTGCTACAGTCGGGCAGCACCTCCGTACTCGGTCACACGTTCGGTGTTGATGACGCACTAGTAGGAAAAGCCTCATCAGTGGCGCACCAAAAATGGATTCTGTGGCGCATGGGAGGTGCGCCACAGAAACGTCGCCACAAAAATAAGGTTTACGTGGCGTTTTTATCATCCACAGAATTAAGGTTTCGTGGCGCACTGTTCTTAGGTGCGCCACGACGTGCACACAATTGGTTTTTAGTGCGCAAATTTGCTTGTATTATACGATTTTGTGCTGCCTGCTATACACGCAGTTTATAGACAGCAATATACAGATACACAGGTTATATACAGCAACATTCAGATATAATATAAATATCATGTACATTGCACAGATATAACATAGACATCATCATCACATTACTTAGAGCCCGATCGAATACATATATAGTGGCAATTAAGTGTCAAATGTTTTGCATACAACTCTTAATTCATACAAATTTCACAATTTCGAGATACAAAGTAGTCTTCATCCGGTTCCTCCTTTGCTCCCTCATCTCTACCCACCAGGCTCGCTTGCATCGGGGTCTTCATATCCAGTTCCTACTATGATGAAAATGGAAGAAAGTGAGACCAACAAGTCCGATGCATAAGAGAAATGGAATAAATGCCTCATACATTGTTGGTCAACACAAATATTAACATTTAGGGATGGCGTAAGTGAGACCAAGTCCGATGCACAAGAGATTGATATTTGTGCTATCTTACCAGGCTCACTTACGCCACCCCCAAGTGTACGGGGACCAAACATTTTAATCATCGGCATTTTGAAAATCTCAAAGCAAATGGAATGACAAAATGGAATAAGTGCCTCATACATTATTGGTCAACACAAATACTATGGTCGAAACCATAGTTGCAGTATACACCGTAGTATACTTTGCAGAAGGGCCCCCTTTCCCCGCCGTTCCGTGAACAGGTCTTTGACGAGACAACAACGCCGATCTGCCTCTCCGCGCAGAACCACGGCAGTCCCAACCGCCTCCCTTGTGGCCGTGTGTCCCGCGTCCTGCCGCCTTCTTGCCCGGTGAACCAATAGGTGATCGTTGGAATAAGGAAACCGATGACGGTCGGTCGCAAGATTAGATTGCGATCGGCGTCATCGGCTTCCTATTCCAAGCGATCGATCTATTGTTCAGCGGGCAGAGAAGCGAAGAGTGCATGGCGCGAGACGCGGCCACAAGAGCGGCTGGGACTGGCGTGGTTCTGCGCCGAGAGGGTCGGTGTTGTTCTCGTCAAGATCGTTCACGGCGGCGGCCGGGGAAACCCCCCCAAAGTAACGATAGGTGACCAAACATTCTAATCATCGGCACTAAAATGGAAGAAAGAGCCAAGTGGTATCTCAACTAGATATCATATGCCTCATACTTTGTTGGTCGAAAGAAATATTAACATTCAGGGATGGGGTCAGCGAGGCCGGGTAGGATGCACAAGAGATTGATATTTGTGCCATCGCACCAGCTCGCTGGCCCCACCCAGAGTGTACAAGTGACCAAACAATTTAATCATCGGCACTAGAATGGAAGAAAGGCCAATGCAATTAAGAAGTAGCTAGTATGAACTAAATGGAATGCCTCATACTTTGTTGGTCGAAACACCCGGAGTGTACGAGTGATCAACCAACCATCTAATCATCGACAAGTACAAAAACACCACCAAACCAGCAACCATGGTGACATAAGTCAAGATGCTCAAACACACATAGCATGCATGGAGCAGATGCTCCAAAGGGATTATTCATCACTTGGTATAGACCAAGTGATCTGGCAAGAGAGGCCAATCAAGAACCATAAATCCAGTAAGTGATAGATATACCTAAACAAGCAACAACACATAGCATATCCCAACCAGATGAGACAAGTCTTGGTAGCCAACTTAATCACCTAGCACCACCTAGCCTATTAAAACCATCAGAAACAGTCCTTTTTCTTCAAAGGATACCACAGTGGCATTCATTTACATGATCCCCTACTGTGGATATCTCTATTTTCATCAAAGCCAACAAGAAATAGAAATTTATCATTACTCAGTTGAGTTCAAAACAAAGCTAGGGTACCATAAGGGATTATTCATCACTTGGTAGTAACCAAGTGATGCTGGCAAGAGAGAGGCCAAGCCTGAGCTAGTCAATCCAGTAGAGATGGATATGCATAAGTAAGCAAGAACACATAGCCTATCCAAGTTAACCAGATAAAACCAACCTTGACAGCCAACTTAATAACCTAGCATCACCTAGTCTTTTAAACCATCAGAAACTTCCCATTTTCTTCAAAGGATACCACAGTGGCATTCGTTTACATGATCCCCTACTGTGGATATCTCTATTTTAGCATACCATAAGCTCACAAGAATCCATCAAGTAAATATGTACAGAGACATAGCAACAGCCATGTCAAACACAAGCACATAGGGTGGAATAACAATGTTTGGTCATCATTTAATCATAGACCAAGTGAATCCTGGTACAAATGGCAAGGACCAGGAATTTGACCAACTCAAGTCACCATGGTTATGCCAACCAATTGAATAGTAGCATCTTCCAAATGGAACTAGGAAGGAAACCATCCCAGATGATTTACCAAGCCAGCAGTTCATGACTGCAAAGGCCAATTCAACCACCAAACCATCCAAACCACCAAGCCTACACACTTATCATTACCCAACAGGATTCAAAATGAAGCTAGGGTCCCCAACAATAGTTGGCATCCATCTAGCTTAAGTAAATACAGTAATAGAATCATTACTGCAAAGTAGTTCATCTCAATTATCTACATTAACAAGATAAAGTTTCACAGATAAATGAATTAGTCAACTGCTAGGCAACAGGGATGCTTGGCAAGCATCATGCATCCATTCATATGCTTTTCAAAGCATAAGCAACCACCAGTACATGGTGAGAAGCTATACAAATCAAGCAACAACACAATATATCAAGCAACATGCATAGATAGAGAAAGTAGTAAGTAATTATCAACCAATTGGTGATCAAATGATCACCAGAGCTTGCAAACACAAGCCATAGGGGCAGCGGAGGAGGAATTAAGAGGGAGAGGAGGGGAGGGGAGAGAGAGCACCGATGCCAGGGGTGGAGGACGAGCTTGAAGATGACGGCAGGGGTGGAGGAGGAGGAGGAGGCGGCGGATCCTCCACCTTGCCGCGACGGCGGCCCCCCCTCGCGGCGGCCCCTCCTCGCCGTAGGGGTGTTATCACCTGATTTTGGCCAAATCAGGAGACGGGCCGTAAGTGGAGATGGGCTTAAAGGACGTACGCGTGGAGCATCTTCGAAGCGGCCTTGCGCTGGGAGTTCGGGCTTAATTGCCCATGTATCTGTAACATATTAGATCGCATCTTAGTTTAGAAGTTAGAGTTTTACCCGTGCACGGTTTGGTGCACGCCCACATTAGAAAGTCCCCTGGACTATAAATATGTACCTAGGGTTTATAGAATAAACAACAACCAACGTTCAACACAAACCAATCTCGGCGCATCGCCAACTCCTTCGTCTCGAGGTTTCCTCCGGTAAGCACCATGCTGCCTAGATCGCATCTCGCGATCTAGGCAGCACGAGCCTGCCTAGTTGTTCATGCGTTGCTCGTGCTGAAGCCTTTTGATGGCGAGCAACGTAGTTATCATAGATGTGTTAGGGTTAGCATTGTTCCTAGTATCATATGCGTAGTGCAACCCTTGCGCATCTAGCCGTCCAATACCTCATTATGGGTGCGGGGCGGCACCCGCTGATCGTTATTTAGTAGATCTGATCCGTTACGGTCGCTCCTTGATTCATCAAGGATTAGTTTAATATCTGCAATAGTTAGGCCTTACAAAGGGTTGGAGGATCCAGGCATGCGGGTGTAGTTTGCTGCCTCTAGACAGGACGTTCCGAGGATCAACCTAGTGTTGGTTTTAGGCCTTGTCTAGGGCTAGCTTACGTTTACCGTGCGTGAGCGCGAGGCCCAATCGTGAGTAGGATGATCCGATTATGCGGTGAAAACCCCAGATCGTCGTGGATCTCATATGCTTTATCATGATCAAGCAGGACCACCATATATTCGGCCACCTCGGACGAATCATGGGTGGATCGGCTCCATGAGCCGATTCAGAGGACAACCGAGAGCCGATCGAGGCTCGTATTTAACGTGTACGTGTGTGCCTGCAGAAACTAAGCGAGGCATCATCCACACCTTCCTGACCAGGTATAGGGCACGCCCCTGCAATTTGCATCGGCGCGCGACCGAGGAGGCTTTGCGGGCCGTCGCTCGAGGGACTGGGGCCAGCCGCAGCCCTAGTTGTTCCCGGCTCTACGGTGTTGACCGATCACTGCCCGCCGGTGGGTTTCGACGTCACACATGGCACGCCGGTGGGACCATCTTCAACGACAACCACCTCGCCATCCACATCGGAGATGGCGAAAGCACCCCGGTCGAGTACGAGGATCGGAATGGCGAAGTCAGGGTCCTCCGCGAGGCCGACCTCATCGGCTCTTCCCACGACGCCCGCTCCCATGGCGTCAACACGGTCGATCTCAGCCACTCCATAAGGGAACCAGGGTTCTCTTTCGATGCCAATATGGCAGGGTTCGTGATTCGCCATGACGCGGACAAAGCGGAAAGCAGCCACACTCGTGGCAAAGAGAAAGAGGCCGCTCCACGTGACCGGCCCCAAGACGACGATAAACGGTACCTGGCCGAGGAGGAGGTGAGAAGCATACGGCATCCACGCCCATTATCCGAGCATCTCCTCAGCAAATATGATCAGCCATACCACCGACGTCGCCGCTACGGCGAGGCGATCAAAGGGATCATCGGTCGGGTGCAGGCGGGAGGTATCGTCAGAACAACGGCCACGACGACGGGCGAGCGTCGCGCCGGAGGAGGTCGAGGAGCCGGACGACGTGGATAGGCACTGGACTGCCCCTTCTTCGACACTGCTGGGATTCGGGAATGAGCCGATTACCAACAATCGGCAATTGCCCAGAATGTAAACAAAAGGAGAAGGGTACAGCCAAGGTGTCCGTGTTCGAGCGTCTAGGGCCTCTCCCGCCTTGGAGCAAGCACAGAGTCCGTTCAGATGGGAGATCACGAGGAACTAGAGGACGATGATGAAGAGGATAAGTATCATCGGCCAAGCTGGTGTCTTGACGGGCTCAGCCGCTCCCAAAAACGAAGGGTTCAGCGACTACGTGCGTTGGAAGAAGCCGAAAGGTTATATCTGCACGCGCCCGGAAGGCACGGCCTGACCTGGCCGCCAAAATTCAGCGAACCCTGGATGAAGAAGGTCGGCCACAAAGAAAAGAATGGCGCCCTAAACAGAGGAAAGCCGATGATGAAACATCGGGCGGCACAAACATGGTCTTCATCCTTCCTGCGGAATTTAGCGCTCGAGGTTATTTGAAGCACCTGTGGCACATTTGGATTGCGGCCCACGGCCGGTCATCTTCGAGAAGCCGCGAGAAAGAAGTTACAGGCATTTGAAGGCCTTGTACTTACGAGGTTACATCAATGGGCAGCTTGTCAATAAGATGTTGGTGGACACCGGAGCGGCAGTCAACATCATGCCTTACTCTATGCTACGGCGGTTGGGACGCTCCACCTCGGATTTAATCAAAACCAATGTAACTTTGAGCGATTTCAACGGCTAAGCGTCTGACGCGCAAGGTGTTCTAAACGTGGATCTAACCGTAGGAAGGAAGACTATCCCTACGACGTTCTTTGTTGTTGACAAAAGCACCTATGCTTAATATTAGGGAGGGATTGGATCCACGCCACTGCATCCCATCCACGATGCACCAATGCATGATGATGGGATGGAGATGAAGTGGAGGTCGTCCACGCCGATGATTCAGCCGAAATTTCAACAGCCGGCATGGGCATTTGGGAGCACAGGCCAAGAACCACTCTCGGGCATCAATTTGGATGACTGCGAACGCATAGATGTGACAAAGAACGGGGTAAGGCTGGTTTTATCCACCGGCCTAATGGAATAGCACGTCCAAGACATTGGACATACGTGGCGAGGCCGATCCCTGCGATCGGCCCTCAAAAAATGAAAAGCGGGGATCTCATCTCCAACATGCCATGGTGTAAATCCAAGGAGTTGCCACCCATCGTCAAGCATTGCAACAAAAAGGAGGCCGATTTTGGCAATCGGCCGAAATTATCCTCAAATACCGTCGTTTGTGTTAAGCATTGATCCAACGGATGCCTGAAGAGCCGATACCATCAATTACTTGACAGAATCGGCTCGGGGGGCACACAGAGGGATGGTACGGAGCTGGGGACGGATGTTAAGTTTCCAACAGAGCAGCTCAAGTGTGGGGGCCGATACATAAACAAATCAGCCACAAAAATCGAAGACATCGAAATTTTTGAGCACAGCCGATGCACGGCCATCGACTTAAGGGATGCGACCGTCACACGAAGGAGCTTAAGGGAACAGTCATCAGGCAGCGAGGCTCCACTGAAGGGCGAATATGCCGGCGGCTCTTCTCAGTAGAATGGTTGATGCCCCAAGCGGATCATTGTGTCGACAATGTCGGGTCGCGGCCCCGCGAAGCAGTATGTCTCTTCTGAAACCAGGAGAATAGTCGATGATGAGGCGATCGGCTACGGCATGTCACGACCAAAATGGGGGAAAACATCAGGAAACGTCCTCACCAAGAGCTGCATCAGCCTGCCAAAGATAATGAGCCGATATTATCGACGAGACGCAGGACTTGAACGGGAGAAGCTCAGGGAGACAGTTGGCCCTGAAGGGTCCTTCACTATAGGAAGCCGATTTTTCCCAATCGGCTGGCCCTGCATCTCAGCTTGCCTGAAGAATGATGCTGATGTCGCCAGAAACATCAGTTTCTACATACAAGCCAATTGAGTGACACGCACAGGGCTTTGTTGTGGGCACCTGCCCGGAACCAGATGGCCAGCCCGCTGGGTTGGCTAGCAAAGCTCATGATCTTGCTTGAGGTCTCATGGGGCAAAGCCGACGCTTGGCCGTCGACTCAAGGGGTATGGTGGTTACAGGCAAAGATCTCATGGAGCATCCATCACCAAATCGGCAGTGTTTGCGCAAGCCTGCGGATCAGTCTAGGGTCATGAGAACAAGATGATCATCCGATGATCTCGATGAGCCGAACCATTCGAGCCGAGTTATTTGCACCAGAAGCTGCATCAGTTCGCCCAAGATGATGAGCTGGCTGACCTTTCCTCGGTTCAAGGGAGCTGCTGACCTTTCCAGAATCTGCCAGGGGCTGGCTCCTTGAGCCTAACACAGTGATACAGTTGGGAAACCGATGGTGGCCCAATCAGCTGGTCTGCTTTTATCCTCGCCTGGACTAAGGCTCGGGGGGCAGCTCGCCCTTAAAGTTCCTTGTTCTATGGAGCCGATTTGGTTGAAATCGGCTTGCTCTGCATCATAACTCGTCAAGAGAGGGTGAATTATTGCAGACGGGAATGGCTGGAGGTAGTGGAAAGAAGCAACGATTGACGGACTCTGGACCAGGTGTGACTACAAAGAGATGAGGCATTACCAGGACGGTGGCAAAGAAGATCCGGTAGATGAGAATACCGCTGAGGTCCAATAGTCCGTGTAGTTGAATCTGCATTTCCAGGATCTAGGATTTGCGCGATTGCGGCTCGTCTGGGGGTGGAGGTCTGGATGGATCTGCCTCGAGTTTATCATGAGAGTCCAGATGCATTGCCATCGGCTCCTTAAGCACGACCAGTTGGCGGTCGGCAAGCCCGGTATAAAGGGCAATCGGCTAAATTACCATAAAGAAGGACGACAAGATCGAGTCGGGGAAATTCTCCATTGATCAACTAGAGTTCTTACATAAAGAGCTAATTGCTCTCAAAAGAAGATCCTAGGGGCTACATTGCCCGCTACTGATGGCCCTGAGCTAAGGTCCTATCTAGGGGCCGTTGCTGCCCTCGTCGTTGTCGCCATCATCGCCGTCGTCGGCGCTGCTCCCGCGGCTCATCGTAGCTCTTGTGGCGACCGCCGGCAGGACCTTCGTTGTCTCGTCTTCTTCATCGCCGTCGTCGTCGGTGTCGAAATCGCCGAGATTGCCGGGCCGGGGTGGCGCTTGGCCGGCGGCTCGTCGGAGGAGCTGTCATCTTCTTCCTCCTCCTCGGCCCCTCCTCTTCGGAGGAGGGGGCCCCGTCCCGGGGAAGGTGGTCGGCGTCGCTTTCCTCCACCGCTTCCTCCTTGGCAAGGAAGGAGAGGTCGCTCTCCCGTCGGTCGGGGACTGGTCTCCCGACCAGGTGGAGGAAGTCGTGGCTTGGCTCATCCCCGGCCTCGATGGCGCGGCGAATGTTGGCCGCGTGGGCTTCCTCCGGTTTCCACTCCGGCGTCGGCTCGCGGAAGGGGAGGACTGCGCAGAAGGTCCGACGAAGAGGAGGACATGGTGGCACGGGAGGGTTTTTCTTTGGAAGTGCTAGTGCACGGAGGATGAGGAAGAGAGCTATAGGAAGTGGCCGAATAAGGGGGAATATTTGGTTTAATGCCTAAGCAGTTCGGGACGTGGTGCCGAACCGCCAAGTCGTGCAGAGAAGGCGAGGAGGCAAGACGTCATCATGAAGGAAACTGCGACGGTTCTGCCACGACATGACCCTCGAGAAAAAAACGAGATGGTTTTGATATTATGATTACCAAAACCGGGGGCATGTGTTATCACCTGATTTTGGCCAAATCGGAGGAGACCGTAAGTGGAGATGGGCTTAAAGGACGTACGCGTGGGCATCTTCGAAGCGGCCTTGCGCTGGGAGTTCGGGCTTAATTGCCCATGTATACGTAACATATTAGATCGCATCTTAGTTTAGAAGTTAGAGTTTTACCCGTGCACGGTTTGGTGCACGCCCACATTAGAAAGTCCCCTGGACTATAAATATGTACCTAGGGTTTATAGAATAAACAACAACCAACGTTCAACACAAACCAATCTCGGCGCATCGCCAACTCCTTCGTCTCGAGGTTCCTCCGGTAAGCACCATGCTGCCTAGATCGCATCTCGCGATCCAGGCAGCTGAGCCTGCCTAGTTGTTCATGCGTTGCTCGTACTGAAGCCTTTTTATGGCGAGCAACGTAGTTATCATAGATGTGTTAGGGTTAGCATTGTTCCTAGTATCATATGCTGTCGTAGTGCAACCCTTGCGCATCTAGCCGTCCCTGTACCTCATTATGGGTGCAGGGGCCCCGCTTGATCGTTATTTAGTAGATCTGATCCGTTACGGTCGCTCCTTGATTCATCAGGATTAGTTTAATATCTGCAATAGTTAGGCCTTACAAAGGGTTGGAGGATCCGGCGGCATGCGGGTGTAGTTTGCTGCCTCTAGACGGGACGTTCCGAGGATCAACCTAGTGTTGGTTTTAGGCCTTGTCTAGGGCTGGCTTACGTTCACCGTGCGCGAGCGCGAGGCCCAATCGTGAGTAGGATGATCCGATTATGCGGTGAAAACCCCGGATCGTCGTGGATCTCATATGCTTTATCATGATCAAGCAGGACCACCATATATTCGGCCACCTCGGACGAATCATGGGTGGATCGGCTCCATGAGCCGATTCACGGGACAACCGAGAGCGATCGAGGCTCGTATTTAACGTGTACGTGTGTGCCCCAGGGAAACTAAGCGAGGCATCATCCACACCTTCGACCAGGTATAGGTCGAGGTGGCACGCAATTTGCATCGCGCGACCCGAGGCTTTGCGGGCCGTCGCTCGAGGACTGGGGCCAGCCGCAGCCCTAGTTGTTCCCGGCTCTACGGTGTTGACCGATCCTGCCCGGGTGGGTTTCGACGTCAACAAGGGCAGCTTGTGCTGCGGTCGCGAGATGGGAGGACCGCGGCGGCATGCGCCTCGCGAGAGGAAGGCGGCGGCGACGGCGCGGCGACAGCATGGAGGATCCAGCGACCACGGAGGAAGGCGGCGGCGGCGGATCCGGGCGACCACGGAGGGAGAGGGGAGAGGGGAGGGAGGAATCTCCAGGCGACCACGGAGGAAGGCGGCGGCGGATCCAGGCGACCACGGAGAGGGAGGGGAGAGGGAGGGGCTCGGGAGGAGAGGTGAACAGGCGGGGGAGAGGGCACGGGCGAGATGATATAAGTCCCTTAATTCGTGGCGCACGGAGAAGGTGCGCCCGAATCAACTACTTATGTGGCGCACCAAAGCCGGTGCGCGCGAGAAAGTTATTTCTGTGGCGCAGCACGACATGTGCGCCACAGAAATACCTATAATAAATGGTGGTGGCAGGATGTGGGACCCACATAGTTTCCGTGGCGCACTACCCAAGCGTGCGCCACAAAAAATAAGCTATTTACGTGGCGCACCGAGATGAAGTGCGCCACAAAATACGTTAGGCGCATTTTTAGTGGTGCGCCACAGAAATAAGCTCCGCCTATAAGGGTTTTCCTACTAGTGACGACATCCTTCTCCCTGTTCCAGCGGGAGCAGAAGTAGTAGATCCTCCTCGGAATTCCGACAGCAGGACGGCGTGGTGGCGGTGGTGGTGGAGAACTCCGGCAGGGCTCAGCCTAAGCGCTACTAGAGGTGTATAAGGAGGAGGGCGGCTAGGGTTTGGGGAGAGGGCGCCGGCCTTGGTGCCTCTAGGGGGTGCGGCCAAGGTTGTGGTTGAAGTGGCCGCCCCCCTCCCCTTGTCCCTCATTATATAGGTGGAACCCCCAAGGGTTTGCCCAAAGTCTTCGAATAAGACCCCAATTCAAAACTGCCATATAGACGAATCCTACTTGGGGTGGGACTCTCATCTTTCCCTTTGGTGGGGTGGCCGGCCCCCTTAGGTGGAGTCCACCTGGGACTCCTCCTCCCCATGGCTGGCCAGCCAAGCTTGGTGGAGTCCCTCCGGGACTCCACATTCCATGGTGATTTCTTCCGGACTTTTCTAGAACCTTCCATAAATACACCGGATCATTTTCAAACTTAGAAAATGACTTCCTATATATGTATCTTATTATCCGGACCATTCCGGACCTCCTCGTGATGTCCTGGATCCCATCCGAGACTCCGAACAAAACTTTAAACTCCATTCCATATTCCATATCTACTTAAAACGACATCAAACCTTAAGTGTGTCACCCTACGGTTCGTGAACTATGCAGACATGGTTGAGACTTCTCTCCGACCAATAACCAATAGCGCGATCTGGAGATCCAAAATGGCTCCCACATATTCAACGATAACTTAGTGATCGATTGAACCATTTACATACGATACCGATTCCCTTTGTCACGCGATATTTTACTTGTCCGAGTTTGATCATCGGTATCTCTATACCTTGTTCAACCTCGTCTCCAACAAGTACTCTTTACTCGTACCGTGGTATATCATCTCTTGTGAACCATTCACATGCTTGCAAGCTAATTAGACGACATTCCACCGAGAGGGCCCAGAGTATATCTATCCGTCATCGGGATGGACAATATCCCACTCTTGATCCATATGCCTCAACTCATACTTTCCGAATACTTAATCCCACCTTTATAACCACACATTTACGCAGTGGCGTTTGATGTAATCAAAGTACCTTTCCAATATAAGTGATTTACATGATCTCATGGTCGAAGGACTAGGTTACTATGTATCGAAAGCTTATAGCAAATTGAACTTAATGATGTGATCTTATGCTACGCTTAATTGGGTGTGTCCATTACATCATTTATCTAATGACATAACCTTGTTATTAATAACATCCAATGTTCATGATCATGAAACTATGATTATCTATTAATCAACAAGCTAGTTATACAAGAGGCTTACTAGGGACTCCTTGTTGTTTACATAACACACATGTATCAATGTTTCGGTTAATACAATTATAGCATGATATGCAAACATTCATCATAAACTTAAAGATATATAATAACCACTTTATTATTGCCTCTTGGGCATATCTCCAACAGTCCCACTTGCACTAGAGTCAATAATCTAGATTACATTGTAAGGTACCTAATGGCATGGCATTCGGTGTTGGTCATGCTTTGCCCTAGGGAGAGCTTTAGTCAACGGATCTGCCACATTCAGATCTGTGTGTACTTTGCAAATCTTTACTTCTCCATCTTCGATGTACTCGCGAATCGAATGAAAACGCAGCTTGATATACTTCAGCTTCTTGTGTGACCTTGGTTCTTGTGCATTGGCGATGGCATCCATGTTGTCACAATAGATGACTAGTGGGTCCAATGCACTAGGAACCACACCAAGCTCAACAATGAACCTCTTCATCCATACCGCTTCCGATGAAGCCTCCGAAGCCGCTATGTATTCCGATTCAGTTGAAGACTTCGCCACCGTGCCTTTGCTTTGAGCTACACCAGCTTACTGCGGCACCATTCAATATACACGTACCCAGACTGAGACTTGAGTCATCGGGATCGGTGTTCCAACTTGCATCGGTGTAACTGGTTACAACGAGCTCTTGTCACCGCCATAACAAAAAACATATCCTTAGTCCTTTCAAGTACTTCAGGATATTCTTGACCGCTGTCCGTGTTCCATTCCTGGATCACTTTGATATCTGCTGGTCAAACTAATAGCATGTGAGATATCCGGTCTGGTACACAGCATGGCATACATGATAGAGCCTACTGCCGAGGCATAGGGGATCTTGTTCATCCTCCCTCTTTCTTTTGCCGTAGCCGGACCTTGAGTCTTACTCAAGACCTTACCTGGCAACATAGGTAAGAACCCTTTCTTACTTTCATCCATTCTAAACTTCTTTAGAATCTTGTCCAGGTATGTACTCTGTGAATGCCCTATTAGGCGTCTTGATCTATCTCTATAAATCTTGATACCTAAAATATACGCTGCTTCACCAAGGTCTTTCATTGAAAAACACTTATTCAAATAACCTTTTACACTACTTAATAGTTCTATATCATTCCCAATCAATAATATGTCATCTACATATAATATCAGGAATGCTACAGAGCTCCCACTCACTTTCTTGTAAATACAGGCCTCTCCATGACACTGTATAAACCCGGAGTCTTTGATCACCTTATCAAAGCGTCGGTTCCAACTCCGGGATGCTTGCTTCAGTCCATAAATGGAACGCTGAAGTTTGCATACCTTGTCAGCATTTTTAGGATCGACAAAACCTTTGGGTTGTACCATATACAACTCTTCCTCAATGTCACCATTAAGGAACGCCGTTTTGACATCCATCTTCCAAATCCCATAATTGAAAAATGCAGCTATTGCTAACAAAATCCTCACAGACTTTAGCTTCGCTACAGGTGAGAAGGTCTCATCATAGTCAACTCCTTGAATTTGTCGAAAACCCTTTGCGACAAGTCGAGCTTTATAGACAGTAATATTACCATCAGCATCTGTTTTTTTTCTTTTGAAGATCCATTTATTCTCGACAGGCTTGCGGCTGATACGTCTCCAACGTATCGATAATTTCTTATGTTCCATGCTACATTATTGATGATATCTACATGTTTTATACACATTATATGTTGTATTTACGCATTTTCTGGAACTAACCTATTAACAAGATGCCGAAGAGCCAGTTCTTGTGCTGTTTTTGGTTCAGAAATCCTAGTAAAGAAATATTCTCGGAATTGGACGAAATCAACGCCTAGGGTCCTATTTTTGCACGAAGCTTCCAGAAGTCCGAAGGGAGACGAAGTGGGGCCACGAGGTGGGGACACACCATGGCGGCGTGGCCCCAGCCCCGCCGCCCTAGTGTGGGGCCCCCGTGACGCCCTGACCTACCCTTTCGCCTACTTAAAGCCTCCGTCGTGGAAACCCCCGGTGCCGAGAGCCACGATACGGAAAACCTTCCGAGACGCGCCGCCGCCGTCCCATCTTGGGGGATTCGAGGAGATCGCCTCCCGCACCCTGCCGGAGGGGAATCATCTCCCGGGGACTCTTCATCGCCATGATCACCTCAGGATGATGAGTGTGTAGTTCCCCCTGGACTATGGGTCCATAGCAGTAGCTAGATGGTCGTCTTCTCCTAATTGTGCTTCATTGTTGGATCTTGTGAGATGCCTAACATGATCAAGATCATCTATCGTAATACTATATGTTGTGTTTGTCGGGATCCGATGGATAGAGAATACTATGTTATGGTGATTATCAATCTATTAGTTATGTGTTGTTTATGATCTTGCATGCTCTCCGTTATTACTAGAGGCTCTGGCCAAGTTTTTGCTCTTAACTCCAAGAGGGAGTATTTATGCTCGATAGTGGGTTCATGCCTCCATTGATACCTGGGACAGTGACAGAAAGTTCTAAGGTTGTGGATGTGGTGTTGCCACTAGGGATAAAACATTGATGCTATGTCTAAGGATGTAGTTGTTGATTACATTACACACCATACTTAATGCAATTGTCTGTTGCTTGCAACTTAATACTGGAAGGGGTTCGGATGATAACCTGAAGGTGGACTTTTAGGCATAGATGCATGCTGGATGGCGGTCTATGTACTTTGTCGTAATGCCCTGATTAAATCTCACTATATTTATCATATCATGTATATGCATTGTTATGCCCTTTTTATTTGTCAATTGCCCGACTGTAATTTGTTCACCCAACATGCTTTAATCTTATGGGAGAGACACCTCTAGTGAACTGTGGACCCGGTCCTATTCTTTACATCGCATACAATCTCTGCAATTGTGTTTTACTGTTTTCTTCGAAACAATCATCTTCCACACAATACGGTTAATCCTTTGTTACACAAGCGGTGAGATTGACAACCTCACTTTTCGTTGGGGCAAAGTACTTTGGTTGTGTTGTGCAGGTTCCACGTTGGCGCCGGAATCCCTGGTGTTGCGCCGCATCACATTTCGCCACCATCAACCTTCAACGTGCTTCTTGGCTCCTCCTGGTTCGATAAACCTTGGTTTCTTTCTGAGGGAAAACTTGCTGCTGTGCGCATCATACCTTCCTCTTGTGGTTCCCAACGAACGTGTGAGTTACACGCCATCAACGGCTATCAGGTAAGTCTACCAAAGTCCACACTTTTTTATCATACATGGATCCCATTTCGGATTTCATGGCTTCTTGCCATTTGTTGAAATCTGGGCTCATCATCGCTTCTTCATACGTCACAGGGTCTTCATCATTGTTGTCCACAATCATGAAATTTAGACAAGGATCATACCAATCAGGAGTGGTACGCTCCCTTGTCGATCTACGAGGTTCAGTAGCTACCTCCTTCGAAGTTTCATGATCATTATCATTTGCTTCCTCTCTTATCGGTGTAGGATGTACATGAACATCTTCCGGTGCTGCGCTACTCTGATCTACGAAAGAAGGTTCAATAACCTCGTCGAGTTCTACTTTCCTTCCAGTCACTTCTTTAGTGAGAAACTCCTTCTCAAGAAAAGTTCCAAGATTTTTCCTTCGGATCTGTGATAGAAAGTATACCCAATAGTTTCTTTAGGGTATCCTATGAAGACGCATTACTCCGCTTTGGGTTCTAGCTTGTCAGGTTGTAACTTTTTTACATAAGCTTCGCAACCCCAAACTTTAAGGAACGACAGCTTAGGTTTCTTCTGAAACCACAATTCATACGGTGTCGTTTCAACGGATTTAGATGGTGCCCTATTTAAAGTGAATGTAGCTGTCTCTAATGCATAACCCCAAAACGATAACGGCAAATCAGTAAGAGACATCATAGAACGAACCATATCTAAGAGAGTTCGATTACGACGTTCGGACACACCATTGCGCTGTGGTGTTCCCGGCGGTGTCAACTGTGAAAGTATTCCGCATTTATTTAAATGCATGCCAAACTCAAAACTCATATATTCGCCTCCGCGATCAGAACGCAGAAACTTAATCTTCTTGTTACGTTGATTTTCTACTTCACTTTGAAATTCCTTAAATTTCTCGAAAGTTTTGGACTTATGTTTCATGAAATAGATATACCCATATCTACTCAGATCATTTTTTAAGGTTACAACATAACGATAACCACCGCGCGAGGCTACACTCATTGGTCCGCACACATCGGTATGTATGATTTCCAATAAGTCTGTAGCTCGCTCCATTGTACCAGAATGGAGTCTTAGTAATTTTCCCATTAGACATGCTTCGCATCTATCAAGTGATTCAAAGTCAAGTGATTCAAGAAGTCCATCAGAATGGAGTTTCTTCATGCGTTTCAATCCAATATGACCAAGACGACAGTGCCACATATAACTAGAATTATCATTCAGTTTAATTCGTTTAGCATCTATGTTATGAACATGTGTATCACTACTATCGAGATTTAACAAGAATAAACCATTCATCTCAGGCGCGTGACCATAAAAGATATTATTCATAAAAATAGGACAACCATTATTCTCTGACTTAAACGAATAACCGCCTTGCATTAAACAAGATCCAGATATAATGTTCATGCTCAACGCAGGCACCAAATAACAATTATTGAGGTTTAAAACTAATCCCGAAGGTAGATGTAGAGGGAGCGTGCCGACAGCGATCACATCGACCTTGGATCCATTTCCAATGCGCATCGTCACCTCGTCCCTCGCTAGGCTTCGTTTATTCCGTAGTTCCTTTCTTCTTCTTGACAAGGCCGCTCTTCAGATCAGCCAAGTACTTGGGGCAATTACGCTTCCAGTGCCCCTTCTCCTTGCAGTAATAGCACTCAGTATCAGGTTTAGGACCAGCTTTAGGCTTCTCAGGAGGCGCATCAGCTTTCTTGCCGCCCTTCTTGAAGTTGCCCTTCTTAGGTTTGCCTTGCTTCTTGAAATTGGTGGTCTTGTTGACCATCAATACTTGGTGCTCTTTCCGTATCTCAATCTCAGCAGATTTTAGCATCGAGAAGAGTTCAGGTAACTCTTTGTTCATGTTCTGCATGTTGTAGTTCATCACGAAGTTCTTGTAACTTGGTGGCGGTGATTGGAGGACACGATGAATACCCAGCTGGTTAGGGATCACAATCCCCAAGTCACCGAGCTTCTTCGCGTGTCAGGACATAGCGAACACGTGCTCACTAACGGAGCTGCCCTCTTCCATCATACAGCCAAAGAACTGTTTCGAGGCCTCCTAGCTCTCCATGGCCGCATGAGTTTCAAAGATAACCTTGAGCTCATTGATCATATCACAAGGGTCGTGGTGCTCAAAATCGTTTTGGAGCTCTGCCTCTAGGCTGCACAAAATGGCACACTGAACTTGAGAGTAACGAGTCACCCGAGTCTCGTAAACATTCTTTACATCCTCGGATACTGCAGGTGGTGGTGGGGGACCTAGTGGTGCTAGAGCACATATTGCAGATTTCGCCATTGAGAAAAATCCTCACATGAAGGAACCAGTCGGTGAAGTTGCTACCATTGCTTTTAAGCTTTTCTTTCTCTAGGTACTGGTTAAAATTGATTGATGGGGACGCCATGATCTACAACATATTTGCAAAGAGTTTAGACTAAGTTTTTGATAAATTGAGTTCAAATTTCAATTCTAAAAAATTAAACTAGGTGAACTCCCACTCAAAACAATATCCCTCGCATTGTCTTAGTGATCACACGAACCAAATCCACTACACCAAGTCCGATCATCACGAGACAAGATGTAACTTCAAAGGCGAACACTCAAAGTGTTCATCATATCAATCATATGACTCGTGCTCTACCTTTCGGTATCCCGTGTTCCGAGACCATGTATGTACATGCTAGGCTCGTCAAGGCAACCTTAGTATCCGCGTGTGCAAAACTGGCTTGCACCGTTGTATGCACATGTAGAATCTATCACACCCGATCATCACGTGATGCTTCGAAACAACAAGTCTTAGCAACGGTGCATACTAAGGATGAACACTTTATTATCTTGATATTTAGTGAGAGGGATCATCTTATAATGCTACCGTCGCGATCTAAGCAACATAAGATGCATAAAAGGATTCACATCACATGCAATTCATATGTGATATGATATGGCCCTTTTTTCTTTGTGCCTTTGATCTTCATCTCCAAAGCACGAACATGATCTCCATCATCAACGGGCATGATCTCCATCATCGTCGGCGTAGCGTCAAGGTCAATGGCGCCGTCTTCATGGTTGTTCTCCCATGTAGCAACTATTACAACTACTTTGAAATAATACATCAACATGAAATTTAAAGACAACCATAAGGCTCCTGCCGGTTGCCACAATACAATAATGATCATCTCATACATATTCTTCATCACATCATGGCCATATCACATCACCAAACCCTGCAAAAACAAGTTAGACGCCTCTAATTTGGTTTGCATATTTTACGTGGTTTAGGGTTTTCAAGTAAGATCCAATCTACGTACAAACATGAACCACAACGGTGATACTAGTGTTGTCAATAGAAAGAGTAAATTGAATCTTCACTATGGTGGGAGAGACAGACACCCACAAAGCCACTTATGCAATACAAGTTGCATGTCGAGCGTGGAGCAAATCTCATGAACGCGGTCATGTAAAGTTAGCCCGAGCCGCTTCATCCCACCATCCCGCAAGATGCAAAGTACACGAACTAAAGACAACAAAGCATCAATGCCCACAAAACAATTGTGTTCTACTCGTGCAACCAATCTATGCATAGACACGGCTCTGATACCACTGATGGGATTCGTAGCATAGAAAACAAAAAATTTCCTACCGCAAGAACAAACAACAAGCCAAGATCTAATCTAGTAGATGGTAGCAACAAGGTCAAGATCAACATACCCTTGAAGATCGCTAAGAGTTAACGAGATTAGATCTCGTGGTGGATGTAGTCGATCACTTGCCGCTTGCAAAAGCGCATAGAAGATCTTGACGGTGCAACAGTTAGGCAGCACCTCCATACTCGGTCACACGTTCGGTGTTGATGACGACGTCCTTCTCCCCTTTCCAGCGGGCAGCGGAAGTAGTAGATCCTCCTCGGAATCCCGACAGCACGACGGCGTGGTGGCGGTGGTGGTGGAGAACTCCGGCAGGGCTTCGCCTAAGCGCTACTAGAGGTGTATGAGGAGGAGGGGCGGCTAGGGTTTGGGGAGAGGGGGCGCCGGCCTTGGTGCCTCTAGGGGTGCGGCCAAGGTTTTCGTTGAAGTGGCCGGCCCCCTCCCCTTGTCCCTCATTATATAGGTGGAACCCCCAAGGGTTTGCCCAAAGTCTTCGAATAAGACCCCAATTCAAAACTGCCATATGGACGAATCCTACTTGGGGTGGGACTCTCCTCTTTCCCTTTGGTGGGGTGGCCGGCCCCCTTAGGTGGAGTCCACCTAGGGCTCCTCCTCCCTATGGTTGGCCGGCCAAGCTTGGTGGAGTCCCTCCGGGACTCCACCTTCCATGGTGATTTCTTCCGGACTTTTCTAGAACCTTCCATAAATACACCGGATCATTTTCAAACTTAGAAAATGACTTCATATATATGAATCTTATTCTCCCGGACCATTCCGGACCTCCTCGTGATGTCCTGGATCCCATCCGAGACTCCAAACAAAACTTCGAACTCCATTCCATATTCCATATCTACCTAAACGACATCAAACCTTAAGTGTGTGACCCTACGGTTCGTGAACTATGCAGACATGGTTGAGACTTCTCTCCGACCAATAACCAATAGCGGGATCTGGAGATCCATAATGGCTCCCACATATTCAACGATAACTTAGTGATCGATTGAACCATTTACATACGATACCGATTCCCTTTATCACGCGATATTTTACTTGTCCAAGGTTTGATCATCGGTATCTCTATACCTTGTTCAACCTCGTCTCCAACAAGTACTCTTTACTCGTACCGTGGTATATCATCTCTTGTGAACCATTCACATACTTGCAAGCTAATTAGACGACATTCCACCGAGAGGGCCCAGAGTATATCTATCCGTCATCAGGATGAACAATATCCCACTCTTGATCCATATGCCTCAACTCATACTTTCCGAATACTTAATCCCACCTTTATAACCACTCATTTACGCAGTGGCGTTTGATGTAATCAAAGTACCTTTCCAATATAAGTGATTTACATGATCTCATGGTCGAAGGACTATGTAACTATGTATCGAAAGCTTATAGCAAATTGAACTTAATGACGTGATCTTATTCTACGCTTAATTGGGTGTGTCCATTACATCATTCATCTAATGACATAACCTTGTTATTAATAACATCCAATGTTCATGATCATGAAACTATGATCATCTATTAATCAACAAGCTAGTTATAAAAGAGGCTTACTAGGGACTCCTTGTTGTTTACATAACACACATGTATCAATGTTTCGGTTAATACAATTATAGCATGATATCCAAACATTCATCATAAACATAAAGATATATAATAACCACTTTATTATTGCCTCTTGGGCATATCTCCAACAACAACTCTTTATGCTAGAACTAGATTATGTCGTGCAGTTTCTGCGATGCTAGTCCAGTCCCTAGAACCAAAGTACTGCTGGAACACTTTGTGCATAATCTATCTTCTATTATATACTAAAAGCAAAATACGGATGTCTAAAATACAGACACCACGTTAATCCACATCATCACAATTATTTAAACAGTTTGATCTACAATTAGTGGCTAAGATTAAAAGATAAAAAGGTTACTTTTTGGTAGAAAGCATATCATTTTTCATTTTCTAAATGATGAAATATGTTTATTTTGTGAATGAGATACAAAAAATATGGTTCTAAATGGTACCTCTACATTTTCAGGTAAAGTAGGCCACATTTCAGTGGCAATTGACAACTATTACGAATTTTAATAATTTGTAGCTAGTTTCACACATTTAAATGACTTTATGCCGATTTATTGAAAGTAATTCAAATTTGAACTGTTGGTTTGTTATAACTTGGTCCTACAAGTCCCCCAAAAATCATATTTAGATACATATTACTTATTACATAGTAAAACCGATGATAGTGCTGAAATATTCAACCCCTTTCTATGAATAATCTTGTGGGCCATTTTGACCCGATTTTGAAATAAATAAAAGAAATGAAAAAAAACCTCAAAAAATGAAATCCTTTAGCATGGAGTGCTAATATGTGTTCTAGTTGATAGTGAAAATAATAAACCTGTAATAGCGTAATAAAAAATGGAGAGTTGTATGCCGTCCAAAAAATGAAGGTGGACTTGGTGTCCATGATCTTGAACAGGGCCTTGCTTGGTAAATGGCTGGCCAGGTTGTTAATGGAGGATGGTGTGTGGCAACAACTGCTGCGGAAAAAGTATGTTGGCTCAAAGACGATCTCTCAGGTTCTTTGGAAACCAGGTGATTCGCATTTTTGGGCTGGCGTCATGGCAACTAAAAAATATTTTTTCCCTTTTTGTTCGTTCTCCATTAAGACTGGGCCGGAGATACGGTTCTGGGAGGATAAGTGGTTGGGAACAACCACTCTTCACGAACAATATCTAGCTTTATACAGTATTGTTCGCCATAAAAGGGATACCCTGCAGAAGGTGTTAGAATCTTCTCCTCCCTCTATGACGTTCAGATGTGACCTTATTGGTCCCCGACTAGTCGCTTGGAACAAACTGCTTTAGCGGTTGGATTCAGTTCACTTGGTTCAAGGGACAGATGAATTCCATTAGAGTCTCACCAAGAATGGTGTATTTTCGGTTAGCTCCATGTACAAAGCCCTGTGTATTCCAACACAACCGGTTTTAAATAATAAATCCATCTGGAAGATGAAGGTACCTCTTAAAACAAAGGTCTTTGCATGGTATCTTCATCGAGGTGTGATTTTTACTAAAGATAACCTTGTAAAACACAACTGGCATGGTTGTACGAAATGTGTGTTTTGTCACGAAGATGAGACAATAAAACACCTTTTCTTTAGTTGTTGGGTTGCTAGATCTATATGGTCAGTCATTCAGACAGAGTCTACCTTATATCCACCTCGTTGTTACCCTCCAAAACCCACCGACGGGCAATGGCTAAGCAACACGAAGAGCCGGGAGGCTCCCAAGGCCGCTTATTGGACCCTGGCACCTCGCGTCGTCCCAAATCTTCGGCCACGTCCCGGCGGTTGCTAGGCGCCACCCGACCTAGACCCGATCGGAAGGTGTTAGAGTGCTGAGGATTGTTCCTGCATGGTAGACACGTAAACATTAAATACGAGCCCTATCGGCTCTCAGGTTTTGTGGATCGGCTCAAAGAGCCGTCGCCCCATGGTTCACGTTGGATTTACAATGACATGGGGATCTGCTTGATCAAAACAAAGCTAAAGCGATCCACGACAGTTAGGGTTTCACCGCATAACCGGAACGTCCTACGTGTGATTGGGCCTAGCAGCTACGGAAGATGATGCAAACTACCCCTACGAGAGGCCTAAAAACCAACATAACGTTGATTCCCGGAACATCCCTTGCAGGGACGGTAAACAACATCTAACGCACTACTGGATCGTCCGACCCCAGCATAAGGCCTAACTATGCAGATATTAAACTAATCCTTGGAGCAGGAGCAACTATAACGGATCGGATCTACTAAGTAGCGAACAAGCAAGATGCTGCCCTTACACCCGGATATTAGAGGCAGCTAAATTCGAGGACGGCATTGCCACGCAGATATGCACGCGAAAGCATCAATGCAAGCCCCTAAACACCTAAGGATAAATAGTACTGCTCGCCATCAACAAGGCTTCAGCACGAGCGGTACAAGGAAGAGAATATGCGTATCTGCCAGATCGCTAGATGCGATCTAGGCAGCATGGTGCTTACCCGAGAGAAACCCTCGAAGAAAGGGGTGGCGATGCGCCTGATTTGTGTTGGTTGAACGATGATTGTCCTCCTTTTCCGATAACCCTAGGTACATATTTATAGTCCAAGGGACTTTCTAATTGAGGCGTGCACCTAACCGTGCACGGGCCAGACTCTATCTGTTAATTCTAAACACGATACGATCTAATAAATTACAGATACATGGGCAACTTAGCCCAAACTCTTAGCGCAAGGCCGCTCCAAAGATGCTCCACGTGTAATCTTCAAAGCCCATCTTCACTTACGGCCCATCTCCTGATTTGGCCAAAATCGGGTGGTAACACATGCCCCCTGGTTTTGATAATGATAATTGCAAAACCATCCGTCTCCTTCGAAGGGTCATGTCGCGGCAGAATCGTCGCAGTATTCTTCATGATGACGTCTTGCCTTCCCAACTTCTCTGCACGATTTGACGGTTCGGCACCACGTCCTGGGCGCTTAGGCATTAAATCGTTATATCCCCTTTTTATTTGGCCACTTCATGTAGTTCCCTTCTTCATCCTCCTGCTCCACAGTAGCCATCGGCAAACCAAAAAAACCCTCCTTAGCCCCCATGGATTCTTCCTCCTCCTCCATCTCCTCGCTGTCTTTCAGTCCTCCCTCCTCTAGTGAGCTCGAGCAGGGAGGTCGATCGATGGCCATCTACGAGCCCGCGCCCCAGGCATTGGGACGCGGGGAGGACTCCTCCAACGAGTCGGAAGACGCCGACCCCTCACCGACGGGGAAGAAGACCTTCAGTTCCTCATTGACGGGGGCGGAGGCAACAAGCGAGGACGACCTCTTCCTGCAGGAGGGGAACTTTTCCTCGACGAGGAGGAAGAAGAAGAGGAAGAAGACGACGACTCCTCGAGGGTTACCCACGGCCAACGCCTCCGCATGTGGTGGGACGGCGACAGCGATGGTGAAGAGAGGATGGCTCCGCAGAGGGCTACGGGAGCGGCGACGAGAGCCCGTCGCGGCGGCGCCGATGGGAGCTCCGAAAATGATGATGAGGGCAGTGGCCCGTAGACTAGGATCTACTAGTGTAGGCCTAGCAGTAGTAGATTGGTCAATAGACCCTTCTTTTGTTCTCCCTTCCTTAAGCAATCGGCTCTTCCTTTGTAAGAAATCTGGTTTATCAATGAAGAATTTCTCCAATTTGACTTTACCGATTCTTTTTTATGCTAATTTAGCCGATTGTCAACTCGATCGATGTTTAATGAGCCGATCTCCACGCATCGATCCCCCCATGATCCACTCTTCCTCTTTTTGACATCGGAGCGATCGTGAACTTGGTCAATGCTCAATAATCCTGCGGGACCAGCCGATGACTCTCCAATCGGCTTCTACAAACAGAGCATCCACGAGACCAGCTGCCCCCCGAGCCTCAGCCGAGGTGAAAACAGTGATGAGGACCCGTAATTTAGACAAACAGTCCCGGGCTTGATCACGTCTGAAAGAGATATCGCGCAGGGCCAACCAGCCGATCATCTTTCTTCCATTGTTGGCCGATACTTTGGATGGTCACCCACAGCTCAATGAGCAATAGGCTGTCTTGGATACCAACTCTCTCCTGTCAGCACTGCCAAACTGGCAACGAAGCAGAGCTGCTTCCGCTCAAGTCCTGCGCCTTGCTGATCAGATTGGCTCATCATCTTTGGCAGGCTAATGCAGCTCCTGGTGAGGATGTTTCCTGATGCTTTCCCCAACTTTGGTCGCAACAACCTTTGACAGTAACGCCGACCAAGTCACCACCTTAGCCAAACCTTAAGCAAAAAGTGCCATAGCCGATTGCTTCATCATCGACTGTCCTCCTGGTCTTTAGAAGAGAATGCTCCTTCGTCGGGCTCACCCTTACCCTGAACTGCATGTTTGTGCTGCTCCATTAGGCCTCCTTCCTTGAGTCGATGTCCGCACATCGGCTTTTAATTCTTAAGTCGATGTCCGCGCATCGGCTGTGCCCAAAAATTTCTGTATTTTCGATTTTTTACGGCCGATTTGTTTACGTATCGGCCCCCATATTTGAGCTGTTATGCTGGGCATTTGACATGCATTCTCAGCTTCGTATCCTCGTGTCTCATCCATCTACGTGCCCCCCGAGCCGATTCTGTCAAGTAATTGATGGTATCGGCTCTTCAGGCATCTGTTGGATCAATGCTGAACACAGACCAAAGTATGTTGAGGATAATTCTGGCGATTGCGGGAATCGGCCTCCTTTTCCGTTGCAATTGGACGATGGTTTGCAACTTCTTGGATTTCCATTGTAGCTACGTGGCATGCTGGAGATAAGATCCTTTGCTTTTCATTTTTTAGGGCCGATCTCAGGGATCGGCCTTGCCACGTACGTCCAATGTCTTGGACCTTCTACTCTGTTAGGCCGGTGGATAAAACCAGCCTTACCCCATTTTTCGAAGCTTCGATGCGCTCACAACCCTCTAAACTGATTCCAGAGAGCGGCTCTTGGTTATCTTTCCCACACGCTCATGGCAGCTAATGATATCTCGATTGAGTCATCCGCTGAACGACTTCCACTTCATCTCCATCCCCTTTGTATGATGCATTGGTGCATTGTAGACGGAATACAACAGTTAGCATGAATCCAGTCCCTTCCCAATAGGACGGCGTAATTGCTTTTGCTGTCGACGATGAAGAACGCGGTAGGTATGGTCTTCCGGCCTACGGTAAGCTCTACATTCAGAACACCTTTCGCTTCGACGCCTGGCCGTTGAAGTCGCTTAATGTGATGTTGGTCTTGATCGATCATCGCTGGAATGCCCCAAACGTCGTAGCATGGAATACGACATTATGTTGACTGCCGCTCCGGTATCAACCAACATCTTCCGTGTGCCCGTTGATGTAACCCTCAAGTATAGGGCTTTTAGATGCCGTAGCTTCTATCTCGTGGCTTCTCAAAGATAGCTGGTCGTGGACCGCAGTCGAATTGAGCCACTGACACTTCCTCGTCGCTTGGAGCGCGAAACTCCACGGAGTATAAACACCATGTTTGTGCCAGCCGATGTCTGCATCGGCATCGGAATCTGTGCATCGGCTTTTCGCTGTTTGGCGCCACTTTGGCGGGCGCGCCTTCGTCTCCATTGTTTGCTGAATTTTCACGGCCAGATCGGGCGTGCTCTTCTCAACGTGTACAGTGCGTGCCTCGGCTTCTTCCAGGTTTCGCGCCACTCTCGCTTAGAGTGGCTGAGTCCATCGGGGCACCACCTTGGCCGGTGATACCTATCTTCTTCTCCGTCTGACTCCTCGAAGTCTTCTTCTTGAGATGACTCAGCTCGCTTGTTATGAGGTGGGAGAGGCCCTAGACGCTCGAACACTGAAACTTCGTTTGTCCTTCTCCTTTGCTGTTTGCATTCCGGGCAATTCTCGATTGTTGGCAATCGGCTCATTCTGAGTCCCAGCAATGTTTGAAGAAGGGACAGTCCCAGTGCTTATCCACGTTGTCTTGCTCCCTTGACCTCCCTCTAGCGCGACGTTCGTACCGTCGTTGTTCTGTCATGCTGATGACCTCCTGAGCGCATCGGACCGACGATGTCTTTCATCGTCTTCGTCGTAGCGCCGATGTCGGTCGTACTGCTGCTCATATTTGTTGAGGAGATGCATGGAGAGTGGGCGCTGATACCGTATGCTTCTCACCTCCTCCTCGGTTAGGTACCGTCTATCATCATCTTGGGGCCGGTCGCGTGGAACGGCTTCCTCTTTATCTTTGCCACGAGAGTGGCTACTTTATCTTTGCCATGGCGGATCACGAACCCTGCCATATTGACATCAAAAGAGAACCCAGGCTCCCTTATGGAGTGGCTTAGGTCCACCATGTTGACGTCCGGAAACGGACGCATGTCGACCTTCATGGCAAACTGTCCGAAAGTTAATCGGCCTAATTCTATCGCCATCTAAATTTGTGCGCGTAATACATTGCAGTCGTTGGTGGCGTGTGTGAACGTATGATGCCATTTGCAGTATGGCCTTTTGTTCATCTCTTGTGCCGTAGGGATCTTGTGGCCTTCAGGGAGCTTCAATTGTTTCTCTTTCAGTAGCAGATCGAAGATCTGTAGTTTTGCTCACATCAAAGTCCAACCCTCTTGGAGGCCCGGCGGGTTCACCCATTTGCGGGACAGTGGGCGTCAGTCCACTCGACTACTGCGACTTCTTGATCTTCCGTAGAATCTTCATCCTCATCGGCGTTGACCAGGGGTTATCGCGCTTGAACTTGTCTGGCATTCTGGATGGCGCTGTTCATATAAGGTCGATCTACGACCAGGTGCGTCAACGAGTTGTACTCCACTTGGAACGTCAGATCCTTGAATGACGCTGCAAGGCCTGCCACGGCCAGCTCGACCTTCTTTCTCAGTTAAATGAACCGAATAGCATCGGTTCTTGACAGTTCTGACGCGAATGTACTCGGACTTGTCTCTCTCCTCCTCTGCGAACCTGTGCTAGTTCGGCAATACCACTTGGCTTGAATGATATTGGGTGTGAAATTGTTCCTCCTGCTTCCATGATCGTACTGAATTTGGCTGCAACGAGGTGTACCATCCAAAAGCTGGACCGGTAAGGGATTGCGAGCACCTCACCGTAGCTGATCCGATGCCGCCATGCCCAGTGGGCCAAGTATCGGCTCACGTGCTCGATGGAGCTAGATCCTTCCGACCCACTGAATTTGTTGAAGTCCGAACCGGTACTTAGGTGGTAGTGGGATCAGGTCGAACTCATTGGGGTACGGCTTGGAATAGCCGATTATCTTCTTCTTCGGCAAGATGCGAACCGATCTCTCAGGACTGCGATCTGTCTGCGGTGGAGGTAGTGGCAGCGAGCTTTCCTGGTGGTGCATGGTATCAGCTACGCTGTTTCTCAGCTTCCGCTCCCAAACTCCCCGCTGCTGCAGTCGTTCCTCCGCCGGAACAATGGCTCCTGCTCGGCAATCCCTCTGTTGGAGCCTGGATCTCTGTGTCCAGTTGTTGCAGTCCGGCACAAACGTGCACGTATCCGTGTGGGATCTCCTTGGGCGGCTCATATAAGAACTTGGTCAGGGATCACCTCCAACCTTGTAGACAACGTATGCCGGTGAACCTTGTTCTTTGTGGAGCTGCCATTGAGTACGGCAATGGTGGCCTGTGTGGAGTTGCACCTCTCCTTGGTGAGTCCCTAGAGCAGGTCTGAAGGGAGTACCGACGCTCCATGATTTCTTGGACCACCCGGAACGCAACGCGCTCAAAGAATTCACCAGGCTCTCGAGAATGCCGATGTAGCGAGTGAGCCACCACGTAGTTGATTTCTTGTCGCAGGGCTCTGGTACGTTCATCCGAAGGGAGAGACAGATCCACCCCTTCAAGGACGCCTTGTGGCGTGAATCCTTTGAACCTGATGCCGTGCGAACGGGTTTCTCAAAGGAGCCGATGAGTTCGGCTTCAACGATGGCCTTCACTCATCGTACTTCTTCTTATGATCGGGAGGGAGATCCTCGTATGTGATCTGTTCCTCTGCCATCTCGGATGTCGGTGTTGACGTGGATGTTGCAGAAGATGTCCCATGGGGCCAGAATGTGTTACCCTCCAAAACCCACCGACGGGCAATGGCTAAGCAACACGAAGAGCCGAGAGGCTCCCAAGGCATTAGTGGACCCTGCACTCGCGTCGTCCCGCAAATCTTCCGGCCACGTCCTGGCGGTTGCTAGGGCGTGCCTGACCTAGACCCGATCGGGAAGGTGTTAGAGTGCTTCGATTGTTCCTGCATGGTAGACACGTAAACATTAAATACGAGCCTATCTCGGGTTTCCTGTGATCGGCTCAAAGAGCCGATCGCCCCATGGTTCACGTTGGATTTACAATGACATGGGGATCCTGCTTGATCAAAACAAAGCTAAAGCGATCCACGACAGTTTAGGGTTTTCACCGCATAACCGGAACGTCCTACGTGTGATCGGGCCTAGCAGCTACGGAAGATGATGCAAACTACCCCTAAGAGGCCTAACCAACATAACGTTGATTCCAACATCCCTAGGACGGTAAACAACATCTAACGCACGGATCGTCCGACCCCGCATAAGGCCTAACTATGCAGATATTAAACTAATCCATGAAGCAGAGCAACTATAACGGATCGGATCTACTAAGTAGCGAACAAGCAAATGCTGCCCTTACAGATAGGTGTAAGGGCAGCTAGGTGTCGAGGGACGGCATTACGCAGATATGCACGCGAAAGCATCAATGCAAACCCTAAACACCTAAGGATAAATAGTACTGCCTCGCCATCAACAAGGCTTCGGCACGAGCGTACAAGGTGAGACGAATAAACGTATCTGCCTAGATCGCTAGGCAGCATGGTGCTTACCCGGAGAAACCCTCGAAGAAAGGGGTGGCGATGCGCCTGATTTGTGTTGGTTGAACGATGATTGTCCTCATTTCCGATAACCCTAGGTACATATTTATAGTCCAAGGGACTTTCTAATTGAGGCGTGCACCTAACCGTGCACGGAGACTATCTGTTAATTCTAAACACGATACGATCTAATAAATTACAGATACATGGGCAACTTAGCCCAAACTCTTAGCGCAAGGCCGCTCCAAAGATGCTCCACGTGTAATCTTCAAAGCCCATCTTCACTTACGGCCCATCTCCTGATTTGGCCAAAATCGGGTGGTAACACTCGTAGCATTCCAAACATCTTTGGCAATTGGCTAAATGGGGTAGGTACAAAACTATTATCGGAGTGGGAGCGATTGCGGTAGCACGGTCGCTTTAGCTATGTAGAAATGATAAGGTTTTTAATAATAAAAATTCCTCTATCATGCAGGTATTTACCCGTGTACTGCTTTGCTCCGTTTATGGTCGCCACTTCAGCGTTTGGAAGATCGAGACCTCTTTACGGAGGTGTCTACACGGTTGGAGAACACGACCACGGAGTTTATTTCCCAACATAGGTGACTGCATAGTTGGAGGATGGAAGCCAACGGAGCTTTATAGTAGTTGGCTTTTTACATCGTTCTTGCTATCTCTTTTTGATTAATACTGAACTACTAACGGCTGTGTGCATCCTAGTTATGCAGAGGCTGGGTGTAATGCTTAAAACCATTTTGAGTAATAAAGCGCCCCTTATCGAAAAATTGCCATGCAGATTGATGGAAATCAGGGTCTTTGTGGTGGAGTTTTGGAGTTACACATAATAGCATGTTATGTGATGCCTTCAAATTCAACTAGACACAAAGCACATTTTCTGCTGAAAGTAGTTATCCCAATAACCAGCATGCTGTCAGTTGCTATGGTCATATTTGGCTTATTACTCTGGAGAGGAAAACAAAAAAAGAGAACATGTATCTTTTCCATCTCTTGCTACAAAATTTCCCAAAGTTTCATTCCGTGATATAGCTAGAGAGCAATACAAGGATTCAACCAAGACTAGTTGAAGACGAAAATGAGGTTTCCATAAAAGTATTCAACCAAGAGACAAGAGGAGCACAAAAGAGCTTCATTGCAGAATGTAACGCGTTGAGAAATATGCGGCATCGTAATCTGGTCCGCATCCTAACTGTGTGCTCAAGCATTGATTCTAGTGGTAATGATTTCAAGGCCCTAGTGTATGAGTTTATGCCACGAGGAAATTTACATAAACTATTATACTCAACTCAAGACTATGAAGTCACATCAGATGTCAACCTTCTTAGAATGACTCAAAGAATGAGCCTTCTGGTGGATCTAGCGGATGCAATGGAGTACCTACACCATAACAACCAAGGAACAGTTGTTCATTGTGATCTGAAGCCTAGCAACATTCTTTTCAATGACAATATGACTGCTCATGTTGGAGACTTTGGCCTCATGAGATTTTTTTTTGAGTGTTCACCGGGAGAGGCGCAAGGCCTCCACCTGCATATTTCATTTACGTCGAAAGACATGGGTGAAATCCCCAGGGTTTTACAACAGCATGGTACAAGGGGACGAGGGAGGCAGCGCCCAACGCGAAGGGGGCGAGCTCAGGGGAGTAGTAGTCTAAGCTAGAACCGAACAGGGAGTAAGTAGGTGAGCCAAAGGTCTACGTCGTCGCGCTGCTCCATGGGAAGACGAGCTCGCCAGAGCACGGCGTCGTCTCTGCAGTTCTTACGCACCAGGGAAAGAGAGGGAGCGAGCCCGTTGAAGACAACTCCGTTGCGATGCTTCAAGAGGTGCCAGAGGCAAAGAAGCCGCAGCGTCGTCGCAGAGCCCGTCGGAGCCGAGTGTGGGAGGGGGCAGGTTGACGACTCCGCCACCCTGTGAGTAGCGTCAGCATCGGCGCCCAGCATTGACCAAAAACGGTGGGCGAACTCGCACCCAAACATGATGTGATCAGGTGTCTCCAGAGGGTTGTCGCAGATGGGGCAGTGGCAGCTGTGCTCGTCGAGGATGCCCTTGCACAGCAGATTGGCACGGCACTGGATCCGTCCTCTGACCAACAGCCAGGCGAAGAAGCGGACCCGCTCCGGGGCAGAGTTACACCAGACGAAGGGGTGGTGGCCATCACGAACGCCACCGTCGGTGCAGAGCCTGTAGATTCAAAGTTGGTTCTGCAACGTCATCTCTTGGTAACCCAAACTCTTCTTCAGATGGACTAATGGGAACGATCGGATACGCTGCTCCAGGTAATGGCCCTTTTTAAATATTGCGGTACAACTTTTTCCATCATTTTTGTTACCTTGTGAACACTAAATTAACTCCTCTTATGGTTGTAGAATATGCTGGGGGTGGTCAAGTTTCAACAGTTGTGGATATTTACAGCTTTGGTGCCATCCTCCTCGAGATATTCCTTCGGAGAAGGCAAACTGATGACATGTTTATGGATGGACTGAGTATTGTGAAGTTCACAGAGATCAGCTTCCTTGATAGGGTAATGGAGATTGTCGATCCTCAGCTGATACAAGAGATTGAGCTTTTCCAAGAAACTCCAACAACATCGAAGGAAAAAGGTCTACGCTTTTTGTTATCTATGATAAACATTGGCCTCTCCTGCACCAAGACATCGCCGGGTGAACGCATCAACATGCAGGAGGTGTCCGCCAAGCTACATGGCATCAGAGACTCATATCTGAGAGGAAATTGAGGAAGCACTTGTCTTGCTTTAATAACAATTGAATAAGTGAGTTCGTGTATAGTTGGCACATATTGCATAGCGTCTATGTAAGGGCAAAGATTTACAAATCTGAACCATCTTTAGGGCTTCGCAGCAACACACATTTAAGTTAGTGCACACACAAAGCAAAGATAGACGCTATTACCAAATGAAAATATTTGTGTTGATCGAGTAATACTAGATGTTTAGAGTTTAGTTGGTTAATTTCTGTCATAGCTTGACATGGCTTGCCACACTTTTTATTTGTATGGTCCATTGGTCATCGACATATACTTTTGCCACACTTGCGGCTTCAGTTTTTGTGCCCAAATTTATTTAACCTTTGCTGACACAGTTCAAGTAAACAATTTGATTTTCCCAGAAACCAATCCCCCAATACATTATCTTTACATGTTCATCGAACTCTCTCCACCCTGGGAGATAAGAAAACAAAGAAAAACATGGCAGTACTATTCAAGAACTAGCTCAGGCTATAAATTCTCAGTCTTATTTGCAGAAGAGAGTCTCCTTTGTGGCGTTTCCAGTAGTTGTATTTACCCTGGTACACAGGAGTTGCAGAATTACTAAGGACCATGATATCGCACAGAAATGCAAATAGAGAACAAGAGATTTGAGAGAATTGATGACAAGTTCCTGCATATCCAAATTGGTTTTCTTCTCACCCGTCAGCAATTTTGCAGAGGTAGTCCCGCTGATCATCTCGCAGCGGGACATCGGTAAAATCTGAAGGGGGCGAAAAATAGAAACACAAGTTCAGGTGATGGTAAAACACGAAAATCAATTCAAAATGAATCTACTTTAGATATTGTTACTAGCTTTGACTCAACTATGGGTGTTCAACTGTTTCTTTTGCTCATTTGGTTCCATAATGCATAAAACAACTTGTATACTAGCACATTAGGTTTTAAGATGTTCTTAATATGACAGTGATTGAGACATTAATCCAAATCCAAGTACGCTGAGAGTTTCGATAGTTTTGGTCAGAGTAGTAGAGTTTCCTATATATGACCATCAGAATGATTAACAAGCGGCACTTGCCTGCCCCGTATATGTTGGAACCTTTGAAGGAAGTGTTCCCTGTCACAAGTGCTCCTTCCAAGTTGGCATTTGTCAAATTTACCTGCAGAATGTAACAAGGCAAAGCCTACTCACGAAGTTGATCATCACTACTTCTGATCTTGATTTTATTCCGGTGTAACAGTTAAGTCTGTCACTGTGAGCTACTTGCTCGATACTTTGATGATCAGAAATAAACAAATGAAAAAGTTATATATATATATATATATATATGTGCGTGTGCGTGTGCGTGTGCGTGTGCGTGTGCGTGTGCGTGTGCGTGTGCGTGTGCGTGTGCGTGTGCGTGTGCGTGTGCGTGCGTGCGTGCGTGCGTGCGTGCGTGCGTGCGTGCGTGTGTGTGTGTGTGTGTGTGTGTGTCTGTGTGTATGTGCACGTGTGCGTGTGTGTGTGATGGTAATTCAGGAATGAACCAAGGCAAAGCGAAACCGTGCGTGCGTGGTGGGTGGGTGTGTATGTGTGTAATTCAGGAAGTACGCAAGAAATTCAACAAGTATGAATTGATAATTATGTTCCAGTGATTGACTTATTCTGCGATGATCAGAAAGAAATTCAGGAAGTACGCAAGAAATTCAACAAGTATGAATTGATAATTATGTTCCAGTGATTGACTTATTCTGCGATGATCAGAAAGAAACGAAATAATAAGTTTTGGTGTGATGGTCACTGTTATGATTTCCAGCAACATTGGGACCAGCTCAAGCATGTTAGTGAAGTCGGCAACATTGGTCACTTGATCCTTTGTTGTCTACCTACTAATGTACCTTTGTCACATTTGCCAGCGAGAAGTCGGCATTTCTAAGGTCGGCGTCAGAGAGATCAGCACCTGCATTTGTCACTCATTGTTTCAGGATTTGACACTTGACAGTCGGCAGGCATGACAATAAATCGCATAGTGTCTGCCTACGTGCTAGTGGCTGGAACTACCGAGGAGATAAAAGTAACATATGTACCCGTGAGGTCTGCGTCGAAGAAGCTGGCGCCGAGCAGATTGGCGCCTTTGAAGTTGGTCTGACGCAAAATAGACTGCAGCAAGGAGCAGAAATTCAGGACAGAAATACTCTGAACATTCAAAGGCTGTGTAAACTAGAGAGTTCAGTCGGAGCCTGCTACTTTATTCACTGCAAGGAACTTCAGAATTGTTCACATCCATGATGGTCATCTGACCGTATCAGATAACCAAATCGATGTGCAGGAATCGACAGAAAGAGAAGGCGAGGTTTAATTAGTACAGTAGCTAATTAGGATGAGAGTAGGCGTGTACGGTCTTGAAGTCTTGCTTGATGAGTGTCTGGCCGCTGAAGTCCTTGCCAGTGAGGTCCTGCCCCCGCGTCACCTGCTGCCCGTACGGCCCGCCACCCTGCAATCAAAAGCACACACGCCATTAGCGCCACCTCCATCTGGGCGCAACCACACTCGGTCGACCGGTACCAGCCGCAAGACTCACCCTGAACGCGAGGGCCGGGTCAGCGAGGAGGAGCGAGGCGGCGACCAGCGCTGCGGCGCCGGCGTTCGCGAGGTGGAAGTGCAGTGACGAGGAGATGCGTCCCGAGGGCTGCGCCACCGCCGTCGCCGGAACCAGTGACGACGGAGAGAGCTTCAGAGCGCCGAGGATTGACATGGTCATGATCGAGCTCAGCTGGTTCTTCCCGTGCTTTTTTCTCTCTCACTTTCTTAGGCGGCGGGGCGTCGACGAGTTTATCCGCCTTATCCGGTCGTCATGTTGCCTAGCCAATCGATCAATTGCCACGGTGGCTATTTTCCTTGTTTAAATTTCGACGGCTACTCATCACTGTCAGAACTCTTCTGTATCTGAATTTATTTGTGTATTATATAAGTATACTCCACCAGATATCTTTAGTGGAACTTGCTCGAAGAAATACCATAGGGTGGGGCCACATATCGATTTCTCTTGAGAATAAAGACATAAATTTGCACGTTTTCTCTATTTGAATTTATTTGTATATTGAAAAAAAAGAATAAGAAGTGGGGAAATCTTTGTTGATTTTGTCTACAAGCAAAAAGTATATTGTTTCCGGTTAGCTCGTCTACCTAGTGAGAAAACCTCCACAATTTTCATAGGAGCGGCAAAATGCTCCTACGCTTCTCAAGCACTAGGAAGCCTAGCGCATCGCGCCGCGCCACATGATGTGTATCGTCCAAGATGTGTATTTAACATTTTGTTTTAGGAGCTGTAATTTTGTAGTTTATTGTGGTCGTTTGTGTGTAGCGACGTGCATGTGATTAGTTTTGCCTAGTCAGCTTGTTTGCCCGATTTCTTTTTGGCATTTGCTGTTGTCGAATAGTTACCGTTGAAGAAGTACGTGTTGTTGAAAAATTACCGTCAAATAACTATCATAGGGAAATTACTATTGAGGCTAAAGATTTGTGTCAAAAAGTTACCTATGTGGCGATGAAGGATTGATGTTGAATAATAAATGCTGAGGTCGAAGATCTGCGTCGAGAAATTACCGTCGAAGAAGTCAACAAATCACCCTCACTGCGGTTGAATTATGCCCGAAAAATGTGTTGACAAAGAATAGAAAAATACCGCCATGGAGTAGCTATTGCCAGAAAATTACGGCAGAAAAGTTATCTCGAAAACTTATGACCAAAGAATAGGGAGAATATTGTTGGCGAATTACTGTCATCGTCAACAAACTACCATAGGGTAACTAACGCAGGAAAATTATGGTCAGGAAAGTGTGGATGAACCACCATCGAATAATTAAAAAAGCAATGTGACGAAAAAATGCCCGTAGACGTAGGGTAACTACCGTCGGTTCGGTAAATTGTGTAAAAAGTTACTGCTAAAGAATAAAAGAAGAGAAATGCAAAAAAAAATATATATAGCAAAGGGCCAACGTGGTAGTCGCTGATTGGACGGAAATAATGCCTTTACAGTGTCATGTGTTGTCTGTTGGGAGTGCTGACGAAGCTCCATTTTATCCATCTTTAACCTGGCAAAGAATGTACACATAGAAAACCCGAAAATGAAGACAATGTAGATGTGCAACCAAAAGGCGACAATTAGTGCCCTGTTAAAATCTGTACAAAGGATTTACAATTGAAATATTATTGCTGAAAAATTACTGTTGCATAATTACTACTGGAAAAAATATAATGAGTCGTTGTCAAAAAATTGCTGATTAAAGCACCATCAAAAAATCAATATCAAAGAATTATGCATCATCAAATAACTACCATGCAATAATTAGTATCAAAAGTTTACTGCTGAAAGATTATTGCGGGGTAAGGTTAAAAATTATGTCAAAGATTTAACACGAAATATGTTAAAAATATTGTCAAGTAGTTACCACAAAAATACTGTAGCACGTACTGTTCATTGGTAGAAATTACTGTGGCACGCCGGGTATTGTTCATGGGCGAAATGAACAGTGGCGCTAGGAATTACTGTGGCGCCGTTGTTAATGTTACTTTCATGTGTGAAGTGGAGAGTGGGTTGGAGGCCTTTTACTGTTCATTGGTAGAAATTACTGTGGCACGCCGGGTACTGTTCATGGGCGAAATGAACAGTGGCGCTAGGAATTACTGTGGCGCGTTGTTAATGTTACTTTCATGTGTGAAGTGGAGAGTGGGTTGGAGGCCTTTTAGACCAGCAAACCTGGTCAACTTTTATGCACCCTCCGTCCCACCAAAGTTATCTGAGATTTATAAAAATTTAGATGTATAACACTATCAATATTTAATGAGACAGAGGGAGTATATAGTATTATATTATGTCGCCGACTCATATACCACAATGATAAATAAGTTATATCTCTTTATTTTTTTTAATATGCTTCACTAGTAATTTAGATATACTTATTTACTGTGAGTAATTACTTGATACCCAACATGAGTTGTATGGAATGTGTCATTCAAGTCCAATATGCTGTACAAAACATTTTTAAAAATAAAATCGTGTATAGGAGAAACTAGATAAACTCTGGTCGTTGGGGTGCACCACAACAACCCCAACCACTGTGATATGCCCACGTCCTCTGTACGAAACATTTACATACATGCTTCTCTAAAAAAGGTTGCATTGAATAATTAAGGACTCTGTAACATTTTTCCATACTACTGGTATTTTTTTTTCATAAATAACAAAGCAACATATTGAGGAAGACAAAGATGTATACTACAGTAGTCGGTAGATCGGTATATTCATACATATTAGTACATCCCAACCAGACATGGTGCTTTAAATTTGCGTGGCCTCTATCAATCGAGATCACGGCAGGTCGGCAGCAGCTCCAGGACGAGCTCCAGCGCGGCTCGAAGGCAACCTTTCTTCAGCTACTGTCCCCTTGTCCGTCCAACTTGAATCGCTCGACCGGATTGTCCCGCTCAAAGCCGAGATCGATATCGCGAGAGGAATTTCTCCGGTGCAGGCCATCGCGATCTCACTCCAGACTCCAGCACTGTAGAGTCGTACGTAGCCATCGTCGACGACTAGCCCTCTGCACCACAAGCTGGAGACCGCAGATTTGTGAGAGATATTTTCTTCTTTTTGCCGTATTTGATGACCATGAGAAAACAGAGCATGTTATGATGATTCTGTAGAGCATCGGAAGCTGTATATGTACTGATAACATAGAGTGACTAGACAGAAAGTAATGCACTGTGTTGTACCACTTGCGCAGCAAACGACGACCATGACCCGGCAGTCTTCTTGCGGCCATGACACCAGCCAGCAGATGGAATCATCATCATCTACTAGTGCATTATCTGAGAGTGGACTGAGAGACCCAACAGCAGCAGTGAGTCTCCGTCCTCCAGTAATCTCGTACGTCGTTGACGCGCCTATAAATTGAGACCACAGCGGTGAAGGTGAACCTCGAGCACTCCAACCAACACAAACATACATACTTCTTCACCTCCCCCTGCTGCTGGTGACGTAGCTAGCTCTTGTTCCTGCCATTAAAAGAAAAGCTAGAGTATGATGGGAGAAGAGGTCGCCAGGTAATACTATTTCACACAGCACAACTCCATGAACGGATATCTGCTACCATATAAATTACCAACTGATTATTTGCAATTCTCCATGTTCTGATTTATGCATAGGTAGAGAGCATTTTGAACATCAGTCTAAATCAACCAGCAAACTACATAGCTACCCAGCCATCAAAGTTTAAATCCCCAGGTAATGTTACATACCTCACAAACATAGCATTCCTTACTTGCCATTTAAGATTTTCATTGTTCCTATGTACGTGTATATAGAGAATAATGAAGACATCTAATTCCACCAGGCACCAGCATACATGCATAGCCACCCAGCCATGAAAGCTACCACCTCAGTCGGACAGTTATTAATCCTGGTGTTGCTAGCTTACTGTACACATGGCGTCACCTGCAGCTCCTTACTTTGGAACGAGACAGATCGGCTATCGCTGCTTGGATTCAAGGACGCAATCACTCTAGATCCACAGCAAGCTTTCATGTCCTGGAACGATACCACCCACTTCTGTAATTGGGAAGGAGTCACGTGCAGGGCGAAGAACACTCTGCCACGCCGTGTCACTTCTCTGAACCTTACAAGTCGAGGTTTGGTAGGACACATATCTCCTTCACTTGGGAACCTAACATTCCTGCGGTCTCTATCCCTCACGGAGAACGCACTCATCGGTGAGATTCCGCACTCCCTTGGTCACCTACGCCGCCTACAAACCTTGCACTTGAATAACAACACGCTGAACGGAAGGATACCAAGTTTCGCAAACTGCTCAAAGCTCGAGGTGCTAGATGTTTCTTATAACAATCTAGTTGGCCAATTTCCTTCTGATTTCCCTCCTCACCTTCAGGTGTTGCAGATTGCAGTAAATAACCTTACCGGTACTATTCCAGCTTCTCTTGCCAATATCACAACACTAACCATGATTAGTTGTGCGCTCAATCACATCAAGGGAAATATCCCAAGCAAGTTTGCCGATTTGTCAGGGTTGCAGTACCTGCAAGCGGGTGGCAATCAGTTGACAGGCAGGTTTCCACAAGCAATCTTGAATCTTTCTACTATCATCATCCTTAACCTTGCTTACAATGGTCTAAGTGGAGAGGTACCACCAAATCTATGTACCTCTCTGCCCAATCTCCAGATTCTTCTATTAGATGGAAACTTCTTTCTAGGGCACATTCCTAGTTCATTCACTAATGCTTCTAATCTAAACACATTAGATTTGTCGGGTAATAACTTCACTGGATTGGTGCCCACCACAATTGGCAAACTTACCAAGCTCTCATCGTTGAATCTTGAAGATAATCAACTCCGAGCACATAGCAGGGACGAATGGGAGTTTTTGGACAGCTTAAGGAATTGCACAGAGCTAAAGATATTCACAATGAGTATTAATCGTCTATCAGGGCATGTACCAAGTTCATTAGGTAACCTTTCCAATCAACTCCAGGAGCTATACTTGGCAGAAAATCAGCTATCAGGAGATTTTCCTTCCGGCATAGCAAACCTTCGCAACCTGTTTACCATAACACTAGGAGAAAACCAGTTTACAGGTGTGGTTCCGGACTGGATTGGAACTCTCACGAAATTGCAGGAAATAAGCTTATTCAAAAACTTCTTTACGGGGTCCATTCCATCATCCTTGTCAAACTTGTCTCGATTGGGAATGCTCGATCTATACTCAAACCAATTCACTGGCCACATGCCACCAAGCTTTGGAAACCTTCCTATGCTTCAAGGGTTGGACATTTCCCACAACAATCTTCATGGTAGGATTCCAATGGAGATCTTTGGAATCCAATCATTGTTGTTAATTGATTTGTCTTTCAACAACCTCGAAGGACAACTGCCAACCACCATTGGTAATGCCAAACAACTTGAATCTTTGGCATTGTCAGCAAATAAGCTATATGGAGATATCCCAAACACTCTGAGTGATTGTGAAAGTTTAGAAGCAATTGAGTTAGACTCGAATGTTTTCAGCGGAAGCATTCCCACTCTATTAGGTAGCATAACCAGCCTCAATGTTTTGAATTTGTCTACCAATAACTTAAGTGGCTCAATACCAACATCTCTTGGCAACTTACAATTTCTTGAGAAGCTAGATTTGTCATTGAACCATCTTCATGGTGAGGTTCCAAGAAAAGGGATCTTCAAGAATGCTACTGCTGTGCGGATAGATGGAAACAAGGGGCTTTGTGGTGGGGCATTGGAGTTACACTTGCTAGCATGTGATGTTGTTCCTTCAAATTCAACTAGGCACGAGGAACCTTTAGTGCTCAAAGTAGTTATCCCAACAGCCAGTATAGTATTACTTGCTATGGTCTTATTTGGCATAATGCTATGGAGAGTAAAACACAAGAGCAAATCTACATCTCCACCATCATTTGCTACAAAATTTCCCAAGGTATCTTTCAATGATCTAGCTAGAGCAACACAGGGATTTTCAACGTCCAACTTGATTGGTGGAGGGGGTTACGGTTCTGTATACAAAGGAAAACTAGTTGGGAACCAAAATGAGGTTGCCATAAAAGTCTTCAACCTAGAGACAAGAGGAGCACATAAGAGCTTCATTGCAGAATGTAATGCACTGAGAAATGTGCGGCATCGTAATTTGGTCTGTATCGTAACTGCATGCTCAAGCATTGATTCTAATGGTAATGATTTCAAAGCCCTAGTGTATGAGTTGATGCCACGAGGAGACTTAGATAAACTGCTATACCCAACTCGAGAACATGAAAGCACTTCAGATTTGGACTGTATTACAATGGCACAAAGGATGAGCATTGTAGTGGATGTAGCTGATGCAATGGAGTACCTACACCATAACAACCAAGGAACAATGGTTCATTGTGATTTGAAGCCTAGCAACATACTTTTGGATGACAATATGACAGCTCATGTTGGAGACTTTGGACTGGCAAGATTCAAAGATGATTCCACAACATTATCTCTTGGTAACCCAAACTATTCTTCAGTTGCACTAAGGGGAACGATCGGATATGCTGCTCCAGGTAATCACTTATTTGCAACTTGTGTTGCTACATTATTTTCACATTTTTATGTTAACCACTAATGTGAAATTAACTCCTCATTTGTTCATTCCATAGAATATGCAGTGGGTGGTCAAGTTTCAACTGCCACAGATGTTTACAGTTTCGGTGTCATTCTGCTCGAAGTATTCATTCGAAGAAGGCCAACTGATGCCATGTTTAAGGATGGATTGAGCATTGTAAAGTTCACAGAGATCAATTTCCCTGATAGGGTATTGGAGATTGTTGATCCCCAACTGCTACAGGAGTTGGAGCTTTGCCAAGAAACTCCAATGGACTTGAAGGAAAGTGGTTTAAGTTATCTGATATCTATGCTCAACGTTGGTCTTTGCTGCACCAAATCATCTCCAGGTGAACGTATCAACATGCAGCTGGTGGCTGCCAAGCTACATGGAATCAGGGATGCATATCTCAGGGAAAATTGAAGAAGCAGTTATGTTCGCTTCAGTAGTACTAGCTACCTAGTAAAGTTGCTGCATATTTAGAGTTTACCACATAGCCTGTATGTAAGGTCAAACCGGATCCAAACCCTCGGTGTGTTAATGTATCATCCCAGGATTAAAGCTACAGAAACCGGAATAATGAAGACGAATATTACTTCCATGTATAATTATTACCAAACAAACATATATTATATTGATTAACACCTGAAGTTCAGAACTTACCCGACTAGCCCTGGGCAGCACTCGAAGAAGATAACAGTAGATGAACCGATCCATATGCCACAGGACTGTAATTGTCCAGTCGATGCCGACACCAAGATAAAAAGATTTCTTTCAGCTCTGCCTCTATTAAACTCCCGATCGCTGTGCTGCTATCTCGCATGCTCTGCTTCGATGGCTTCATACGCCATGGGATGCAGCTCTTCCTTAAGCTATGCGCCCTCCTATCTCACGCCACGTCCATCCAGCATTTGCATCTTGGCCTGCAGCGAGAATTCCAGTCGGTATCATGTCACAGAGCTACCAAACTAGAAAAAGTGTCACAAAGACATCTAAGTCTGGCGGTGAAAACATTGTCTGTTAGTTTTTCAGAGTTAATTTCAGACCTCTGATGCCAAAGCGCCAACCGAATTTGCGGTTAATCTGTTATTCCAAGAACCAAGATCTACATTGTGTTTCCTCCTTTTTTCCCCCTCAAAGATAACAAGTTGGAACAATATTGAGCACAGCTTTCACACGCTCGACGCATTCTGTACCTCTAACACTGTAACACATACTATGAATGATCAAATTCAGCCAAACACTTGCGAGAAATCACAAACATTTAGTGGTTCCAACCTATCAGTACTTGTACCCAAATACTCTCGGCCGGTACTGGAGCTCCAAAGCACAATGACGCATTGCACGAGTGGCCGAGTTACAGCAGCCTGCTCAGAAGGATGCCGATCCTAAATTAGCGCCAGATTACTCATCCGCTCCGGTACAGACTAAGACTAATTCAGGTTACGCACAGATTGGATCTATCCGACGCAGCTACCAGACCAGTCTACAGTCGCGAGGCGAACCAGAATATGTGCGCGTGGATAGCAGAGAGGAGGGGACTGGGGCGGACAGGGGAAGGGGTGGCGGGTGGAACCTGAGGAGGGCTATGAGGAAGAGGTGCCGGTGTCGACCACCCTCGCCGGCTTCTTCGGCAGAGGCCGTGGCAACGTCGGCGGCGCGTGAGGTCGGCGGCGATGGCTAACTGAATAGACGTTCCGAGAAGAGTCAGGCTGGTGCCTAATTGGAATATTTTCCAGAAAATTTATAGTGACTATAAATTTCCCTACTGTTTATTACTACAATATAACTTTGTTTAAAAAGCTAGTTTAGTTTTCCAGAAAGATTTATACTTTCTAACATTTAAATATTAACAAGTTCCAGAAAACCTTCATGGGGATGGAGGAAATATTTTAGAATGAAGGTAGCACAATTTTTCTATGCAGTTACAATTTTTCTCAGCAGTTCCGCATTTGCCCCCTTTCTCCCCCTCACCTCGCTACAATACCTCCGTGGAAAATACCCTTGTGGACTCTTCCTTGGACCTCTCGCCAGCTCCCACCACCGGCCTCTCTCCCCCTGTCGCCGGCGGCCATGGTGGCCGGCAGCGAGTGGAAGGGGGGCTTGGTTCTCTGTAGTTTTACGTCTGTTTCTCCTTAGTTTCCTCCTGGCGAATAAAGCGGCGTCTGGATCCGGATCTGCCCCCACTCGATCTCCTCTCCTTCAAGGCCATGGCAACGAGGCTAGGGGATGGAGGTTGGTTGTTGGTGAATCCTATGCCAGAACCATTATGCCTGACCCATGGCAATGCCTAGCTTCGGCGGCAGCTGCTCCCATGTTTCCCTCCCTTTTCTCTTTCTTCAATAAAGTTGGAGCCCTGGATCCCTGTGATTCTGTTCATCCAAGCCATCGAGGTGGTGGAGGGAGGGACGAGATAAAAAAAATTGGAGAGGGTTCCTGGTTCGAGCTCTCTAGATCTTGGCGGCGAATCAACTCGATTCCTTTCTTTGGCTACCGAGGTGGTTACCAAGAGAAGGAGTCTCGGTCTGATGAGGGTGTCTTCAGATCTGCAGCTATGGAGATGATGTCTACGCACGCTTCTATTCCTGTAGACAATGTTGGGCCTCCAAGAGCAGAGGTTTGTAGAACAGCAGCAAGTTTCCCTTAAGTGAATCACCCAAGGTTTATCGAACTCAGGGAGGTAGAGGTCAAAGATATCCCTCTCAAGCAACCCTGCAATTAAGATGCAAGAAGTCTCTTGTGTCCCCAACACACCCAATACACTTGTCAGATGTATAGGTGCACTAGTTCGGTGAAGAGATAGTGAAATACAAGTAATATGGATGATTATAAGTAGTAATTGCGATCTGAAATAAAAATGGCAGTGATACGTCTCAAACGTATCTATAATTTCTTATGTTCCATGCTACTTTTATTACAATACTTGAATGCTTTATACATACTTTACAACATTATTATACATTTTCCGGCACTAACCTATTAACAAGATGCCGAAGTGCCAGTTGCTGTTTTCTGCTGTTTTTGGTTTCAGAAATCCTAGTAAGGAAATATTCTCGGAATTGGACGAAATCAACGCCCGGGGGCCTATTTTTACACGAAGCTTCCGAAGACCGAAAGGGAGACGAAGTGGGGCCACGAGGGGCCACACCAGGCGGCGCGGCCCAAGCCCTGCGCGCCGGCTGTTGTGTGGGGCCCTCGTCGCCCCGACCTACCCTTCCGCCTACTTAAAGCCTTCGTCGCGAAACCCCTGTGCCGAGACGATACGGAAAACATTGCGAGGCCGTCGCCGCGATCCCATCTCGGGGGATTCAGGAGATCGCCTCCGGCACCCTGCCGGAGGGGAATCATCACCGGAGGGGCTCTACATCATCATGCCCGCCTCCGGATTGATGCGTGAGTAGTTCATCCTTGGACTATGGGTCCATAGCGGTAGCTAGATGGTTGTCTTCTCCGCTTGTGCTATCATTGTTTAGATCTTGTGAGCTGCCTAACATGATCAAGATCATCTATTTGTAATGCTACATGTTGTGTTTGGCGGGATCCGATGAATATAGAATACTATGTTAAGTTGATTATCAATCTATCATATATGTGTTGTTTATGTTCTTGCATGCTCTCCGTTGCTAGTAGAGGCTCTGGCCAAGTTGATACTTGTAACTCCAAGAGGGAGTATTTATGCTCGATATTGGGTTCATGCCTCCATTGAATCTGGGACAGTGACAGTTCTAAGGTTGTGGATGTGATGTTGCTACTAGGGATAAAACATCGATGCTTTGTCTAAGGATATTTGTGTTGATTACATTACGCACCATACTTAATGCAATTATCTGTTGTTTACAACTTAATACCGGAAGGGGTTCGGATGATAACCTGAAGGTGGATTATTTAGGCATAGATGCATGCTGGATAGCGGTCTATGTACTTTGTCGTAATGCCCTGATTAAATCACATAGTAATCATCATTGATATGTATTGAATCTTTATTTGTCAATTGCCCGCTGTAATTTGTTCACCCAGCATGTTAGTTATCTTATTGGAGAGACACCTCTAGTGAACTGTGGACCCCGGTCCATTCTTTTACATCTGAATACATTCTCTGCTTTTACTGTTCTTTGCAAACAAACACCATCTTCCACTCGATACGTTTAATCCTTTGTTTTCAGCAAGCGGTGAGATTGACAACCTCATTACGTTGGGGCAAAGTACTTTGATTGTGTTGTGCAGGTTCCACGTTGGCGCCGGTTTCACTGGTGTTGCGCCGCACTACATTCCTCCACCAACAACCTTCACGTGCTTCTTGGCTCCTTGGTTCGATAACCTTGGTTTATTTCTGAGGAAAACTTGTGCGCATCATACCTTTGTTGACGTCGAAACCCACCGGCGGGCAGCGCGCCAACACCGTAGAGCCGGGAATGACTAGGGCTGCGGCTGGCCCCGGTCCCTCGGAGCGACGGCAAAAGCCTCCTAGTCGCGCGCCGATGCGGGTCGCAGGCGTGCCACGACCTATACAGGTCGGGAAGGTGTGGATGATGCCTCGCTTAGTTTCCTGCAGGGCACACACGTACACGTTAAATACGAGCCTCGATCGGCTCTCAGTTGTCCTGTGAATCGGCTCATGGAGCCGATCCACCCATGATTCGTCCAAGGTGGCCGAACATATGGTGGTCTGCTTGATCAAGATAAAGCATATGAGATCTACGACGATCTAGGGTTTTCACCGCATAATCGGATCATCCTACTCACGATTGGGCCTCGCGCTCACGTAAACGTAAGCCAGCCCTAGACAAGGCCTAAAAACCAACACTAGGTTGATCCTCGGAACGTCCTGTCTAGGGGCAGCAAACTACACCCTGCATGCCGCTGGATCCTCCAACCCTTTGTAAGGCCTAACTATTGCAGATATTAAACTAATCCTTGATGAATCAAGGAGCGACCATAACGGATCAGATCTACTAAATAAAGATCAAGCGGGGTGCCGCCCCCGCACCCATGATGAGGCACAAGGACGGCTAGACGCGCAAGGGTTGCACTACGCGAGCATATGATGCTAAGAACGATGCTAACCCTAACGCGTCTACGATAACTACGTTGCTCGCCATCAAAAGGCTTCGTACGAGCAACGCATGAACAACTAGGCAGGCTTGTGCTGCCTAGATCGCGGGATGCGATCTAGGCTGATGCTTACCGGAGGAACCCTCGAGATGAAGGAGTTGGCGATGCGCCGAGATTGGTTTGTATTGAACGTTGGTTGTTGTTTATTCCATAAACCCTAGGTACATATTTATAGTCCGGCGGACTTTCTAATGTGGCGTGCACTAAACCGTGCACAAGATAAACTCTAATTTCTACGTAACCTACTGTAAAGATACACGGGCCAACTAGCCCAAACTTGATACACAAGGCCGATTCACATATCTGTCACGCATATATCTTCAAATCCATCTTGATCGCGGCCCACTCTGACTTGGCCAGATTCTGGTGATAACACATGCCCCCCTAGTTTTGGAAATGACATTTCCAAAATCATTATGCTTTCCTTACGCAGGGTCATGTCGTAGCAGAGCAAAACCGTCACAATACTGTCTATTAGCACTTCTTACCCATAACTCGACGATTCTAGCAATCTTTAAGCAATCGGCTCTTTTTCTACACAATCGGCTTCTAGTTAACTTAGCCGATAGTCAAAGTCAAACAAACCCCGAAAGAGCCGATGGCGTCGCACCGGCCCCTACCATATAACAAACAAAGGCAAACCTGGTTACCCTTCCAAACGGTCGCCTACAACCTCCGTCCGAGAAAGCAAACTCAGATCCCCAAAATCCGCCACCTACGCAATCTCGCGAGCTTCAGATCTCAACCCCAGCGCTCCAACTCCGCAGCGCACCGAATGGGGGAATCATCCAACGCCGCCACCATGGTCTCTGGCTTGAAGGTAATACTCCACCGCTTCCCCTCCATTAGGGCCAATATAAGGATTGAATAGAGGAACACCTGACTTAATGTTCTACTCCGTCATTGATTTTAGGTCTCCGACATCTTATTGCCGCATCCTTCTCTCCCAAATTCCATGTGTCTTGGCCCCCGTTCTTCTGAGAGCCCTGCCCATTTAATCTCATGTGAAGCTAACAGAATCCCCTTCGTGAATCAGCACCTAGATCTGACTTCATGGGCCGACGCCTGCGAGCCTGGCCTAACCCCCCGAAGGTTGGGTGCCATGGTACAATAGAGTATCCAAAACCCACTACGCCACCTGGGAATCTATAGGGATAGCCGATGCCTTATCATTATCATTGTCTCCCCTTGAGAAGAACGAAAACATTCTGAAAACCATCGGCTACTTGGTCTGACGCAATGAACTGCTTCATATTCGGCCATGGCCCGATGACACCAACCCTGCTAGATGTAGCCATGATTACAGCCTGGACATTGCGTCTCCAAGCCCTTCCTTTCAAACTGCCGAAAGTCCCTTTCACTCTTTCTTCTAAAAAGGAGTGTACCAACTGGGGCGCCTACCTCGATCGCCATATGAAAACCAAAGGCCTGACAGAGAGAGAACACACAGCCTTCCTAAACTTTTGGTTGGAACACTTCATATTTTGCGGCCCATCACTTGCCCCCACCAAAATTACCTCTCCCTAGCCTATGAACTGGCTAAAGGCACCCATCTTGGCATCGGCAAACTGCTCCTTGGAGGGTCTATCGATCTCTTCAATTGATGTCTGTCAAGCTGTTTTCTCGAAGACGTTAAAACTGGCGGCCCTGGTGGTTTATTCAGCTATGGGCGATTATACTTTCGGGATCAGATCCCAGACTTCCCACCTCGACCTCCTGCACCTTCCCAGATGTTAACGGGAAGGATATTCGATGCACCAGCTATGGACAAGCCCTGTATGGTCTCCCAGGCAGCAGGCTGATCCCTAAAGAAGCAGCAGGGTGGTTCAAAATCTTCTTCCAAGGTCTAGACAATCCCCTGTTCTTTCCTTATACCGAAACGGAGGAATTTGAAAACCCGGTCTCCTTCCGATTGGATAGTTTTGCCGATGACGATAACACCCGGCATCTATATTCTATCATGATTCGTCCTTGCTTTCTCCCTGTTGGAATGAGCACTTCAAACCGGATCATCAAACCCGGTTACGAGTGTTACCAACCAGTAGTGGTAGCCCGTCGGCTCGGCCTTGGGCAAGTGCCTCCACTTATTCTTACACCATCCACCGCAAAGAGCCGCTGCCTGACATCCTTACCAGCCATAGGTGCTACACCTTTTTTGATGCTCTCCCTCCCAATTCCTCACAACCTCCGTTTCTCCTCCACTACTGATAGCTTCGGGACCTGGTGGTCCATGTGGAAGACCCATGTTTTTAGGAGGGCGCTAGGACCGCAATTGAAACAACTCGACGCCACGCATGTCATCTCCGCCGACCAGGTACTGTTACTTAAAATACTTCCCGCAACCCTTTAATGGTAACCTGCCTGCGAACTGACTTCACTCCTTGGCAGGAACAAGACGGCCCAGCTCCCCTGCCGATGGCTCTCCTTTGAATTCCTCCCTCCTGCCCCAGTGGTCCTCTTCTGCGTTCACCACCTCTGAAGAAAGTTATCATGGAAGGCCAGCCGATTTCCCGAAATCGGCTCCTAAAAACAAAGCATCCTTGGAGTCGGTTGCCCCCCGAGCCTCGACCGGGCGAGGACGGCGGTGAAGGTGGCTGTCAGGAAAACCCTTCCGCGCAAAACTCCTGCCCCAGCGAATTCGCAGGTAAGTTGCACCATATTTCGATCGATCGCACTTGCCTTCCCAACCCTTGTAAGATGGTCGTATTCCTTCTTTCAGACTTCCACCGAAGAGAACTCCAGCGAGGAGAACAGTCCAGTCCCAGGGCCTCCTACCCACGCGGCACGGACAGATCCACTACACGAGCCAGACGGACTCGCCAACCCCGGCTTCTAAACGGTCGACTCCCGATCCTGCCGCTCTTCAGTCTTCAGTCCAAACGAGGTCGCGCATAAAGCGCGTGTGTTCAAAGGGCCCGCACGGGCCCTGAAGCCTCTTCCCTAGCCAGAAGTTTCAAAGGTAACCCTCTTGATAGCTCGTGTTCCCTGTTGTCTTGTCGCTAACCGGACCACTTTACCAACCTCCTTGTAGGTCAATGAGACTTCTAGCGGGGTTGTTGAAGAGGTGCCGCCGCCTGCCCCTGGTCCCTCCAACTCGCCACGTGTGGAGGACCAGTCGTCTGACCAGCATACTACGAAGCCGATTGTTACCAGCTCGGCTTCCTTCCTTTCTTGGGAGAGGTACACTTTCCTCTCTCTCTACTTCCTTTATATCTGCCGTATGCCCATACCGTTCTTGCTCTTTGCCAGGGGTCCTTCGAGCTTGTTGACATTCGATCCCGACTCCATCGAGCCAGCTGCTCCCAAAATAGGTGAAGAGCCAAATCTTGGTGCAGTCGACGGCCCGCTACAGCCTGCTCTCCTCCTCGGTTGACGCTCTGGTTGAGGACCCTGAGACGATCAGGGTATCCTTGTGGACATCCAGCCTCGTCTCCCAGTGGCGCTGTTGCTAAACTCTGGCCGACGGTGACTTTGTCAGTTTTCAAGTCAAGGGTGCAGTCGGCTCGTCAAAGGATTAATCTCCGCCGCGCCCAACTCCCGTTGAGAGCTGATATTGCAGAAAAATGCCAGCGGCTCAACGAGAAGAAAGCGCTTTAGACGCAAAAGCCCGCTTCCACTCATAGTGCCAGACTTGAGACCCTACGCAAAGAGCTGGAGGACCTCGAAAGGAGGGCCAGGAGACCAGACAACTCATCCAAGACGAGGAGTCCATCATTGCTCGCTCCCAAGAGGAAGCGCAAGGCCTCACCGCTGATCTGAAGACCGACCTGGCTGAAATACGTGCCCTCAGCAGCCAGTGGTGATGGGGAGAGACGAGGACGACGAGGTCGAGATCGCTGAGGTTGATCGAATCCGTACCGATGCTCTCCACGCTCTTAATGCATTTCTTCAGTAGGGCTTTTTAATGAACTGCCACTTGTAAACTTGTTTTCTGTTCTCTGTCAAGTCAACTGCCATCAGTTCTGGTCGCATCCGAATTTTTTTTTCTATATTCGGCTATAAAATCTTCTCCGCATCTATCCAACGGCGTCGCGCGCGCAAGTCGCGCGCGCCCCTGATTGATGCCCCCCGAGCCGATTCTGCCAGGTGACTGCTGAAATCGGCTCTATGTTTAGCTAAGGTACTGTAGTGCAAACGTCGGCTTTATTAGGACCAACGTGGATTCCTTCCAGCGCCACAGACAACGCATCCCATTGTTCATTAGATCGATATTGAGCCCGGACCGGAACACGATTTTAGCTGACTCCTAAAATCGGCTCCTACGTTCGTAGGCCCACAAGAGTCTGGCGATGCTAAAGGAGAACTCTAGCTTCCTTCCGTAGTGGTTAAAATCTGCCATGTTGACACCAGGGTGCGGGTGTGTGTCTCCGTTGCTTGATGCCGCGCGAACATGTCTCCCTACGGAAGCCGACGAGCTTGGTTCCGAGGACCCCCTTGAGCTCGTCAGAGAGCCTCGTAAGTGACCGGAGTTTCTTCCGCCATCTCTGATGTGGAATGCGAGGTGGTTGTTCGATGTTGAAGATTGTCCGAGTGTCCCACCGGGCGTGCCAGAATGTGTTGACGTCGAAACCACGCGGGCAGCGCAGCCAACACGTAGAGCCGGGAATGACTAGGGCTGCGGCTGGCCCCAGTCCTCGAGCGACGGCCCGCAAAGCCTCCCTTCGCGCGCCGATGCGGGTCGCAAGGCGTGCCACGACCTATACCTGTCGGAAGGTGTGGATGATGCCTCGCTTAGTTTCCTGGGCACACACGTACACGTTAAATACGAGCCTCGATCGGCTCTCAGGTTGTCTGTGAATCGGCTCATGGAGCCGATCCACCCATGATTCGTCCAAGGTGGCCGAACATATGGTGGTGCTTGATCAAGATAAAGCATATGAGATCTACGACGATCTAGGGTTTTCACCGCATAATCGGATCATCCTACTCACGATTGGGCCTCGCGCTCACGCACGGAACGTAAGCCAGCCCTAGACAAGGCCTAAAAACCAACACTAGGTTGTGCGTCGACCAGCGGCGGACAGCGGCGGCCAACACGGTAGAGCCGGAATGACTAGGGCTGGGCTGGCCCCAGTCCCTCAGACGACGGCCCGCAAAGCCTCCTGGTCGCGCGCCGATGCTGGGTCGCAGGCGTGCCACCTGACCTATACCAGTGGGAAGGTGTGGATGATGCCTCGCTTAGTTTCCTGCAGGGCACACACTTACACGTTAAATACGAGCCTCGATCGCTCTCAGGTTGTCCTGTGAATCGGCTCAGGGAGCCGATTCACCCATGATTCGTCCAAGGTGGCCGAATATATGGTGGTCCTGCTTGATCAATATAAAGCGTATGAGATCCACGACGATCTAGGGTTTTCACCGCATAATCGGATCATCCTACTCACGATTGGGCCTGCGCTCACGCACGGTAAACGTAAGCCAGCCCTAGACAAGGCCTAAAAACCAACACTAGGTTGATCCTCGGAACATCCTGTCTAGGGGCAGCAAACTACACCGCATGCCGCTGGATCCTCCAACCCTTTGTAAGGCCTAACTATTGGAGATATTAAACTAATCCTTGATGAATCAAGGATCGACCATAACGGATCAGATCTACTAAACAAAGATCAAGCGGGGTGCCGCCCCTGCACCCATGATGAGGCACAAGGACGGCTAGACGCGCAAGGGTTGCACTACGCGAGCATATGATGCTAAGAACTATGCTAACCCTAACGCGTCTATGATAACTACGTTGCTCGCCATCAAAAACGGTACGAGCAACGTTGCTCTGAACAACGCAGGCAGGCTTGTGTGCTCAGATCGCGAGATGCGATCTAGGCAGCATGCTGCACGGAGGAACCCTCGAGACGAAGGAGTTGGCGATGCCGAGATTGGTTTGTGTTGAACGTTGGTTGTTGTTTATTCCATAAACCCTAGGTACATATTTATAGTCCAAGGGACTTTCTAATGTGTGCACTAAACCGTGCACGAGATAAACTCTAATTTCTACGTAACCTACTATAAAGATATGTCCAACTAGCCCAAACTTGATACATAAGGCCGATTCACATATCTGTCCACGCATATATCTTCAAGTCCGTCTTGATCACGGCCCACCTCTTGACTTGGCCAAATTCTGGTGATAACACATGCCCCCCTGGTTTTGGAAATGACATTTCCAAAATCATTACGCTCTTTTCAGCATGTGTGGCAGAACCGTCGCAATTTCCTTCATGATGACGTCTTGCCTCCTCGCCTTCCCTGCACGACCGACGGTTCTGGCACCACGTTCGGAACTGCTTAGGCGTTATCAGATATTCCCCCTTTTATTCGGCCACTCCTGTAGCTTTCTTCCTCATCCTCCAGGCACTAGTACTTCCAAGAAAAACCCCGTGCCACCATGTCTTCCCTTCTTCGGACCTTTCCACAGTCCTCCCTTCCGCGAGCCGACGCGGAATGGAAACCGGAGAAGCCACGCCAACATTCGCCGCGCCATCGAGGCCGGAATGAGCCAAGCGACTTCTCCACCTGGTCGGAGGACGACCAGTCCCGACCGAGAGCGACCTCTCCTTCTTGCCAGGAAGAGGCGGTGGAGGAAGGCGACGACCACCTTCCCGGGACGGGGCCCCTCCTCCGAAGAGGAGAGGCCGGAGGAGGAGGAAGAAGATGACAGCTCCTCCGATGAGCCGCCGGCCAGCGCCACTGCCCCTGGCCCGGCAATCTCAGCGATTTCGACAGCGACGACGACGACGCTGATGAAGAAGACGAGGACAACGAAGGTCCTGCCGGCGGTCGCTACAGCAGCGACGACGAGCCGGCGGGAGCAGCGCCGACGACGGCGATGATGGCGAACGGCAACGAAACGTCCCTAGATAGGATCTTAGCTCAGGGCCATCAGTAGTAGACGGGCAATGTAGCCCCTAGGACCTTCTTTTGAGAGCAATCAGCTCTTTATGTAAGAACTCTAGTGATAATCTAGCCGATTGCCCTTCATACCGTGCTTGCCGATTGCCAACCTGGTCGGTGCTTTAAGGAGCCGATGGCAATGCATCGGACTCTCATGATAAACTCGAGGTAGATCCATCCAGACCTCCACCCCTGGGACGAGCCGCAATCGCGCAAATCCTAGATCCTGGAAATGCAGACTCAACCACACGGATTAATGGACCTCAGCGGCATTCTCATCTACCAGATCCTCTTTGCCACTGTCCTGATAATGTCTCATCTCTTCGTAATCTCGCCTGGTCCAAAGTCCGTCAGCGACCGTTGCCTCCTCCCATTACCTCCGGCCCTTCCCATCTGCAATAACTCACCCCCTCTTGACGAGTTACGATGCAGAGCAAGCCGATTTTAACCAAATCGGCTCCATAGAACAAGGAATCCTTAAAGGGCGAGCTGCCCCCCGAGCCTTAGCTCAGGCGAGGATAAAGCAGACAAGCTGATTGAGCCACTATCGGTTTCCCAACTGTATCACTGTGTTAGGCTCAAGGAGCCAGCCTTTGGCAAATTTTGGAAGGGTCAGTTCTCTTGAACCGAGGATCCACCTTGCTGTCTTAATTAGCTCATCCTCTTGGGCGAACTGATGCAGCTCCTGGTGCAAATAGCTTGGCTAGAATGATTCGGCTCTTCAAGATCATCGGCTGTTCTCATGACCCTAGACCGATCCGCAAGCTTGCGCTAACACTGCCGATTTGGTGATGGATGCTCGTGAAATCTCACCAAACCCCTTGAGTCGTTGGCCAAGCGTCGGCTTTGCCCCATGAATCCTCAACAAGATTACGAGCCCTACTAGCCAATCCAGCGGGCTGGCTATCTGGTTCCGGTAGGTGCCCATCACAAAGCCCCGTGCGTGTCGCCCAATTGGTCTATATGTAGACACTGATGTTTCTGGTGACCACAGCATCATTCTTCAGGCAAGCTAAGATGTAGGGCTAGCCGACTGGGAAAAAATCGGCTTCCTAATGATGAAGGACCCTTCAGGGTCAACTGTCTCCCTGAGCTTCTTCCGTTCAAGTCCCGCGTCTTTGACAGACTGATGCAGCCCTTGGTGAAGATGTTTCCCAACATTTTTCCCCCTTTCGGCGTGACATGCCGCAGCCGATCGCCCCATCATTGACTATTCTCCTGATTCCAGAAGAGACATACTGCTTCACGGGGTTGCGACCCGACATTGTCACACCATGATCCGCTTGGGGTATCAATCATTTTGTTGAGAAGAGCCTCAGTGGAGCCTCGCTGCTCGATGACGCCCGATGGCCATGCATCGGCTGTGCTCAGTAAGTTTTGATGTCTTCGATTTTTTGTGGCCGACTTGTTTATGTATCGGCCCCCGCACTTGAGCTGTTCTGCTGGAAACTTGACATCCGTCCCCAACTCCGTACCATCCCTCTGTGTGCCCCCCGAGCCGATTTTGTCAAGTAATTGATGGCATCGGCTCTTCAGGCAGCCCCTGCTGGGTCAAATATCAATCCCAGGCCGAATAGGTGGTGGGGATAATTTTGGCCGATTGCTGGAATCGGCCTCCACATTGCTTGCCCGGTGAAGGTTTTATGATGGTCTTCAACAAACCCTTGGGCCGATCGCAAGGATCAGCCTCGACACATTTGTCCATCGATGTTGTTCCCGTTATACGGTCAGCCCGGTGGATAGAACTAATCTTACCCCGTTCTTTGTCACATCGATGCGTTCGCAGTCGTCCAAATTGATGCCCGAGAGCGGTTCTTGACCTGATGCCTCCCAAATACCCATGCCGGCTGTTGAAATCTCGACTGAGTCATCGGCGTGGACGACCTCCACTTCATCTCCATCCCACTGTATCAGGCATTGGTGCATCGTGGATGGGATGCAACAATTGGCGTGGATCCAATCCCTCCCTAATATTACAGCATAGGTACTTTTTGTCGACAACAAAGAACGTTGTAGGGATAGTCTTCCTTCCTACGGTCAGATCCACATTCAGAACACCTTGCGCGTCAGATGCTTGGCCATTGAAATCGCTCAACGTTACATTGGTTTTGATCAAATCCGAGCTGGAGCGTCCCAACCGCCGTAGCATGGAGTATGGCATAATGTTGACTGCCGCTCCGGTGTCGACCAACATCTTATTGACAAGCTGCCCATTGATGTAACCTCGCAAATACAGGGCCTTTAGATGCCTGTAACTCCTTTCTCGCGGCTTCTCGAAGATGACCGGCCGTGGGCCGCAGTCCAGTTGTGCCACAGGTGCTTCATATAACCTTGGAGCGCTAAATTCCGCAGGAAGGATAAAAACCATGTTGGTCCCAGCCGATGTTTCATCATCGGCTTTCCTTTGCCTAGGGCGCCACTCTTTCCTTTGTGGCAGACCCTCTTCATCCAGGGTTCGCTGAATTTTGGCGGCCAGGTCAGGCCGCGCCTTCCTCAACGCGTGCAGATATACCCTTTCGGCTTCTTCCAACGCACGTAATCGCTGAACCCTTCGTTTTTGGGAGCGGCTGAGCCCGTCAGGACACCATCTTGGCCGATGATACTTGTCGTCTTCATCACCGTCCTCTAGTTCCTCGTGATCCTTTTCCTGAACGGACTCGGTACGCTCGCTCCAAGGCGGGAGAGGTCCCAGACGCTCGAACACGGATACGTTGGCTGTCTCCTTCTTCTCGGGTTGCATTCGGGCAGTTGCCGATTGCTGGTGTAATCGGCTCATTCCTGAATCCCAGCAGTTCTGAAGAAGGGGCAGTCCCAGTGCCTTTCCACGTTGTCCGACCCTTCAGACCTTCCTCCGGTGCGACGTTCATACCCGTCGTCGTGGCCGTTGGTCCGACGATACCTCCCGTCCGCATCAGACCGATGATCTCTTTGCTCGCCTTCGCCGTAGCGGTGATGTCGGTCGTATGGCTGATCGTATTTGCTGAGGAGGTGCTCGGGAAACGAGCGTGGACGCTGTGGGTTCCTCACCTCCTCCTTGGCCAGGTACCGTTTATTGTCGTCTTGGGGCCGGTCTCGCGGACCGGCTCCCTCCTTCTCTCTGCCACGAGCGTGGCTGCTCTCCGCTTTGTCCGCGCCATGGCGAATCACGAACCCTGCCATATTGGCATCGAACGAGAACCCTGGTTCCCTTATGGAGTGGCTGAGGTCGACCGTATCGTCGCCAGGCAAAGGACGTGTGCCTCCGTCGAGCCCGATGCCGTGTGAACGGGTCTTCCCATAGGAGCCGATGAGTTCGGTTCCGATGACCGCCTTGGCCTTGTTATGCTTCTTCGTGGGCTCGCCAGTGAGCTCCTCGTATGTGACCGGAGTTTCTTCTGCCACTTCTGATGAAGACGGTATGGTGTCTTTCGCCATCTCTGATGAGGATAGCGAGATGGTTGTCGTTGAAGATTTGTCCCACCGGGCGTGCCAGAATGTGTTGGCGTCAGAAACCCACCGGCGGGCAGCGACCAGCCAACACGGTAGAGCCGGGAATGACTAGGGCTGCGGCTGGCCCCAGTCCCTCAGAGCGACGGCCCGCAAAGCCTCTGGTCGCGCGCGATGCTGGGTCGCAAGGGCGTGCCACGACCTATACCTGGTCAGGAAGGTGTGGATGATGCCTCGCTTAGTTTCCTGCAGGGCACACACGTACACGTTAAATACGAGCCTCGATCGGCTCTCAGGTTGTCCTGTGAATCGGCTCAGGGAGCCGATTCACCCATGATTCGTCCAAGGTGGCCGAATATATGGTGGTCCTGCTTGATCAATATAAAGCGTATGAGATCCACGACGATCTAGGGTTTTCACCGCATAATCGGATCATCCTACTCACGATTGGGCCTCGCGCTCACGCACGGTAAACGTAAGCCAGCCCTAGACAAGGCCTAAAAACCAACACTAGGTTGATCCTCGGAACATCCTGTCTAGGGGCAGCAAACTACACCTGCATGCCGCTGGATCCTCCAACCCTTTGTAAGGCCTAACTATTGCAGATATTAAACTAATCCTTGATGAATCAAGGATCGACCATAACGGATCAGATCTACTAAACAAAGATCAAGCGGGGTGCCCCCCCTGCACCCATGATGAGGCACAAGGACGGCTAGACGCGCAAGGGTTGCACTACGCGAGCATATGATGCTAAGAACGATGCTAACCCTAACGCGTCTACGATAACTACGTTGCTCGCCATCAAAAACGCTTCAGTACGAGCAACGCATGAACAACTAGGCAGGCTTGTGCTGCCTAGATCGCGAGATGCGATCTAGGCAGCATGATGCTTACCGGAGGAACCCTCGAGACGAAGGAGTTGGCGATGCGCCGAGATTGGTTTGTGTTGAACGTTGGTTGTTGTTTATTCCATAAACCCTAGGTACATATTTATAGTCCAGGGGACTTTCTAATGTGGGCGTGCACTAAACCGTGCACGAGATAAACTCTAATTTCTACGTAACCTACTATAAAGATACACGGGCCAACTAGCCCAAACTTGATACACAAGGCCGATTCACATATCTGTCCACGCATATATCTTCAAGTCCATCTTGATCGCGGCCCACCTCGACTTGGCCAAATTCGTGATAACACATGATCCTCCCCTGTCTAGGGGCAAACGACACCCTGCATGCCGCTGGATCCTCCAACCCTTTGTAAGGCCTAACTATTGCAGATATTAAACTAATCCTTGATGAATCAAGGAGCGACCATAACGGATCAGATCTACTAAATAAAGATCAAGCGGGGTGCCGCCCCTGCACCCATGATGAGGCACAAGGACGGCTAGACGCGCAAGGGTTGCACTACGCGAGCATATGATGCTAAGAACGATGCTAACCCTAACGCGTCTACGATAACTACGTTGCTCGCCATCAAAAAGGCTTCAATACGAGCAACGCATGAACAACTAGGCAGGCTCGTGCTGCCTAGATCGCGAGATGCGATCTGGCAGCATGGTGCTTACCGGAGGAACCCTCGAGATGAAGGAGTTGGCGATGCGCCGAGATTGGTTTGTATTGAACGTTGGTTGTTGTTTATTCCATAAACCCTAGGTACATATTTATAGTCCGGCGGACTTTCTAATGTGGGCGTGCACTAAACCGTGCACAAGATAAACTCTAATTTCTACGTAACCTACAAAGATACACGGGCCAACTAGCCCAAACTTGATACACAAGGCCGATTCACATATCTGTCCACGCATATATCTTCAAATCCATCTTGATCGCGGCCCACCTCTGACTTGGCGAATGTGTGATAACCTTCCTCTTGGGGTTCCCAACGACATGTACATCTCATCAAGCACTTTTTCTGGCGTCGTTGCGGGGAATCAAGACACGGCAAGGGAGTCTCCACTTCCAATCTCTTTACTTTGTTTTTGTCTTGCTTTACTTTAGTTTATTTTCTTCTTTGCTACATATTATAAACACAAAAAAATTAGTTACTTTACTTACTGTCTTATTTACTTGTTCTATATCAAAACACAAAAAAATTAGTTACTTGTCTTTACTTTATTTGCCTAGTTTACTTTTTGCTTATTTCATCATGCTTCATCCTAAGTTTACTTTGGAAAAGATACCGGTAGGACGAGGGTGTATCATTGGAAGAGATAATATAGAAGAATTTTTCACCCATGTTAGTATGGATGAAGATTTTGAAGATATACCATTATTAAAAACTGCTCCTACTTATGAAAGTGCTTCTGCCTGTTTAATACACATGTTGGAAACTAGATTTGTTAATCTCAATCCCATAATACAACATATGTTTCTTACACTTTCGGATATGGAGATGGGAGAAAAGAGAAATTTTGTTTTAAAAGTCCTTGTTAGAGAATTTGAGGATATAGTTAAAGAAGCTAGAAAAGTTTTTATTAAGCATAAGAGGCTTGGTTTCTTTCCTAATTTTAAACAAATACTTGAAAAGATGGATATGGATAGAATTAAGTATACTAATAATGTTAATGATGGTAGGGAGATTAAAGCACCAATACCTAGTAAGCTCCTAGGGATGCATGAAGCTTTGGAAAATAACTATGCTTGGCTTGTTCCTGAAAATTTGTTTGATGAGAATAGTAAGCCTAGGAGCAATGAGAGAGGAGTTACTTATATAGACCAGATACAATGCATTGTTGAGAAAACTCCCAACTCCCAAGGTAATAATGTTGATGCTTCATCTCTTGAAAATACTTGATTTGCACTTTCTGCGCTAGCTGAAAGGCGTTAAAGAAAAACACTTCTTGGGAGATAACCCAAGTTTCATTTTATTTACTGTATTGTTGAGTCTTGGAAGTTGTTTACTACTGTAGCAACCTCTCCTTATAATGTTTTTGTGCCAAGTAAAATTTCTATGTTAAAGTTGATACTATATTTGGGATTGCTGCGCAGAAACAGCATTGCTGTCTGTCACGAATTCTCGTAGAAGTCTCTGTAAAAAAATATAAAAAATCTGCAAATTTACAAGCGTGATCCTCAGATATGTACGCAACTTTCATTAGTTTTGAGTTTTTCCATTTGAGCAAGTTAAGTGCCCCTTCCAGATTCATCTTTACGGACTGTTCTGTTTTTGACAGATTCTGTCTTTTATTTCGCATTGCCGCTTTTGCTATGTTGAATGAGTTTCTTTGTTCCATTAACTTTCAGAAGCTTTGTGCAATGTCCAGAAGTGTTTAGAATGATTCTGTCACCTCTGAATGTGTGAATTTTGGTTATGCACTAACTCTCTAATGAGTTTGCTTGAAGTTTGGTGTGGAGGAAGTTTTCAAGGGTCAAGAGAAGAGGATGATATACTATGATCAAGAAGAGTGAAAGGTCTAAGCTTGGGGATGCCCCGTGGTTCATCCCTGCATATTTTAAGAAGACTCAAGCATCTAAGCTTGGGGATGCCCAAGGCATCCCCTTCTTCATCGACAACATTATCAGGTCACTTCTAGTGAAACTATATTTTTATTCCGTCACATCCTATGTTCTTTACTTGGAGCATCGGTTTGCTTTTACTTTTGTTTTGGTTTGAATAAAGTTGGATCCCACCATTCTTATATTGGAGATATTACGCTCCGCTTTTTCATATGGAACACTTGTGTTCTTAATTGTGCTTTAATGTTCATGGCGAAGGCTGAAATTGCTTCATTAAATTGCTATTTGGTTGGAATCGGAAAATGCTGCATATTGTTTGGTAAATTTGGCAATTGTTTGAGCTCTCATAGATCATGTTTAAGCTCTTGCATCATGTAGTTTAATCTATTAATGAAGAACTACCGTAGAGCTTGTTTAATTTGGTTTGCATGATTGGTCTCTCTAAGTCTAGATATTTTCGGGTAAAGTGTTTGAACAACAAGGAAGACAGTGTAGAGCCTTATAATGCTTGCAATATGTTCTTGTGTGAGTTTTGCTGTACCTGTTCATACTTGTGTTTGCTTCAAACAACCTTGCTAGCCCAAACCTTGTACTGAGAGGAAATGCTTCTCGTGCATCCAAACACCTTGAGCCAAAATCCATGCCATTTGTATCCACCATATCTACCTACTATGTGGTATTTTTCTGCCATTCCAAAGTAAATTAGTTGAGTGCTACCTTTAAAATTTCATTCCTTTACCTTTACAATATATAGCTCATGGGACAAATAGCTTAAAAACTATTGTGGTGATGAATATGTAGTTATGTGTCTTAATTCTTATAAGTTGCTTGTTGAGCGGTAACCATGTTTCTGGGGACGCCATCAACTTTACCTTTGTTGGATATCATGTGAGATGCTATGCATGTCCGTCTTGTCTGAAGTAAGTGCGATTTCATGATCAAATGGTTTGAGTATGCATATGTTAGAGAAGAACATTGGGCCGCCAACTAAAGCCATGTATCATGGTGGAAGTTTCAGTTTGGACATACAACCTCAATCTCTTATGAGAATATTAAACTGTTGTTGAATGCTTAAGCATTAAAAGAGGAGTCCATTATCTGTTGTCTATGTTGTCCCGGTATGGATGTCTAAGTTGAGAATAATCAAAAGCGAGAAATCCAATGCGTGCTTTCTCCTTAGACACTTGTACAGGCGGCATAGAGGTACCCCTTTGTGACACTTGGTTGAAACATATGTTATGCGATGATAATCCGTGTCTTCCGAGCTAAGTAGGACAAGGTGCGAGCACTATTAGTACTCTATGCATGAGACATGCAACTTGTAGAAAGTATTATGCATAGCACATATGAATTATTACTACCGTTGACAAAATTGTTTCTATGTTTTCAAAACAAAAGCTCTAGCACAAAAATAGTAATCCATGCTTCCCTCTGCGAAGGGCCATTCTTTTACTTTATGTTGAGTCAGTTTACCCACTTCTTTCTATCTTAGAAGCAAACACTTGTGTTAACTGTGTGCATTGATTCTTACATGTTTACTTATTGCACCTGTTATATTACTCTATGTTGAAAAATATCCATGAGATATACATGTTACAAGTTGAAAGCATTTGCTGAAACTTAATCATCCTTTGTGTTGCTTCAATTCATTCTACTTTGAATTTATTGCTTATGAGTTAGCTCTTATGCAACTCTTATTGATACTTGTTTGAAAGTACTATTCATGAAAAGTTTTGCTATATGATTCATTTGTTTAGTCATTATCTTTGTTAGCAATCTTTTGTTCAGATCACTCCATTCATCTCATATGCTTTACAATAATGTTGATCAAGATTATGTTGGTAGCATGTCACTTCAGAAATTATTTGTTATCGTTTACCTACTCGGGACGAGTAGGAACTAAGCTTGGGGATGCTTGATACGTCTCAAACGTATCTATAATTTCTTATGTTCCATGCTAATTTTATTACAATACTTAAATGTTTTATACATACTTTACAACATTATTATACATTTTCCGGCACTAACCTATTAACAAGATGCCGAAGTGACAGTTGCTGTTTTTCTGCTGTTTTTGGTTTCAGAAATCCTAGTAAGGAAATATTCTCGGAATTGGAAGAAATCAACGCCCGGGGCCTATTTATACACGAAGCTTCCGAAGACCGAAAGGGAGACGAAGTGGGGCCACGAGGGGGCCACACCCGGCGGCGCGGCCCAAGCCCTGGCCGCGCCGGCCTGTTGTGGGCCTCGCGTCGCCCCCGACCTACCCTTCCGCCACTTAAAGCCTTCGTCGCGAAACCCCTGTACCGAGAGCCACGATATGGAAAACATTCGAGAGGTCGCCGCCGCGAATCCCATCTCGGGATTCAGAGATCGCCTCCGGCACCCTGCCAGAGGGGGAATCATCACCGAGGGGCTCTACATCATCATGCCCCACCTCCGGATTGATGCGTGAGTAGTTCATCCTTGGACTATGGGTCCATAGCAGGTAGCTAGATGGTTGTCTTCTCCGCTTGTGCTATCATTGTTTAGATCTTGTGAGCTGCCTAACATGATCAAGATCATCTATTTGTAATGCTACATGTTGTGTTTGGCGGGATCCGATGAATATAGAATACTATGTTAAGTTGATTATCAATCTATCATATATGTGTTGTTTATGTTCTTGCATGCTCTCCGTTGCTAGTAGAGGCTCTGGCCAAGTTGATACTTGTAACTCCAAGAGGGAGTATTTATGCTCGATAGTGGGTTCATGCCTCCATTGAATCTGGGACAGTGACAGAAAGTTCTAAGGTTGTGGATGTGTTGTTGCTACTAGGGATAAAACATCGATGCTTTGTCTAAGGATATTTGTGTTGATTACATTACGCACCATACTTAATGCAATTATCTGTTGTTTACAACTTAATACCGGAAGGGGTTCGGATGATAACCCGAAGGTGGATTATTTAGGCATAGATGCATGTTGATAGCGGTCTATGTACTTTGTCGTAATGCCCTGATTAAATCACATAGTAATCATCATTGATATGTATTGAATCTTTATTTGTCAATTGCCCCTGTAATTTGTTCACCCAACATGTTAGTTATCTTATTGGAGAGACACCTCTAGTGACTGTGGACCCCAGTCCATTCTTTTACATCTGAATACATTCTACTGCTTTTACTATTCTTTGCAAACAAACACCATCTTCCACTCGATACGTTTAATCTTTTGTTTTCAGCAAGCCGGTGAGATTGACAACCTCATTGTTACGTTGGGGCAAAGTACTTTGATTGTGTTGTGCAGGTTCCACGTTGGCGCCGGTTTCACTGGTGTTGCGCCGCACTACATTCCTCCACCAACAACCTTCATGTGCTTCTTGGCTCCTACTGGTTCGATAACCTTGGTTTCTTTCTGAGGGAAAACTTGCCGCTGTGCGCATCATACCTTCCTCTTGGGGTTCCCAAGGACGTGTACATCGACGCGCATCAGGCAGCAAGCGAACATGTGGCAGAACTTGTTGGAAACTGTGTTTCAATGCTTAGAAACAAGGCCTAGGGATCATACTTTCACTAGTGGACACTCTCAACAATGATCACATAATTGAATAAATAAATGCTACTCTCAAACACTCTCTTGTTGGATAACAAACACCATTCATTGTGTAGGGCTGCAAAAGCACACCTCAAGCCGGAGTAAACAAGCTCCACAACGTCATAAAGGAATCACACACGATGCGCACACTGTCACCATCACACCGTGGAGAGTGACTCCGGAGTTCATATTAAAGTAACCTCTAGAGTGCATAATAGACAAGAGTAACATCTACATATTCAACTAGATTACAAAGCTCATGATCACATAAAGATCACACCATGGGAGAGAGAGATGAACCACATAGCTACCGGTAGAGCCCTCAGCCTCGGGGGAGAACTACTCCCTCCTCATCATGGGAGTCGGCAGCGGCGATGAAGATGACGGTGGTGTCGATGGAGATGACTCCGGGGGCAATTCCCCGTCCCGGCAGCGTGCCGGAACAGAGACTTATGTCCCCCAAAACTTGTCTTCGCGATGGCGGCGGCTACGGAACTCTTCGTGGAATATGACTTGATTTTTTAGGGTTTTCGCATCTGGGAGAATATATAGGCGGAAGGGCGGCCTCGGAGGGGCCCCAGGGTGAACTCCCCACCTGGTGGCGCGGCAGAGGGGTGGGTCGCGCCCCCCTATGGTGTGGGGGCCCCTTGGCCCTCCTGTGGCCCTTCTCTGGCTCTCTGGGTCCGCCTCGGTAAAATATTGACTTCTGTCTTCGTGGGGTCCAATTCCGAGAATATTTCTGTGTAAAATTTCTGAAACCAAAAACAGCAGAAAACAGGAACTGGCGCTTCGGCATCTTGTTAATAGGTTAGTCCCGGAAAATGCATAAAAATGATATAAAGTATGAGCAAAACATGTAGGTATTGTCATAAAACTAGCATGGAACATAAGAAATTATAGATACGTTGGACACGTATCAAGCATCACCAAGCTTAGTTCCTACTCGCCCTCGAGTAGGTAAACGATAAAAAGAATAATTTCTGAGGTGACATGCTACTGATGGCGTGTAACTCACACGTTCGTTGGGAACCCCAAGAGGAAGGTATGATGCGCACAGTAGTAAGTTTTCCCTCAGAAAGAAACCAAGGTTTAATCGAACCAGGAGGAGCCAAGAAGCACGTTGAAGGTTGATGGTGGCGAAATGTGATGCGGCGCAACAACAGGGATTCCGGCGCCAACGTGGAACCTGCACAACACAATCCAAGTACTTTGCCCCAACGAAACAGTGAGGTTGTCAATCTCACCGGCTTGCTGTAACAAAGGATTAACCGTATTGTGTGGAAGATGATTGTTTGCAGAAAACAGTAAAACAAGTATTGCAGTAGATTGTATGCGATGTAAAGAATAGGACCGGGGTCCACGGTTCACTAGAGGTGTCTCTCCCATAAGATAAAAGCATGTTGGGTGAACAAATTACAGTCGGGCAATTGACAAATAGAGAAGGGCATAACAATGCATATACATGATATGATAAATATTGTGAGATTTAATCCGGGCATTACGACAAAGTACATAGACCGCCATCCAACTGCATCTATGCCTAAAAAGTCCACCTTCAGGTTATCATCCGAACCCCATTTAGTATTAAGTTGCAAAGCAACAGACAATTGCATTAAGTATGGTGCGTAATGTAATCGACAACTACATCCTTAGACATAGAATCAATGTTTTATCCCTAGTGGCAACAGCACATCACAACCTTAGAACCTACTGTCACGTCCCAGTGTCAATGAAGGCATGAACCCACTATCGAGCATAAATACTCCCTCTTGGAGTTAAGAGCAAAAACTTGGCCAGAGCCTCTACTAATAACGGAGAGCATGCAAGATCATAAACAACACATAAACAATAGATTGATAATCACCATAACATAGTATTCTATATCCATCGGATCCCGACAAACACAACATATAGTATTACAGATAGATGATCTTGATCATGTTAGGCAGCTCACAAGATCCAACAATGAAGCATAATTAGGAGAAGACGACCATCTAGCTACTGCTATGGACCCATAGTCCAGGGGTGAACTACTCACTCATCACTCCGGAGGTGATCATGGCGATGAAGAGTCCTCCGGAGATGAATCCCCTCTCCGGAGGCGGAGGCGATCTCCTGAATCCCCGAGATGGGATTCGCGGCGCGTCTCTGGAAGGTTTTCCGTATCGTGGCTCTCGGTTGGGGTTTCGCGACGGAGGCTATTTGTAGGCGGAAGGGCAGGTCAAGAGGCGGCGCGAGGGGCCCACACCACGGCCGGCGCGGCCAGGGCCTGGCGCGCCGCCTGGTGTGGCCACCTCGTGGCCCCACTTCGACTCCCCTTCGGTCTTCCGGAAGCTTCATGCAAAAATAGGACCCTGGGCGGTGATTTCGTCCAATTCCGAGAATATTTCGTTAAGGATTTCTGAAACCAAAAGCAGAAAACAGCAACTGGCTCTTCGGCATCTTGTTAATAGGTTAGTTCCAGAAAATGCGTAAATACGACATATAATGTGCATAAAACATGTAGGTATCATCAATAAAGTAGCATGGAACATAAGAAATTATCGATACGTTGGAGACGTATCAGCACCCCCAAGCTTAGTTCTGCTCGTCCCGAGCAGGTAAAACGATAACAAAGATAATTTCTGAAGTGACATGCCATCATAATCTTGATCATACTATTGTAAACATATGTAATGAATGCAGCGATCAAAACAATGGTAATGACATGAGTAAACAACTGAATCATAAAGCAAAGACTTTTCATGAATAGTACTTCAAGACAAGCATCAATAAGTCTTGCATAAGAGTTAACTCATAAAGCAATAAATCAAAGTAAAGGTATTGAAGCAACACAAAGGAAGATTAAGTTTCAGCGGTTGCTTTCAACTTATAACATGTATATCTCATGGATATTGTCAACATAAAGTAGTATAACAAGTGCAATATGCAAGTATGTAGGAATCAATGCACAGTTCACACAAGTGTTTGCTTCTTAAGGTGGAGAGAGATAGGTAAACTGACTCAACAATAAAAGTAAAAGAATGGTCCTTCAAAGAGGAAAGCATCGATTGTTGTATTTGTGCTAGAGCTTTTATTTTGAAAACATGAAACAATTTTGTCAACGGTAGTAATAAAGCATATGAGTTATGTAAATTATATCTTACAAGTTGCAAGCCTCATGCATAGTATACTAATAGTGCCCGCACCTCGTCCTACTTAGCTTGGACTACCGGATCTTTGCATGCCATGTTTCAACCAAGTGTCACAAAGGGGTACCTCCATGCCGCCTGTACAAAGGTCTAAGGAGAAAGCTCGCATTTTGGATTTCTCGCTTTTGATTATTCTCAACTTAGACATCCATACCGGGACAACATGGACAACAGATAATGGACTCCTCTTAAATGCATAAGCATGTAGCAACAATTATTATTCTCATATGAGATTGAGGATATATGTCCAAAACTGAAACTTCAACCATGATTCATGGCTTTAGTTAGCGGCCCAATGTTCTTCTCTAACAATTTTGCATGCTCCAATCATTAAGGTGATAGATCCTTCAGACAAGACGGACATGCATAGCAACTCACATGATATTCAACAATAGTTGATGGCGTTCCCCAGAAGCATGGTTATCGCACAACAAGCAACTTAATAAGAGATAAAGTGCATAAGTACATATTCAATATTACGATAGTTTTTAAGGCTATTTTGTCCCATGAGCTATATATATGCAAAGGTGAATGATGGAATTTTAAAGGTAGCACTCAAGCAATTTACTTTGGAATGGCGGAGAAATACCATGTAGTAGGTAGGTTTGGTGGACACAAATGGCATAGTAGTTGGCTCAAGGATTTTGGATGCATGAGAAGTATTCCCTCTCGATACAAGGTTTAGGCTAGCAAGGTTATTTGAAGCAAACTCAAGGATGAACCGGTGCAGCAAAACTCACATAAAAGACATATTGTAAACATTATAAGACTCTACACCGTCTTCCTTGTTGTTCAAAACTCAATACTAGATATTATCTAGACCTTAGAGAGACCAAATATGCAAACCAAATTTTAGCAAGCTCTATGTATTTCTTCATTAATGGGTGAAAAGCATATGATGCAAGAGCTTAAACATGAGCATTACAATTGCTAAGTATCACATTATCCAAGACATTTTATAATTACTACATGTAGCATTTTCCAATTCCAACCATATAACAATTTAACGAAGAAGAAACTTCGCCTTGAACATTATGAGTAAAGCCTAAGGACATATTTGTCCATATGCAACAGCGGAGCGTGTCTCTCTCCCAAAAAGTGAATGCTAGGATCCATTTTATTCAAACAAAAACAAAAACAAAACAAACCGACGCTCCAAGCAAAGAACACAAGATGTGATTGAATAAAAATATAGTTTCAGGGGAGGAACCTGATGATATTGTCGATGAAGAAGGGGATGCCTTGGGCATCCCCAAGCTTAGACGCTTGAGTCTTCTTAAAATATGCAGGGATGAACCACGGGGGCATCCCCAAGCTTAGAGCTTTCACTCCTCTTGATCATAGTATATCATACTCCTCTCTTGACCCTTGAAAACTTCCTTCACACCAAACTTCAAGCAAACTCATTAGAGGGTTAGTGCACAATTAATAATTCACATGTTCAGAGGTGGCACAATCATTCTTTACACTTCTGGACATTGCATAAAGCTACTGGACATTAATGGATCAAAGAAATAAATCCAACATAGCAAAAGAGGCAATGCGAAATAAAAGGCAGAATCTGTCAAAAACAGAACAGTCCGTAAAGACGAATTTTAAAATGGCACCAGACTTGCTCAAATGGAAAAACTCAAAACTAATGAAAGTTGCGTACATATCTGAGGATCACGCTCGTAAATTGGCAGATTTTTTAGAATTTTCTACAGAGACTTGTGCCCAGATTCGTGACAGACAGCAATGCTGTTTCTGCGCAGCGATCCCAAATATAACATCAACTTTGACATAGAAACTTTACTTGGCACAAAAACATGATAAGGAGAGGTTGCTACAGTAGTAAACAACTTCCAAGACTCAACAAAACAAAAAATTGCTGTAGTAAAAACATGGGTTGTCTCCCATAAGCGCTTTTCTTTAACGCCTTTCAGCTAGGCGCAGAAAGTGCAAATCAAGTAACATCGAGAGTAGAAGCATCAACATTATTACCTTGGGAGCTGGGAGTTTTCTCAACAATGCATTGTATCTGGTCTATATAAGTAACTCCTCTCTCATTGCTCCTAGGCTTACTATTCTCATCAAACAAATTTTCAGGAACAAGCCAAGCATAGTTGTTTTCCAAAGCTTCATGCATTCCTAGTAGTTTACTAGGTATTGGCGCTTTAATTTCCCTACCATCATTAACATTACTAGTATACTTAATTCTATCCATATCCATCTTTTCAAGTATTTGTTTAAAATTAGGAAAGAAACCAAGCCTCTTATGCTTAATAAAAACTTTTCTAGCTTCTTTAACTATATCCTCAAATTCTCTAACAAGGACTTTTAAAACAAAATTTCTCTTTTCCCCCATCTCCATATCCGAAAGTGTAAGAAACATATGTTGTATTATGGGATTGAGATTAACAAATCTAGTTTCTAACATGTGTATCAAACAGGCAGAAGCACTTTCATAAGTAGGAGCAGTTTTTAATAATGGTATATCTTCAAAATCTTCATCCATACTAACATGGGTGAAAAATTCTTCTATATTATCTCTTCCAATGATACACCCTCGTCCTACCGGTATCTCTTCCAAAGTAAACTTAGGATTAAGCATGATGAAATAAGCAAAAAGTAAACTAGGCAAACAAAGTAAAGATAAGTAACTAATTTTTTTGTGTTTTTGATATAGAGAGCAAGACAATAAATAAAGTAAAACTAGCAACTAATTTTTTGTGTGTTTTGTTTAGGTGCAGCAAACAAAGTAGTAACTAAAATAAAGCAAGACAAAAACAAAGTACAGAGATTGGAAGTGGAGACTCCCCTTGCAGCGTGTCTTGATCTCCCGGCAACGGCGCCAGAAAAAGAGCTTGATGGTGTGTAACTCACACGTTCGTTGGGAACCCCAAGAGGAGGTATGATGCGCACAGCAAGTTTTCCCTCAGAAAGAAACCAAGGTTTAATCGAACCAGGAGGAGCCAAGAAGCACGTTGAAGGTTGATGGTGGCGAAATGTGATGCGGCGCAACAACAGGGATTCCGGCGCCAACGTGGAACCTGCACAACACAATCCAAGTACTTTGCCCCAACGAAACAGTGAGGTTGTCAATCTCACCGGCTTGCTGTAACAAAGGATTAACCGTATTGTGTGGAAGATGATTGTTTGCGAGAAAACAGTAAAACAAGTATTGCAGTAGATTGTATGCGATGTAAAGAATAGGACCGGGGTCCACAGTTCACTAGAGGTGTCTCTCCCATAAGATAAAAGCATGTTGGGTGAACAAATTACAGTCGGGCAATTGACAAATAGAGAAGGGCATAACAATGCATATACATGATATGATAAATATAGTGAGATTTAATCCGGGCATTACGACAAAGTACATAGACCGCCATCCAACTGCATCTATGCCTAAAAAGTCCACCTTCAGGTTATCATCCGAACCCCATTCAGTATTAAGTTGCAAAGCAACAGACAATTGCATTAAGTATGGTGCGTAATGTAATCGACAACTACATCCTTAGACATAGAATCAATGTTTCATCCCTAGTGGCAACAACACATCACAACCTTAGAACCTACTGTCACGATCCCAGGTGTCAATGAAGGCATGAACCCACTATCGAGCATAAATACTCCCTCTTGGAGTTAAGAGCAAAAACTTGGCCAGAGCCTCTACTAATAACGGAGAGCATGCAAGATCATAAACAACACATAAGCAATAGATTGATAATCACCATAACATAGTATTCTCTATCCATCGGATCCCGACAAACACAACATATAGTATTACAGATAGATGTGTTGGAGATATGCCCAAGAGGCAATAATAAAAGTGGTTATTATATATCTTTATGTTTATGATAAATGTTTATATACCATGCTATAATTGTATTAACTGAAACATTGATACATGTGTGATATGTAAACAACAAAGAGTCCCTAGTAAGCCTCTTAACTAGCTTGTTGATTAATAGATGATTAGTTTCATAATCATGAACATTGGATGTTATTAATAACAATATTATATCATTATATGAATGATGTAATGGACACACCCAATTAAGCGTAGCATAAGATCACGTCATTAAGTTATTTGCTATAAGCTTTCGTTACATAGTTACCTAGTCCTTATGACCATGAGATCATGTAAATCACTTATACCGGAAAGGTACTTTGATTACATCAAACGCCACTGCGTAAATGGGTGGTTATAAAGGTGGGATTAAGTATCCGGAAAGTATGAGTTGAGGCATATGGATCAACAGTGGGATTTGTCCATCCCGATGACGGATAGATATACTCTGGGCCCTCTCGGTGGAATGTCGTCTAATGTCTTGCAAGCATATGAATAAGTTCATAAGAGACCACATACCACGGTACGAGTAAAGAGTACTTGTCAGGAGACGAGGTTGAACAAGGTATAGTGTGATACCGATGATCAAACCTCGGACAAGTAAAATATCGCGTGACAAAGGGAATTGGTATCGTATGTGAATGGTTCATTCGATCACTAAAGTCATCGTTGAATATGTGGGAGCCATTATGGATCTCCAGATCCCGCTATTGGTTATTGGTCGGAGTGAGTACTCAACCATGTCCGCATAGTTCGCGAACCGTAGGGTGACACACTTAAAGTTGGATGTTGAAATGGTAGAACTTGAATATGGAATGGAGTTCGAATATTTGTTCGGAGTCCCGGATGAGATCCCGGACATCACGAGGAGTTCCGGAATGGTCCGGAGAATAAGATTCATATATAGGATGTCATTTTATGTGTTTGAAAATGATTCGGAAGGTTCTATGGAAGGTTCTAGAAGGTTCTAGAAAAGTCCGGAAGAAACCACCAAGGAAGGTGGAGTCCACATGGGACTCCACCTCCATGGCCGGCCAACCCTAGTGGGGGAGGAGTCCCAAGTGGACTCCCCCTTAGGGGGCCGGCCACCCCCCCATATGGGAGGTGGAAACCCCACCTCTAGTGGGACTCCTAGTTTGGCTAGGTTTCCCCACCATATGGAAGGTTTTTCGTTCGGGTCTTATTCGAAGACTTGGAGACTAACTCTTGGGGATCCACCTATATAATGAGGGGCCAAGGGAGGGGGCCGGCCACCCCAAGACCACAAGCTGGCCGCCCCATTGAAGTGGCCGGCCACCCCCTCCCAAACCCTAGCCGCCCCCTCTCCTCCATATCTCCCGCGTAGCTTTAGCGAAGCTCCGCCGGAGTTCATCACCACCACCGACACCACACCGTCGTGCTGTCGGATTCAAGAGGAGCTACTACTTCCGCTGCCCGCTGGAACGGGGAGGTGGACGTCGTCTTCATCAACAACCGAACGTGTGACCGAGTACGGAGGTGCTGCCCGTTCGTGGCGCCGGAACCGATCGTGATCAAGATCTTCTACGCGCTTTTGCAAGCGGCAAGTGAACGTCTACCGCAGCAACAAGAGCCTCCTCTTGTAGGCTTTGGAATCTCTTCAAGGGTGAGACTCGATAATCCCCTCGTTGCTACCGTCTTCTAGATTGCATCTTGGCTTGGATTGCGTGTTCGCCGTAGGAAAATTTTTGTTTTCTATGCAACGTTATCCTACAGTGGTATCAGAGCCGTGTCTATGCATAGATGGTTGCACGAGTAGAACACAATGGTTTTGTGGGCGTTGATGCTTATGTTATCTTTAGCTTGAGTACTTTGCATCTTTGTGGCATAGTGGGATGAAGCGGCTCGGGCTAACTTTACATGACCGCGTTCATGAGATTTGCTCCACGCTTGACATGCAACTTGTATTGCATAAGTGGCTTTGCGGGTGTCTGTCTCTCCTACTATAGTGAAGATTCAATTTACTCTTCTATTGACAACACTAGTATCACCGTTGTGGTTGATGTTCGTAGGTAGATTGGATCTTGCTCGAAAACCCTAAACCACGTAAAATATGCAAACCAAATTAGAGAACGTCTAACTTGTTTTTGCAGGGTTTGGTGATGTGATATGGCCATAATGTGATGATGACTATGTATGAGATGATCATTATTGTATTGTGGCAACCGGCAGGAGCCTTATGGTTGTCTTTAAATTTCATGTTGAGTAGTATTTCAAAGTAGTTGTAATAGTTGCTACATGGAGGACGATCATGAAGACGGCGCCATTGACCTTGGTGCTTCGCCGACGATGATGGAGATCATGCCCGTTGATGATGGAGATCATGTCCGTGCTTTGAAGATGAAGATCAAAGGCGCAAAGACAAAAGGGCCATATCATATCACATATGAACTGCATGTGATGTTAATCCTTTTATGCATCTTATTTTGCTTAGATCGCGACGGTAGCATTATAAGATGATCCCTCTCACTAAAATTTCAAGATAATAAAGTGTTCATCCTTAGTAGCACCGTTGCCAAGACTTGTCGTTTCGAAGCATCTCGTGATGATCGGGTGTGATAGAATCAACAAGTGCATACAACGGGTGCAAGCCAGTTTTGCACATGCGGATACTAAGGTGGCCTTGACGAGCCTAGCATGTACAGACATGGTCTCGGAACACGTGATACCGAAAGGTAGAGCATGAATCATATGATTGATATGATGAACACTTTGAGTGTTCGCCATTGAAATTACATCTTGTCTCGTGATGATCGGGCATAGGTGTGATGGATTTGGTTCGTGTGATCACTAAGACAATGCGAGGGATATTGTTTTGAGTGGGAGTTCACCTAGTTTTTAATTTTGTTAAATTAAAATTTGAACTCAATTTATCATAAACATTAGTCTAAACTATTGCAAATATGTTGTAGATATGGCGTCCTCAATCAATTTTAACCAGTTCCTAGAGAAAGAAAAGCTTAAGAGCAACGGTAGCAACTTCACCGACTGGTTCCGTCATGTGAGGATCTTCCTCAATGGCGGAAACCTGCAATATGTGCTTGATGCACCGCTAGGTGACCCTCCTGCAGAAACTGAAACCGATGAAGTAAAGAATGTTTACGCGACTCGGAAAACTCGGTACTCTCAAGTTCAGTGTGCCATCCTGTGCAGTCTGGAAGCCGATCTTCAAAAACGTTTTGAGCACCACGATCCACATGAGTTAATCAATGAGTTAAAGACTATCTTTGAGACTCATGCGGCCGTGGAATGCTATGAAGCATCGAAACACTTCTTCAGCTGCATGATGGAAGAAGGCAACTCCGTTAGTGAGCACATGCTCGCCATGACCGGGCATGCGAAGAAACTCAGTGACTTGGGAATAGTGATTCCTAACAGACTGGGGATTAATCGTGTCCTTCAATCACTGCCACCTAGTTATAAGAACTTTGTGATGAATTACAATATGCAGAACATGAACAAAGAGTTACCTGAACTCTTCGCCATGCTAAAATCTGCTGAGATTGAAATTAAGAAAGAGCACCAAGTGTTGATGGTCAACAAGACCACCAGCTTCAAGAAACAGGGCAAGTCTAAAGGCAAGAACAAGAAGAGTGGCAAGAAAGCTGCCACGCCTCCTGTGAAACCTAAGTCTGGCCCTAAGCCTGATGCTGAGTGCTATTACTGCAAGGAGAAGGGACACTGGAAGCGTAATTGCTCCAAGTATTTGGCGGATCTGAAGAGCGGCCTTGTCAAGAAGAAGAAAGAAGGTATATCTGATATACATGTTATAGATGTTTATCTCACTGGTTCTCGTACTAGTACCTGGGTATTTGATACTGGTTCGGTTGCTCATATTTGTAACTCGAAACAGGAACTAAAGAATAAACGAAGACTACTGAAGGATGAAGTGACGATGCGCGTTGGAAATGGATCCAAAGTCGATGTGATCGCTGTCGGCACACTTCCTCTACATCTACCTTCGGGATTAGTTTTAAGCCTAAATAATTGTTATTTTGTACCCGCGTTAAGCATGAACATTATATCTGGATCTTGTTTAATGCAAGACGGTTATTCATTCAAGTCTGAGAATAATGGTTGTTCTATTTTTATGAATAATATCTTTTATGGTCGAGCACCTGAAAAGAATGGCTTATTTCTGTTAGATCTCGATAGTAGCGATACACATATACATAACATTGATGCTAAGCGAATTAAATTAAGTGATAATTCTACTTATATGTGGCACTGTCGTCTTGGTCATATTGGAGTGAAACGCATGAAGAAACTCCATACCGATGGATTACTTGAATCACTTGACTTTGAGTCACTTGATAGATGCGAAGCATGTCTGATGGGAAAAATGACTAAGACTCCATTCTCGGGTATGATGGAGCGAGCTACTGACTTATTGGAAATCATACATACAGATGTGTGCGGACCAATGAGTGTAGCATCGCGCGGTGGTTATCGTTATGTTCTAACCTTCACAGATGATTTAAGTAGATATGGGTATATCTATTTAATGAAACATAAATCCGAAACTTTCGAGAAGTTTAAGGAATTCCAAAGTGAAGTAGAAAATCAACATAACAAGAAGATTAAATTTCTACGATCTGATCGCGGAGGTGAATATCTGAGTTATGAGTTTGGCATGCATTTAAAGAAATGCGGAATACTTTCACAATTGACACCGCCGGGAACACCACAACGAAACGGTGTGTCCGAACGTCGTAATCGAACTCTCTTAGATATGGTTCGTTCTATGATGTCTCTTACTGATTTACCTTTATCATTTTGGAGTTATGCATTAGAGACAGCCGCATTCACTTTAAATAGAGCACCATCAAAATCCGTTGAAACGACACCGTATGAATTATGGTTTAATAAGAAACCTAAGCTGTCGTTCCTAAAAGTTTGGGGTTGCGAAGCCTATGTAAAAAAGTTACAACCGGACAAGCTAGAACCCAAAGCGGAGAAATGCGTCTTCATAGGATACCCTAAGGAAACTATAGGGTACACTTTCTATCACAGATCCGAAGGCAAGATCTTTGTTGCTAAGAACGGAACCTTTCTTGAGAAAGAATTTCTCACTAAAGAAGTGACTGGAAGAAAAGTAGAACTCGATGAGATTGAAGAATCTCTACTCGTTGATCAGAGTAGCGCAGTACCGGAAGATGTTCCTGTGCCGCCTACACCGGCAACAGAGGAAGCTAATGATAATGATCATGAAACTTCAAATGAGATAGCTACTGAACCTCGCAGATCGACAAGGGAACGTGCCACTCCAGATTGGTATGATCCTTGTCTAAATGTCATGATTGTGGATAACAATGATGAAGACCCTGCGACGTATGAAGAAGCGATGATGAGCCCAGATTCCAACAAATGGCAAGAAGCCATGAAATCCGAAATGGGATCCATGTATGATAACAAAGTATGGACTTTGGTAGACTTACCTGATAGCCGAAAGGCTGTCGAAAATAAATGGATCTTCAAGAGAAAAACAGATGCTGATGGTAATATTACTGTCTATAAAGCTCGACTTGTCGCAAAGGGTTTCCGACAAATTCAAGGTGTTGACTACGATGAGACTTTCTCACCTGTAGCGAAGCTAAAATCTGTGAGGATTTTGTTAGCAATAGCTGCATTTTTCGATTATGAGATTTGGCAGATGGATGTCAAAACGGCGTTCCTTAATGGAGACATTGAGGAAGAGTTGTATATGGTACAACCCAAAGGTTTTGTCGATCCTAAAAATGCTAACAAAGTATGCAAACTTCAGCGTTCAATCTATGGACTGAAGCAAGCATCAAGAAGTTGGAACCGACGCTTTGATAAGGTGATCAAAGACTTCGGGTTTATACAGTGTCATGGAGAGGCCTGTATTTACAAGAAAGTGAGTGGGAGCTCTGTAGCGTTCCTGATATTATATGTAGATGACATATTATTGATTGGGAATGATATAGAACTATTAAGCAGTGTAAAGGGTTATTTGAATAATAGTTTTTCAATGAAAGACCTTGGTGAAGCATCATACATATTAGGCATCAAGATTTATAGAGATAGATCAAGACGTCTAATAGGGCTATCACAGAGTACATACCTGGACAAGATTCTAAAGAAGCTTAGAATGGACGAAAGTAAGAAAGGATTCTTACCTATGTTACCAGGCAAGGTCTTGAGTAAGACTCAAGGACCGGCTACGGCAGAAGAAAGAGAAAGGATGAGTCAGATCCCCTATGCCTCGGCAGTAGGCTCTATCATGTATGCCATGCTATGTACAAGACCGGATATAGCACATGTTGTTAGTTTGACTAGCAGATATCAAAGTGATCCAGGAATGGAACACTGGACAGCGGTCAAGAATATCCTGAAGTACTTGAAAAGAACTAAGGATATGTTTCTTTGTTATGGAGGTGACCAAGAGCTCGTTGTAACAAGTTACACCGATGCAAGTTGGAACACTGATCCTGATGACTCTAAGTCACAATCTGGGTACGTGTTTATATTGAATGGTGCTGCAGTAAGCTGGGCAAGCTCGAAGCAGTGCACGGTGGCGAAATCCTCAACAGAATCGGAGTACATAGCGGCTTCAGAGGCTTCATCAGAAGCGGTATGGATGAAGAGGTTCATTGTAGAGCTCGGTGTGGTTCCTAGTGCATTGACCCACTAGTCATCTACTGTGACAACATGGGTGCCATCGCCAATGCACAAGAACCAAGGTCACACAAGAGGCTGAAGCATATCAAGCTGCGTTATCATTCGATTCGCGAGTACATCGAAGATGGAGAAGTAAAGATTTGCAAAGTACACACTGATCTGAATGTAGCAGATCCGTTGACTAAAATATGCAGGGATGAACCACGGGGGCATCCCCAAGCTTAGAGCTTTCACTCCTCTTGATCATAGTATATCATACTCCTCTCTTGACCCTTGAAAACTTCCTTCACACCAAACTTCAAGCAAACTCATTAGAGGGTTAGTGCACAATTAATAATTCACATGTTCAGAGGTGGCACAATCATTCTTTACACTTCTGGACATTGCATAAAGCTACTGGACATTAATGGATCAAAGAAATAAATCCAACATAGCAAAAGAGGCAATGCGAAATAAAAGGCAGAATCTGTCAAAAACAGAACAGTCCGTAAAGACGAATTTTAAAATGGCACCAGACTTGCTCAAATGGAAAAACTCAAAACTAATGAAAGTTGCGTACATATCTGAGGATCACGCTCGTAAATTGGCAGATTTTTTAGAATTTTCTACAGAGACTTGTGCCCAGATTCGTGACAGACAGCAATGCTGTTTCTGCGCAGCGATCCCAAATATAACATCAACTTTGACATAGAAACTTTACTTGGCACAAAAACATGATAAGGAGAGGTTGCTACAGTAGTAAACAACTTCCAAGACTCAACCAAACAAAAAATTGCTGTAGTAAAAACATGGGTTGTCTCCCATAAGCGCTTTTCTTTAACGCCTTTCAGCTAGGCGCAGAAAGTGCAAATCAAGTAACATCGAGAGTAGAAGCATCAACATTATTATTTTGGGAGCTGGGAGTTTTCTCAACAATGCATTGTATCTGGTCTATATAAGTAACTCCTCTCTCATTGCTCCTAGGCTTACTATTCTCATCAAACAAATTTTCAGGAACAAGCCAAGCATAGTTGTTTTCCAAAGCTTCATGCATTCCTAGTAGTTTACTAGGTATTGGCGCTTTAATTTCCCTACCATCATTAACATTACTAGTATACTTAATTCTATCCATATCCATCTTTTCAAGTATTTGTTTAAAATTAGGAAAGAAACCAAGCCTCTTATGCTTAATAAAAACTTTTCTAGCTTCTTTAACTATATCCTCAAATTCTCTAACAAGGACTTTTAAAACAAAATTTCTCTTTTCCCCCATCTCCATATCCGAAAGTGTAAGAAACATATGTTGTATTATGGGATTGAGATTAACAAATCTAGTTTCTAACATGTGTATCAAACAGGCAGAAGCACTTTCATAAGTAGGAGCAGTTTTTAATAATGGTATATCTTCAAAATCTCCATCCATACTAACATGGGTGAAAAATTCTTCTATATTATCTCTTCCAATGATACACCCTCGTCCTACCGGTATCTCTTCCAAAGTAAACTTAGGATTAAGCATGATGAAATAAGCAAAAAGTAAACTAGGCAAACAAAGTAAAGATAAGTAACTAATTTTTTTGTGTTTTTGATATAGAGAGCAAGACAGTAAATAAAGTAAAACTAGCAACTAATTTTTTGTGTGTTTTGTTTAGGTGCAGCAAACAAAGTAGTAACTAAAATAAAGCAAGACAAAAACAAAGTAAAGAGATTGGAAAGTGGAGACTCCCCTTGCAGCGTGTCTTGATCTCCCCGGCAACGGCGCCGAAAAAGAGCTTGATGGTGTGTAACTCACACGTTCGTTGGGAACCCCAAGAGGAGGTATGATGCGCACAGTAGCAAGTTTTCCCTCAGAAAGAAACCAAGGTTTAATCGAACCAGGAGGAGCCAAGAAGCACGTTGAAGGTTGATGGTGGCGAAATGTGATGCGAACAACAGGGATTCCGGCGCCAACGTGGAACCTGCACAACACAACCCAAGTACTTTGCCCCAACGAAACAGGGAGGTTGTCAATCTCACCGGCTTGCTGTAACAAAGGATTAACCGTATTGTGTGGAAGATGATTGTTTGCAAGAAAACAGTAAAACAAGTATTGCAGTAGATTGTATGCGATGTAAAGAATAGGACCGGGGTCCACAGTTCACTAGAGGTGTCTCTCCCATAAGATAAAAGCATGTTGGGTGAACAAATTACAGTGGGCAATTGACAAATAGAGAAGGGCATAACAATGCATATACATGATATGATAAATATAGTGAGATTTAATCAGGCATTACGACAAAGTACATAGACCGCCATCCAACTGCATCTATGCCTAAAAAGTCCACCTTCAGGTTATCATCCGAACCCCATTCGTATTAAGTTGCAAAGCAACAGACAATTGCATTAAGTATGGTGCGTAATGTAATCGACAACTACATCCTTAGACATAGAATCAATGTTTCATCCCTAGTGGCAACAACACATCACAACCTTAGAACCTTCTGTCACGTCCCAGGTGTCAATGAAGGCATGAACCCACTATCGAGCATAAATACTCCCTCTTGGAGTTAAGAGCAAAAACTTGGCCAGAGCCTCTACTAATAACGGAGAGCATGCAAGATCATAAACAACACATAAGCAATAGATTGATAATCACCATAACATAGTATTCTCTATCCATCGGATCCCGACAAACACAACATATAGTATTACAGATAGATGTGTTGGAGATATGCCCAAGAGGCAATAATAAAAGTGGTTTTTATATATCTTTATGTTTATGATAAATGTTTATATACCATGCTATAATTGTATTAACTGAAACATTGATACATGTGTGATATGTAAACAACAAAGAGTCCCTAGTAAGCCTCTTAACTAGCTTGTTGATTAATAGATGATTAGTTTCATAATCATGAACATTGGATGTTATTAATAACAATATTATATCATTATATGAATGATGTAATGGACACACCCAATTAAGCGTAGCATAAGATCACGTCATTAAGTTATTTGCTATAAGCTTTCGTTACATAGTTACCTAGTCCTTATGACCATGAGATCATGTAAATCACTTATACCGGAAAGGTACTTTGATTACATCAAACGCCACTGCGTAAATGGGTGGTTATAAAGGTGGGATTAAGTATCCGGAAAGTATGAGTTGAGGCATATGGATCAACAGTGGGATTTGTCCATCCCGATGACGGATAGATATACTCTGGGCCCTCTCGGTGGAATGTCGTCTAATGTCTTGCAAGCATATGAATAAGTTCATAAGAGACCACATACCACGGTACGAGTAAAGAGTACTTGTCAGGAGACGAGGTTGAACAAGGTATAGTGTGATACCGATGATCAAACCTCGGACAAGTAAAATATCGCGTGACAAAGGGAATTGGTAGCGTATGTGAATGGTTCATTCGATCACTAAAGTCATCGTTGAATATGTGGGAGCCATTATGGATCTCCAGATCCCGCTATTGGTTATTGGTCGGAGTGAGTACTCAACCATGTCCGCATAGTTCGCGAACCGTAGGGTGACACACTTAAAGTTGGATGTTGAAATGGTAGAACTTGAATATGGAATGGAGTTCGAATATTTGTTCGGAGTCCCGGATGAGATCCCGGACATCACGAGGAGTTCCGGAATGGTCCGGAGAATAAGATTCATATATAGGATGTCATTTTATGTGTTTGAAAATGATTCGGAAGGTTCTATGGAAGGTTCTAGAAGGTTCTAGAAAAGTCCGGAAGAAACCACCAAGGAAGGTGGAGTCCACATGGGACTCCACCTCCATGGCCGGCCAACCCTAGTGGGGGAGGAGTCCCAAGTGGACTCCCCCTTAGGGGGCCGGCCACCCCCCCATATGGGAGGTGGAAACCCCACCTCTAGTGGGACTCCTAGTTTGGCTAGGTTTCCCCACCATATGGAAGGTTTTTCGTTCGGGTCTTATTCGAAGACTTGGAGACTAACTCTTGGGGATCCACCTATATAATGAGGGGCCAAGGGAGGGGGCCGGCCACCCCAAGACCACAAGCTGGCCGCCCCATTGAAGTGGCCGGCCACCCCCTCCCAAACCCTAGCCGCCCCCTCTCCTCCATATCTCCCGCGTAGCTTTAGCGAAGCTCCGCCGGAGTTCATCACCACCACCGACACCACACCGTCGTGCTGTCGGATTCAAGAGGAGCTACTACTTCCGCTGCCCGCTGGAACGGGGAGGTGGACGTCGTCTTCATCAACCGAACGTGTGACCGAGTACGGAAGTGCTGCCCGTTCGTGGCGCCGGAACCGATCGTGATCAAGATCTTCTACGCGCTTTTGCAAGCGGCAAGTGAACGTCTACCGCAGCAACAAGAGCCTCCTCTTGTAGGCTTTGGAATCTCTTCAAGGGTGAGACTCGATAATCCCCTCGTTGCTACCGTCTTCTAGATTGCATCTTGGCTTGGATTGCGTGTTCACCGTAGGAAAATTTTTGTTTTCTATGCAACGTTATCCTACAAGATGATCTTGATCATGTTAGGCAGCTCACAAGATCCAACAATGAAGCACAATTAGGAGAAGACGACCATCTAGCTACTGCTATGGACCCATAGTCCAGGGGTGAACTACTCACTCATCACTCCGGAGGCGATCATGGCGATGAAGAGTCCTCAGAGATGAATCCCCTCCCAGCAGGGTGCCGGAGGCGATCTCCTGAATCCCCCGAGATGGGATTCGCGGCGGCGGCGTCTCTGGAAGGTTTCCGTATCGTGGCTCTCGGTACGGGGGTTTCGCGACGGAGGCTATTTGTAGGCGGAAGGGCAGGTCAAGAGGCGCGAGGGGCCCACCACGGCCGGCGCGGCCAGGGCCGGGGCCGCGCGCCTATGGTGTGGCCACCTCGTGGCCCCACTTCGACTCCCCTTCGGTCTTCTGAGCTTCGTGCAAAAATAGGACCCTGGGCGGTGATTTCGTCCAATTCCGAGAATATTTCGTTACTAGGATTTCTGAAACCAAAAACAGCAAAACAGAATCGCTCTTCGGCATCTTGTTAATAGGTTAGTTCCAGAAAATGCGTAAATACGACATATAATGTGCATAAAACATGTAGGTATCATCAATAAAGTAGCATGGAACATAAGAAATTATCGATACGTTGGAGACGTATCAGCTACCAACATAATCTTGATCAACACTATTGTAAAGCATATGAGATGAATGAAGTGACCCAAAGCAATGGTCTATAGTTTGCTAACAAAAAGATAATGACTAAACAACTGAATAATATAGCAAAAACTTTTCATGAATAGTACTTTCAAGACAAGTATCAAAAAGTCTTGCATAAGAGTTAACTCATAAAGCAATAGATTCTTAATAAGAGGTTTTGAAGCAACACAAAGGAAGATTTAAGTTTCAGCAATTGCTTTCAACTTTCAACATGCATATCTCATGGATAATTGTCAACACAAAGTAATATAATAAGTGCAATAAGTAAGCATGTAAGAATCAATGCACACAGTTGACACAAGTGTTTGCTTCTAAGATAGAAAGAAGTAGGTAAACTGACTCAACATAAAGTAAAAGAAAGACCCTTCGCAGAGGGAAGCAGGGATTACTCATGTGCTAGAGCTTTTTATTTTGAAAGCATGGAAACAATTGTGTCAACGGTAGTAATAATTCATATGGGTTATGCATAAAACTTCATATAAGTTGCAAGCCTCATGCATCGAATACTAATAGTGCCCGCACCTTGTCCTAATTAGCTCGGATTTCCATGGATTATCATTGCATTACATATGTTTCAACCAAGTGTCACAAAGGGGTACCTCTATGCCACCTGTACAAAGGTCCAAGGAGATAAATCACATTTGATTTCTCGATTTTGATAGATCTCAACTTGAGGACATCCATACCGGGACAACATAGAAAACAGATAATGAACTCCTCTTTTATGCTTTAAGCATTCAACAACAATAATATTCTCATGAGAGATTCTGAGGATTAATGTCCAAGCTGAAACTTCCACCATGATACATGGCTTTGGTTGGCGGCCCAATGTTCTTCTCTAACAACATGCATACTCAAACCATTTCAACTCATGGCAAATCTCCCTTACTTCAGACAAGACGAACATGCATAGCAACTCACATGATATTCAACAAAGGTGTGACAGGTTGATGGCGTCCCCAAAAACATGGTTACCGCTCAACAAGCAACTTATAAGAACTAAGATACATAAGCGACATATTCATTACCACAATAGTTTTTAGGCTACTTTCACATGAGCTATGTATTGCAAAGCACACGTTGAAAGTTGGGTATGATGCGTATAGAAGCAAGTTTCCCTCAGTATGAAACCAAGGTTATCGAACCAGTAGGAGCCAAGAAGCACGTGAAGGTTGTTGGTGGAGGAGTGTAGTGCGGCGCAACACCAGTGAAACCGGCGCCAACGTGGAACCTGCACAACACAATCAAAGTACTTTGCCCCAACGTAACAGTGAGGTTGTCAATCTCACCGGCTTGCTGAAAACAAAGGATTAAACGTATCGAGTGGAAGATGGTGTTTGTTTGCAAAGAACAGTAAAAATAGAGATTGCAGTAGAATGTATTCAGATGTAAAAGAATGGACCGGGGTCCACAGTTCACTAGAGGTGTCTCTCCAATAAGATAACTAACATGTTGGGTGAACAAATTACAGGCGGGCAATTGACAAATAAAGATTCAATACATATCAACGATGATTACTATGTGATTTAGGGCATTACGACAAAGTACATAGACCGCTATCCAGCATGCATCTATGCCTAAATAATCCACCTTCAGGTTATCATCCGAACCCCTTCCATTAAGTTGTAAACAACAGATAATTGCATTAAGTATGGTGCGTAATGTAATCAACACAAATATCCTTAGACAAAGCATCGATGTTTTATCCCTAGTAGCAACAGCACATCCACAACCTTAGAACTTTCTATCACTGTCCCAGATTCAATGGAGGCATGAACCCACTATCGAGCATAAATACTCCCTCTTGGAGTTACAAGTATCAACTTGGCCAGAGCCTCTACTAGCAACGGAGAGCATGCAAGAACATAAACAACACATATATGATAGATTGATAATCAACTTAACATAGTATTCTATATTCATCGGATCCCGCCAAACACAACATGTAGCATTACAAATAGATGATCTTGATCATGTTAGGCAGCTCACAAGATCTAAACAATGATAGCACAAGCGGAGAAGACAACCATCTAGCTACTGCTATGGACCCATAGTCCAAGGATGAACTACTCACGCATCAATCCGGAGGCGGGCATGATGATGTAGAGCCCCTCCGGTGATGATTCCCCTCTCCGGCAGGGTGCCGGAGGCGATCTCCTGAATCCCCGAGATGGGATTCGCGGCGGCCTCTTAGTAATGTTTTCCGTATCGTGGCTCTCGGTAGGGGGGTTTCGCGACGAAGGCTTTAAGTAGGCGGAAGGGTAGGTCGGGCGACGCGAGGCCACACACTAGGGCGCGGCCGGGCTGGCCGCGCCGCCCTAGTGTCCGGCCACCTCGTGGCCCCACTTCATCTCCCTTCGGTCTGGAAGCTTCGTGTAAAAATAGGACCCGGCGTTGATTTCGTCCAATTCGAGAATATTTCCTTACTAGGATTTCTGAAACCAAAAACAGCAGAAAACAGAACGGCACTTCGGCATCTTGTTAATAGGTTAGTGGCGGAAAATGTATAATAATGCTGTAAAGTATGTATAAAACATTCAAGTATTGTAATAAAAGTAGCATGGAACATAAGAAATTATAGATACGTTTGAGACGTATCAGCTATGTATTGCAAATTTACTTTGGAATGGCAGAAAAATAGCACATAGTAGGTAGTTATGGTGGACACAAATGGCATAGGTTTTGGCTCAAGGTTTTGGATGCACGAGAAGCATTCCCTCTCAGTACAAGGCTTTGGCTAGCAAGGTTGTTTGAAGCAAACACAAGTATAAACCGGTACAGCAAAACTTACATAAGCACATATTGCAAGCATTATAAGACTCTACACTGTCTTCCTTGTTGTTCAAACACTTTACCAGAAAATATCTAGACCTTAGAGAGACCAATCATGCAAACCAAATTTCAACAAGCTCTACGGTAGTTCTCCACTAATAGATTTAAACTACATGATGCAAGAGCTTAAACATGATCTACTTGAGAGTTCAAAACAATTTCCAAGTATCAAATTATTCAAAACAATATACCAATTACCACATGAAGCATTTTCTGTTTCCAACCAAATTACTATCAATGCTGAGGCTTTCAGCTTTCGCCATGAATATTAAAGTAAAACGAAGAACACAAGTGTTCAAATGAAAAAGCGGAGCGTGCCTCTCTCCCACACAAGCATGCTAGGATCCGATTTATTCAGATAATGAAAATAACAAAACGAAAATAAAAGCACACAGACGCTCCATTTAAAGCACATAAGATGTGACGGAATTAAAATATAGTTTCACTAGAGGTGACCTGATAGGTTGTTGATGAAGAAGGGGATGCCTTGGGCATCCCCAAGCTTAGACGCTTGAGTCTACTTGGAATATATCGGGATGAACCACGGGGGAATCCCCAAGCTTAAACTTTTCACTCTTCTTGATCATATTATATCATCCTCCTCTCTTGATCCTTGAAAACTTCCTTCACACCAAACTCAAAGCAATTCATTAGAGGGTTAGTGCATAATCAAAAATTCACATGTTCAGCAAGGACAATCATTCCCAACACTTCTGGACATTACCCAAGGCTACTGAAATTTTATGGAGCAAAGAAATCCACTCAAACACAGCAAAAGAGGTAATGCGAAATAAAAGGCAGAATCTGTCAAAATAGAACAGTCTGTAAAGACGAATTTTTTCGAGGCACTTAACATGCTCAGATGAAAAAGCTCCAGTTGAACGAAAGTTGCGTACATATCTGAGGATGACACATGATTTTTTTTCAGGATTTTACGAGTTTCCTACAGAGAGAAAAGCTCTCTCCCAGGAGTTTTACCTCCATCTGGAGGTTGTTCTTCTCTACCAAGCGCCGGAGCTCACCGTCAAGACACCTCCAAGTGGTTCGTCCCCGGAGATGTCGAGAAGGCCGGCGATTTTGGTACTGCGTCGGCAAAGAGAGTTCGAGCTACTTCCTCTCGGTCCTCAGCGCGGCTTGAGTCTTGAGGTCGACGGCGAGCGGCGGTGAAGGGCCAGAAGCACCTGATTGCTTAGTGTTCTTTTGTGCTAGGGTCCTTTTTGCAAAGTTTAAGGCCTTATCTTCAAATTGTAGGTTTTCCAGCGCAATAGAAACTAGAGGGCCTTCTTGTATTTGTGTACCCGCTGCATTTTAATGAAGCTTCTAGGCCTCTTGAGCCGTTGTCTGTGCAAAAAAAAGACAAATTCCTGGACTGCATCTTTTCTTCCACGTTTGCACTGATTTGTTTGCTACTTCAGTTTACATTTTTGTTTGTTCTTTTCGGAATTTTGAAGGTAGTTTAAGTTTTTCACAAAAAATAAACGTTTTTGGCATCTAAAGGTATAATAGATGCCCCCATGGGGGATTCACAGAGATCAGAGCATGTGAACCGTCGGATTTTTACTGTACTTTGCCAACATTCGATCTCAGCCGTCCATTTCTGCTAGTGCAGCGTGGCTGGGCGATTTTTACCGTCCATCCTTCCCGCTAGCGAAAGCCAAGCGATGGACATTATCTACCCGCGTTTGGCCGCGTTTGGGTCCTACGGTCGGTCGGAGCCGCACGTCAGTCTTTGTGGGTCGTTTATGGGTCGCGCTCGCCTCGCGCTGGCCAGGCAAAATATCTGTCTGCACGGGGTAGTTTGGTCCTTTCCTTCGGTGGCCTGCCAATCCTCTCCCGAGGGCCGCCTCTCCCAATCCCATCACTGTCTCCTCCCCCAATCGCTCGTGCCCGTAGGAACCCTAGCCTATCCCCATGAGCCGCCGCCCACCTCCGCCAATCTCTGTCCTATCTCCTCCTCTCCCCAATCCCTGCTCCCCATCCACCGCCTCTTCATGATGCCGAGGACAGGGATGGAGGGGCGGTGGCCACGAGCCAGATGCGGTCGCGCGGAGGCGTGCGAGCAGGTCGGTGGTGGTCGCGCCGCGGAGGAAGCATGGGAAGACGGCGCGCGAGCAGATGCCTTGCAACTAGGAGCCGGTTTGCCCGTGTGTGGTGGTGGAGTAGTGCAAGGTGTAGGTGTTGCAGTGCTGGACGACGGCGTGGGTGAGCGACCCCCTCTGCCTCTTTCAGGTTCGACCTCTCTCTGAAATATGCTCTCACGTAGGCTGAATTAAAAGTGGAAGCAGACTTCTCTTCTTTGATTTAGTCCCCTAGATATTGTTTTTTGGTTTGTGGAGATCCGTTTCTACATGGGTTCAGATCCATTTTTACATGGGTTGGAAGTAGAATATTTTTGCTTGATTTAGTCCCCTAAACATTACGTTTTGGTTTTTGCAGATCCATTTCTATATGGTGCATACAAAGATATATGCACATTGAAAGAGCATGAAAAATTTCGAGTTCAAGGGCGAGCAGCAATAGTAGTAGCAGCTGCTGCTATCCCGTCTCGCTGGGCAGGAGAAGGCCGAGCTGCAGGTCGGTCGCCTCCTGGCTCGTCTCCTTGCCCCCAATCCCCTGTGCGTCTCCTCCTCTAGCTCTTTGGCCCCTTCTCCACCGCCACCCATCTCGCCGTTTTCTCCATGGCTAGAGCAGGGAGAGGCAGCGGAAAGCAGAGCACCATAGATGAGGAGGTGGAGCTCCACATGGAGGAGCAGCTCTCCTTCTTTGTATGGGATCTACAGGTTCATCTTCTCTTTTTCTCCATGTGGGTGTGTTCTGGTGTTGTGCAAGCCAACTGTTTGATGATATGCCTATGGGTCTGGAATTGTTTATTTGTGGTTATTTAGCAGTTTATCAATGGTGAGATGGTGCTATTGATGGAGGGGGCACAAAGACGGAGTACTCGGTGGATCTGTAGTCGGCGGAGCGAGCCTACTACGTCGCCAAATCCTTAGTGTTGGTCGTCATAGACAAGCACATCTAGAGGTATCAGCATGTCATCTTCCAGCATTCTTCTTCATCTTATAAATTTATCTTCAGTTTTGCGTACAAAAATTGTGCATAAGGCTAAACACTACTTTTGGGTGATTTGTGATAGGAGATTATCAAGGCATATTGACTCTTGCCGTGCATAAGAGGCCAGAGGTATGACAAAGTCGGGATACTGGGCAAGATCGAGAATCCCAAACATACATGAACATTGTCCCCCATGTATTAGTTCAGAAATATGGCTTATTGTATGATGCACATGTTTGGATCAGACATGAACTAAACTAACTATGTTTGTAATGGGAACCTTCCATTCAACAGAATGTATACATGCTTAAAATGTTACCATCCACATGCATGAGACTGAAAATTTATATTTGTTATCTGCTATTTTCTTTCATAACCATGAGACTGAATTTTTATTTGTTAGGAACGTACTACTATGGTACCAGAGATCTGTTTTAAGGGAGGCAACTAACAGCAAGTAGAAAAAATAAATGCAGCACGGAGTGCTGCCACGAGTGCACGGTGGAAAATGGTAGCAAAGGAGTAGGCAGCCTCCTCGTGTGAGATTGACCTCTGCTGCCGTTAGCTGTGACCACCACGTCCAGCGAGAGTGCCATGATCCTCTCCTCCTCCGACTGCATCGGTTTCAGCCTCATCTACCGCCTCATGATCCCGACTGCGTCGTTCGTGCGAATGAGTATTCGAGGTTGCTGTTGACCTACAGGTTAGTCGAATTGTCTATTTGTTTGCATGTGGGTGTGTGTTCACTGGTGCTCACCTTCTTTTGTCATTAGATGAAATAATATTATCTTATATGGATTTTTCCTGTAACGATGAAGGATTCCAGGATTATGTAATGCGCTTGACGGTAGTACAGTGTTCATGTTTGCATTCGTTGGTAGTCAAATTTATTTATGTTGGTTGGGAACTATCATTTGATGTTGTAAGCATAATTTTTTTACTAGGTAAACAGGACTACTGCATCCTCTCCCCAAATCGTTTTTTCTTGTGGAATACAAGGTAACCAGACTAACTTTGCTTATAAGTTTTATTGAAAGAAAAGTTTTACCTCAATGGATATGTAATACTGGCAGAAGTATGAATTGTTCTGATAAAAAAAAGTGCCTCGGGCTGTGTTTGCAGTGTACGTATTGAGGTTTTGATACATGTGCCAATAGCTATTGAAGCGTATTTTTTTTTTCGAGATACCTCTTGTAGTTTCTATGTTTCATAAATTTGTTTGATTGGGTGTGAGTTATTTATTTAAGTGAAGATATATATCTTCATTATTGGAGATTCGGCTATTACTTTATTCAGCATAAATTACTCGTGTTTCTCATGGAAATCATATGTTTCTTTTCTTTGTAGGATAAATTAAGCAAGGCTTCAGATTAGTGGTTTTTTCAAAGGTTTATCATGTATGATCTCGCATGATTTTATCGTATGCTTATGCTGTGTACCAACACCAATTCAAAGGTGATTCTATGTTGTGGTTGAGCATTTTTATCTCTGTCATCTTTTCCATACTCTCTATGTCACATAAAGAGCTTTGGGGGAACTCTGTTTTCTCCTCTGCTTTTGATTAACATGGTTTTCTATTGTTGTTGTTCCGAGAAGGTTGCGTCTTAATGGGAAACGAGTTCAAAGTAAAATTCAGAGAGGAAGGGGTCAATTTGTTCAACTTCACAAAGTACGCTTGGTATTTGGCCTTCTACTCCATATCTCTTAGCTTGTGAATAGTTATGTGCTGAATATCTAATTGACGTACAAGTTCATCATAGGATGGATGATCTGAACATTTTTATCTTATGGTAACTACCTCATATCCAACCTCAGCATTATTATTTCGAGATACCTCTAATTTTTCTCAGTATCTCTTAGCTTGTGAATATACCAACTCTGGGCTGTGATTATTTATCCTAGAATCTCCTGATTGATATAATGTGCAGATTGTCCATTGGACTTCAAATGCTCCTTTTTCTAACATATACTCTCAAATCGACCTGCCCAGAATATTCTATAATAAATACATAAAATTGAACATATCTTTGTGACTGATCCGGTAAAGTTTCATTCCATTTCGGTGAGTAGTTTGAGAGATGCCTGATTTTAATGTCACTTTCAAATTTTAACCAAAAACTTGAAGATTCCACAAAAATATTGAAAAAATCCCTGTAATTCAACTGCACACATGTAAGAAATTTGGGAAAGTTTCACTCTATTTGGGTGAGTGATTTGAGAGAATGCTTGATTTGAATGTTCACTTCCAAAATTTGACAAGATATCTAAAGTTTCTAGGAAAAATTGAAAAATTTCCTGTAATTCAAGTAAATGCATGCATGTAAGAGATCTGGTAAAGATTCACTGTATTTGGGTCAGTGGTATGAGAGAACGGTGCTCCTGAAAGTACATTACAAACTGTCACACACAGCAAGAATCTGCAAAGAGTAGCAGACTCAGGCAACGCGTAGAGGCGAGCGGCACCGACACGTAGGGGGGCCAACAGCTAGCTGCATGTCTGCAGAGAGATGCGGCAGTGTCGCCCCTGGAAATCCTAATTAAGCTCGCACCATATATATTAACACTGGAAATAATTTCTCTCAAAAAAATATTGGCAATAATTTGTAAAACCAATAATTCTATGCATCCCTATTTATCTCTAAAAAGCATTGTTCTTCTGTATATAGAGTCTATGTCACACTGATGCTTCTTTGTACTGTTTTTTTTCCTGAGCACGTGCCATGAAGAAGTAGCATATGCAGCACATCTCTTTACCACATTAGTCATTTGCAGTGCTTTTGATAGAAGATAAAGACTTGCTTATTTTTTGGTCAAACAACCTATTTCATCATTCCAGCCTACTTATAAAATGTAAATTGGTGTGAATTTCATGGGATCGTGTGCCAAGGCACACTACTAATCTTGAATGATGATTTGTTGTGTTCACCTGCAGCATCTTTTAACCACACCTGATAAAAATTGGAGGCTGCAAGTTATATAAAAGTGTGCCATAGTTATTTGAGAAGATTTGGTACGCAAAAGGAATCTGGCGTGGTTCTACTACCACTTTCTAGATTGAGGTTTTGTTTTATTTTTGTTGCAATTAGGAACTTTTGCGTGTTTTCACCATCACATGAGATTTATGCCACTTTGAATCAGTGAACCATGCTCACAGTAGGTGAAATTGAGTGATTTCCCTTGCCGATGGTTAATTCTGTGTAATCTAGCTTTTGCTTTTGGTTTATGGAAATGATAAAGTAAGAAAGATGGAAGAACGGTAGTACATAGACCAAATTATAATTAAGACATACTTTTGCCGTGGTGGCTAGGCATTGAAGAAAACATCCTACAGGTTATTATGGTGTACCAGTTAACATTGTTTGAGTTTTCCTTGAACGAAAACACTGCCCACCACCATCACAAACCTGGGTCGAAAATGAAAATTAGTAATACTAAAGCTGGATTTGAAAAGACAAGTTTGTATCTTTTCTGGAATACTTCGAAGTTTTAGGAATAGATCCTGGGACAAGCAAATGAGTTCTGTTGTTTTTGTTGTAGTAGCCTAAACACCTTTTAACAGGATTCAGCAAGCATGTCCATGCTAAACTGGAAGGCAGGAGTACTATCTCATCAGGCTCCTCAGATCCTCCCAAGAATATAGAGTACACACATCCAATCTTAGGACAAGGCAGCTTTGGCATGACAACAATTGGGTTGTTGTTCCAAAGGTACAGCTCATCCCTTCAAATTATCAAATACATGTTGTTTTTGCACAAGCTTCTGTGTTATTACTAATGAATGCATGTTACATAAATTATGATAACCTATGCCAAACAGTTAACACGGCTTTATTTCTTTTTGTGTCAAAAGTAAACAATGGTGCTTGAAGACTATTTTTAGTCTCATTCTATGAACTTATCAACACACTGGTAAATAGTAATCACTCGCTAACGTCTTGGTAAATATTTCCAGGTTGGTTCACTTAGGAGTTGGACAAAAGGTGCAAACTTAGGGGGGTAGTCATCTTGTACTGAAGGACGAGGCTGTGTTGGAGGTCAATTTGTCTCAAGGCATGAAGAGGAAATCATTTGTTGCATCAGCTTTTCTTATGCGGCGCACTGAACTTACTAAGAAATTTTAGACTTCTAACAGTGATGGAAGACATCTTGGTCCTGGAGATTCTCTTCATTTGATGGATAAGGTAGATGTTGTTGATTCCCCATGCTTAATGCTGCGCGAAAAATGCATCCATGATTCCTTAAATAACAGAGCAAATGACTTTCGTAAAAACACTTTGGCAGTGGCTAACAATAATGTTGATTATCAGATCCTGATGTGACAACTCAAGATCGCGATATCAATAGTGCCACAGCCTATGTTGGTAGTCGCAGTCCTGACAGTAGCCCCTATAGGCCAGCACATCCTCAAGATTATGACAGTGAAGATATCTGTAGTAGGAATGATGATGATGAAATTTCTATATGTGGAAGAGAATCACCACTTCCAATGGAAGGTGGTCTGAAGGAAGAAATCCATCTGCTTGAGTTGCATGCTTATCGTGCAACAATGATGGCACTATATGCTTATGGATCAATTAGCTGGGAGCAAGAGGCTTTGATGACTAATATGAGTCTTACACTGAACATCTCAACTGAGTTGTTCTAATTAATGTAGAGCTCTAATGAATGCCTCGTGCAACAAGCGACTGGCAAATATAGTCAAATAAGAGACATTAGTGGGTGTTCCGATACTATCATACACAATATATGCAAGCCTGATGAACGGCTTCGGGAGATCATTCGAGCTGGCTTATCTGGGAGAGACCGGTAACGAATGCAATCTTGACTCGGTTCTTATTGGAGCTGACAAGGTTGCATGTGACCTTCAGCAATTCAAGCACGGAGATCTAGACAGTACGTACATCTCCCTACAACTCAAACTCCAACTCCACTGAACATGATAAGTTCTCTGGTTGCTATATTCATGAATCACGCCCTGACGGAAGGACTGCACTTGGTCATGAGCTGATAGATGGAACAAACAAATTAATTCCAGTCCATGGTCTTGGTTTCAGACACAACAGGTCTACGCTTCACATTCCTGCTAACGCCTATATTTTGCTCTATGCATCAGTTTGGTTACCTTCCCTGCTATTTGCTTATTTGCTTTGCATATTTATACAACAGAAGCCAGTAACTTGTGCACCTACTGTTTATGGTCTTATATACATGAAATGTAATTTATGGATGTTATACTTCAAAGTGTGGTGTGCAGTAGCTGTCATATTATGATGTTTTCTCTACATTTACATGCCAACTGACTTTTGTTTGCCTGCCTTTACTTTACTATTGCCGATTCGTGTAGCTATGGTATATTCTTTGTTTGTTAGTAAGCTTGCATGGAGTTAATACATATTTACAGGGTATATTCCCTGTGAATTATGAGGTATAAGAAATTTAATCAGTGGCTTACAACTGGAAATTTGAGTGTTGTAGACTATCTCCATAGATAAACACTTTTATTTATCCGGTTAATTGTACTAGATAATTGTGCATGGTCCACACCAGGTTCCTGCTTTGGACAAACACTACTTTCATAAAAACAAATTGTAACATTGTAGTGGCTTATTGGTGATTGATAGCCTATACATTTTCATGCTCATAGATAATCAGCCTTTTTACGTCTGCTTATTTGGAGAATGTATTAGAAACAAAGCATGCAAACAAATTTGGAGAACAAAAAGATTCAGTATGTAAAAAGGGCGGGTTTGTGTATTATATTTTCCTGCATTATTTACATTTGCTTGTTTGTGCACTACTTACCATCGATGTGTATAAACTTTTAGCGTAGTGTTTTATAAAATGTTTATCAGTGTGAAAGCCGGAGCACCACTGTTTTACAAAACGTTTATCATTACAAAAGCCGGGGCATGCGCAGTGTTATACATAACGTTCATCAGACTATTATGTTTTTTGTTGGTTGCAGTAATTATGTTTACGATGTTCTCTTAATAGTTCTCTAAGCTCCCATTCTTTTCATACAGACTGCTGTGGTTTTATATAGATGTGCTCCAGGATGCCAAAAAGGTTAGGGATTCATTTGTGCAGAGAACTCTGTTCCAGGAGTTGCCTGCTGTGAACCTGAATGGGATCTCTTTGTGTATTTAGCTGTTGTTATCTCAGAACCATCTACAAGTACATCGTTCATTATATTTCCCTATTTTCTCTACTACATGTATGTATCGCATTTCTCTGCTATAAAGTTTGCTGCTCCGCTCATGATATCAAATTTGAAACTGAAATATTTGCTATCGAATTTGTCCATGTAATTATAACATCAAGACCTACTGAGTTTTGCCAGTGTGTGTTTCTACTGAATTTTGACGGTGTCTATTTGCTTCCAAATGTGTTATCACTTCCGCTGCCTAATATGTTAGAGCAGAAGATATATGGTGCGAATTGAAAATAAAATACCGAAAAATTTGTAGCTACAATGGGCTTGACATGAAAGATGTCATGTTATTAGTGGTTAACATATAATGTTATCAATTCCTCTAAATACCGTGATGCGACAATGTCTAAAAACGTTTTAACATTGCCCACATGGTTTTAATCGTTGTTATATAAAGTGTAAATAGGCATGAATTTCACGGGGACGTGCGCCAAGGCGCACATCTAAATCTAGTCAGAATAAGATGGCATGACCCACAGGTGCTGCCCAAATTTGGACACAAGGTCGTATGATCATTACTGATACACACATTGGAAAACAAAGCATTTTCTCTTCGATGGAAAATTTTACCACTTGTGGGGGTATGGAAAAGTGGTACCACCATATTGCAACTTTAGTTTTTTCAAGGGAGTGACTATTTCTCAGTCGACTGAGAACTAACTTCGTTCTCAGTCGGATATGTCAATAAATCTCAGTTGCAACTTAAGTTACAACTCATAACTAGCACGAATCAGAAAGCAAATTAAATGATGTAAAACTTGACTGAGCATGAATATAGAAAACTAGCAAATCCCTTTTTTCAATTCTCAAACTCCTAAAATGAATCCCGTTAATTAACCTTATAGCACATGCGAAAAGGACAAATAGATGTTTACTCGTTCAAGAAGCTTTAAAGGTCTTATAAAACTTGGGTTGCAATTGTGGCAAATCTACCGAGGCTTCGATAGGCTCGAGCCTACCCTTAGTTCGCTAGAATATGAAGTATTGAGAAAATATATTTTATGATAAATCTATCAATATTGATTTGGTGTTCTATGTGTTCATAATTTTTTGTATAAACTTAGTTAAACTTAGAAGGTGTTGATTCTTAACTAAACCTATACTTATGTCTTATATTTTAGGATGGAGGGAGTAACTTTGGTTCAAGAAAGCGTACAAAAGAGACACAAAATCATGGGTGGTCAATTTAGACGTCGAATTCCCGGGGATAAATGAATGTTCTCAAATCCGTAATACCGAAAAGACCTAACGCTAGCATATTGTGACTAAAAAAAGAATCCATATATTCTCTGTTACGTATTAAATTACGCATAGTGCTTCACGGCGATATCAGCGATCTCCTCAGCAGCAGACGGGCAATCTTTCATCAGCCGTTGAAAACCATCTGTGGAAGCGAACGATCCCAGATTACCATCACGAGACAGAAACTCGATGCACGCCTCCTTGAGCACGGGGCAGCCATGCCGCTTCGCCAGCGTGAGCATGGCGGCCACAGAGCCCATGTCGACGCGCGCGCGCAGGGCCTCCCCGCACGCGAGCTTCAGCTTCTCCAGGCCATACTCGCCCGCCGCCACCAGCAGCCGGTCCGCTATCGTCGGCTCCACCTTGATCTTCTCGTTACAAGCAGGGCCGTGATTGTTCATGAACTGGAGCATGGCCTTGAACACCTCCGCGTCCAGGCCGGCGATGTGGAGTTCGCCGGTTGTAGCGTTCTGGAGGGCCTCCTTCAAGAGGGGGGAGTGGGCCTCAAGCAGAAACCGGCTCGCAGGGAAACTTTTCCCGCCGACATGTATCGTGACCATGTCGTCCGTCGGCTTGTTGCTCCATATGGCCTCCGGGAACCGCCCGCGCGCGCACGAAGAGCTCTCGATCCGCCGACTGGGCTGCCATGTAACGTGACTGTAAATTTCCCTTTACTGTTTATTACAATATAACTTTGTTTTAAAAGCTAGTTTAGTTTTTAGAAAGATTTATACTTTCTAACATTTAAATTTATACAAAATTCAGACAAGATGGAGACAATATTTGAGAACGAAGGTAGCACAATTTTTCCATGCAGTTACAATCTTTCTCAGCAGTTTAATTTTCCGGCCAAAACTTGACAAATTCCTGAACTGCATCTTTTCTTCAACGTTTGCTCTGATTTGTTTGATACTTCAGTTTGCTTTTTTTTTGGAATTTTGAGGGTAGTTTAAGTTTAAAAAAAAAATGTTTTTGGCATCATAATGAGATGGCATCAAGGATATGTATGATAATGTTGTGACAAGTGTTCGAACAAGTGATGACGACACTCATGACATTCCAATTAGAATAGGGCTACACCAAGGGTCATCTTTGAGCCCTTATCTTTTTGATTTGGTGATGGATGAGGTCACAAGGGATATACAAGGACATATCTCATGGTGTATGCTCTTTGTGGATGATGTGGTGCTAGTCGATGATAGCCGAACAGGGTTAATAGAAAGTTAGAGTTGTGGAGGCAAACTCTAGAATCGAAAGGTTTTAGGCTTAGTAGAACTAAAACTGAATACATGAGGTGCAGTTTCAGTTCTACTAGGCACGAGGAGGGAGAGGTTAGCCTTGATGGGCAGGTGGTACCGGAGAGAGACACATTTCGATATTTGGGGTCCATGTTGCAGAAGGATGGCGATATCGATGAAGATGTGGGCCACCGAATCAAGGCTGGTTGGATGAAGTGGCGCCAAGCTTCGGGCGTACTCTGTGACAAGAGAGTGCCACAAAAGCTAAAAGGCAGGTTTTATAGGACAGCTATCCGACCTGCGATGTTGTATGGCGCGGAGTGTTGGCCAACGAAGAGACGACATATCCAACAGTTAAGTGTAGCAGAGATGCGCATGTTGAGATGGATATGTGGCCACACAAGAAAGGATCGGGTACGGAATGACGATATACGGGAGAGAGTTGGGGTAGCACCGATTGAAGAGAAGCTGGTCCAACATCGTCTCAGATGGTTTGGACATATCCAACGGAGGCCTCCGGAAGCGCCAATGCATAGCATACGGATAAAGCGTGGTCGTGGTAGACCAAACTTGACATGGGAGGAGTCTGTTAAGAGAGAACTGAAGATTTGGAATATCGACAAAGATTTAGCCCTGGACAGGGGTGCGTGGAAGTTAGCTATCCACGTTCCGGAACCATAACTTGGCTTCGAGATCTTATGGGTTTCAACTCTAGCCTACCCAACTTGTTTGGGACTAAAAGGGGCTTGGTGGTTGTTGTTGTAATGAGATGGCATGACCCCCAAATCTGGACACAACGCGTATGATCAGTAATGATACACACATTGGAAAATGAAGCACTTAGATGGAAAAATTTAGCACTGAATCCCGTTGCAACTTTGGAACTTTGGTTTTTTCAATGATATTCTCAAACTGCTGCAATGAATCCGGTTAACCCTAGTGTTATTTAGTCCGATCGACCTTGCGAAAAGGATAAATAGATGTTACTCGTTCGAGAAACTTTAAGTGTCATATTAAAAACTTGGGATGCAACTAGGGGCAAATCTACCGAGGCTTCTATAGGCTCGAGGCTCGAGCCAACCCTTTTGTTTCGCTAGAATTTGAAGTATTGACAAAATATATTTTTTGTATAAACTTAGTTAAATTTAGAAGATGTTGATTCTTAATTAAACCTATACTTATGTCTTATATTTTAGGATGGAGGAAGTAGCTTTGGTTCAAGAAAGCGTACAAAAGAAACCCAAAATCATGGATGGCCTATTTAGACGTCGAATATATTCCCGGTGATAAATGAATGTTCACAAATCCGTAATACCGAAAAGACCTAACGCTAGCATATTCTGACTAAAAAAAAGAATCCATATATTCTCTGTTACGTACTAAATTACGAATACTGCTTCACGGCGATATCAGCGATCTCCTCCGCAGCAGACGGGCAATCTTTCATCAGCCGTTGAAAACCATCCGTGGCCGCGAACGATCCCAGATTACCATCACGAGACAGAAACTCGATGCAGGCGTCCTTGAGCACGGGGCAGCCATGCCGCTCCGCCAGCGTGAGCATGGCGGCCACGGAGCCCATGTCGACGCGCGCGCGCAGGGCCTCCCCGCACGCGAGCTTCAGCTTCTCCATGCCATACTCACCCGCCGCCACCAGCAGCCGGTCCGCAATCGTCGGCTCCACCTTGATCTGCTTGTTAGAAGCAGGGCCGTGGTTGTTCATGAACTGGAGCATGGCCCTGAACACCTCCGCGTCCAGGCCGGCGATGTGGAGTTGGCCGGTTGTAGCGTTCTGGAGGGCCTCCTTCAAGAGGGGCGAGTGGGCCTCAAGCAGAAACCGGCGCGCAGGGAAACTTTTCCCGCCGACGTGTATCGTGACCATGTCGTCCGTCGGCTTGTTGCTCCATATGTCGTGCGGTGGCAGCGCTGAGGCCGTAGGTTCCGGTGGGGGCGTGGCGGCGGCAGTGACGACCTCCTCGGCGTGCAAGGGGAGGTCGTCGACGGTGACGTCGCAGAGGACGGTGAGGCAGTCGTCTACTAGGTCGAGATCGTCGTTCTTGACGAAGTCCTTCCACCCCCAGGATTCGTAGCCCAAGAAGCTGCGGTGTTCCGCGGTCTGGGTGCGCCACGGCTTCCCCTCGCGGTCGAGCACGCTGGCCTGGAGCCGCGCCGTGGTGGCGTCGAAGATGAACGGGTCGTCGTGGGGGCGGAGGCTTTTGAGGAAGAGGGACGTGTAGCCGTCGTACTCCCTGTCGGCGCCGTTCGGGTAGCAGACGACCTTCCAGGTGTGGCCGCCGGCGCCGAACGGGGCCGACTCGAAGAAGTGGCCGTTGGGAACTTTCTTCCGGAGGACCTTGTTGTAGTCGTGGAGGCGGAGGACGTGGGAGCCGGTGATCGCCTGCCTCGCGGCGACCGTGGACGCGGTGAGGTGCTGCCGGCCGGCGCCGCGCAGGGCGGACAGCAGCGCCGACATTGGCATGCTCGTCATGATGGGATAGGAACAAGCGTTCGTCCACGTACGGAGACGGAGGAGATCACCACGCGCCCTGCCCCTGCAGATCTATGCATGCAATCGGTATTTATCTGCAAAACACGATCGGTCGTGTTTATGTGGGAAACCAATCTATACACCAGATCAGATCGATCGTGATGCGTCTTAGCTCTCGTAAATAAGGATGGCTTGGGCTACAATCAATTACTAGGAGACATTGCGTTTCTCGACTCTAGGCCGTCGGCTGATTTTCTAGGACGTGCGAAACTTCTTAGAGCATCTCGAGCGGCTCCGCAAATGGATAAAAAAATGTATCCGTTTTGGTTCGTGCGGGCAAGAAATGGGTAAACTCCAGCCTAACACAAAGTGACCGGTATGTTCGCCTCGATGCATTTGCAGCCTAAATTTAGGTTTGAGATGCGTCTGCGCAAACACCAAGCGCCTCCACGTGCGTCCCTCCTTCTATATCTACATGCCTTGACCGCCAGTGGCACATACTCCACTTCCTCTCCTGCTACCAAAAAATAGGCCGTAATTTTTTTTCCAATTTAGGATATTTACCTAAAACTTTTGTTGTAATTTGTAGAAATTTGGATATGGGTGATGTCTACGGGTGCTTCTATTCTTGTAGATAGTGTTGGGCCTCCAAGAGCAGAGATTTGTAGAACAGCAGCAAGTTTTCCCTTAAGTGGATCACCCAAGGTTTATCGAACTCAGGGAGGAAGAGGTCAAAGATATCCCTCTCAAGCAACCCTGCAACCACAAAGCAAGAAGTCTCTTGTGTCCCCAACACACCTAATAGGTGCACTAGTTCGGCGAAGAGATAGTGAAATACAAGTGGTATGAATGAATATGAGCAGTAGTACGTGTTACCTGCCAAAACCCACCGGCGGGCAATGGTTAAGCAACACGAAGAGCCGGGAGGCTCCCAAAGCCGCTTAGTGGACCCTGGCACCTCGCGTCGTCCCGCAAGTCTTCCAGCCACATCCTGGCGGTTGCTAGGGCGTGCCACCTGACCTAGACCCGATCAGGAAGGTGTTAGATTGCTTCGATTGTTCCTGCATGGTAGACACGTAAACATTAAATACGAGCCCTATCGGCTCTCAGGTTGCCCTGTGGATCGGCTCAAAGAGCCGATCGCCCCATGGTTCACGTTGGATTTGCAATGACATGGGGATCCTGCTTGATCAAAACAAAGCTAAAACGATCCACGACAGTTTAGGGTTTTCACCGCATAACCGGAACGTCCTACGCGTGATCGGGCCTAGCAGATACGGAAGATGATGAAAACTACCCCTACAAGAGGCCTAAAAACCAACATTACGTCAATTCCCGGATCATCCCTTGTAGGAACGGTAAACAACACCTAACGCACTACCGGATCGTCCGACCCCAACATAAGGCCTAACTATGCAGATATTAAACTAATCCTTGCGGAGCAAGGAGCAACTATAACGGATCGGATCTACTAAGTAACGAACAAGCAAGATGCTGCCCTTACACCTGGATAGGTGTAAGGGCAGCTAGGTGTCGAGGGACGGCATTGCCACGCAGATATGCACGAGAAAGCATCAATGCAAGCCCCTAAACACCTAATGATAAGTAGTACTGCTCGCCATCAACAACGCTTCAGCACGAGCAGCACAAGGTAGACGAATAAACGTGTACTGCCTAGATCGCGAGATGCGATCTAGGCAGCATGATGCTTACCCGGAAGAAACCCTCGAAGGAAGGGGTGGCGATGCGCCTGATTTGTGTTTGTTGTGAACGTGATTGTCCTCCTTTCTCGATAACCCTAGATACATATTTATAGTCCAAGGGACTTTCTAATTGAGGCGTGCACCTAACCGTGCACGGGCCAGACTCTATCTGTTAATTCTAAACACGATGCGATCTACTATATTACAGATACACGGGCAATTTAGCCCAAACTCCTTGCGCAAGGCCGCTTCAAAGACGCTCCACGTGTATGTCCTTCAAGCCCATCTTCACTTACGGCCCATCTCCTGATTTGGCCAAAATCGGGCGATAACACATGCCCCCTGGTTTTGATAATGATAATTGCAAAACCATCTGTCTTCTTCGAAGGGTCATGTCGTGGCAGAGCAGAACCGTCGCAGTATTCTTCATCATGACACCTTGCCCTCTCAACTTCTCTGCCCGATTTAACAGTTTTGGCATCATGTCCTCGAGAACCGTCATGGCATTAAATCTTCGCTGCATCCCCTTTATTTATCTGTGCCGGACGGTTCGCCACTTCATCCCCTTGCTCTGTTCTGTCCACCAGCACCAAAAAACCCTCTTCCCCTGCAGCAATGTCTTCCTCTTCTTCTACCTCCTCAGGCCTCTCCCTCCAATCTTCGCCAAAGAATGAAGACGACCTCCACTCCAGGGCGAACCCCATCTCCTCCGACAAGGAGAAGGAAAAAGTAAAGAAGGAAGAGGCCCCCTCCTCCGCCAGGTACCCGCCACGAAGCGCTCCCGCACGTGGGCGGAGCGAGGACGATGATGACGACGAGGAGGAGAAGAAGAAGAGGAGGAGGATGATTCCTCCTCTTCCGCTGGGTATCCGCCGACAAAGCGTTTCCGTGCTTGGGCGGACAGTGAGGATGATGACGACGACGAGGAAGAAGAGGCCCCAGCCGAAGACATGGGTAGCAGCGACGAGGAAGTCTCCGGAAGCAGCGTCGACGGCGGCTCGGCACCGACGATGAAGCCGCGAGGAGTAGCGCTGTAGGACTAGTAGTCCCCGAGCAATCGGCTCTTCTTTTGTTCTTCCTTTCTTGAGCAATCGGCTCTTCATTGTAAAGATCCTCTCTTATTAATGAAGAAAATTTCTCTCAATCACCTTTGCTTTCTTGTCAATTTGGCCGATTGTTCAACGAAGTCATTGCTCAAAGAGCCGATGGCAAAGCATCGGCCTGCATTCCAAACGCAATTCAAGGCGAAACAGCTGCCTTTTCACGGTCAAACAGATACAGACCATGTTCAAAATATCCTTCGATCTCTAGAGTCGATGACCGTGCATCGGCTATATTTTTCTTATTATATATTTGTGTTTTTTACCGGCCGATTTCATACAATCGGCCCCCATTTCATTCTTTATTGGCCGATTTGTGTATCGGCCTCCATATCTTTACTGTCCATCATCCCACATACTTGGAAAATACTTCTTGAGATGCTGGCCATTGACGGCTACTGGGAACTTCACGCCATCCAACATCTCGAGCATGTACGCATTCCCCTTCAAAACTTGGACAACTTTATACGGGCCATGCCAATTCGGAGACCATTTACCATACATTTTGTCCCTCGTCCCCAACGGCAATACAGCTTCCCATACCAGATCATCAACTTGGAACTCTTTTGGCTTCACTTTCTTATTATATGCACGAGCCACCTTGGCTTTGTTTTCCTTGATTTTCTCAAGTGACCATAGTCTAAGTTCCGTTGCATCTTCAATGCTGTCACTCATCAGGGCTGCATATTCTTCAGCAGTTAAATCATTTTGAAACGTGACCCGTCTTGACCCCGCCTTAACTTCCCAGGGTAACACAGCTTCTTGTCCATAGACAAGCTGGTACGGGGTGGTCTTTATTGCTCCATGACACGACATGCGGTAAGCCCACAACGCCTCTGACAACACCTCATGCCATCGTCTAGGGTGCTCGTCGATTTTCCTCTTGATCAGCTTGATCAAGCTTTTGTTGGATGCTTCAGCCTGCCCGTTTGCTTGAGCATAATATGGAGACGATCGGATTAACTTGATCCCCATGTCATCGCAGAACTTTTTCATTTCTTTCGAAACGAAGACCGAACCTCCATCGGTCGTAATAGTTTGGGGAATCCCGAATCTATGAATGACATGTTCCAACACGAATTTGATAACGTCTTCCGACGCTACTTTCTTCATAGGGACCGCCTCCACCCATTTCGTGAAGTAATCTGTAATGGCCAGAACCCATCTATGGCCCTTGCTTGACGCGGGATGAATTTCTCCGATCATATCCATACCCCATCCTCGGAATGGCCAAGGTTTGATGATAGGATTCATTGCTGATGCGGGTACCATCTGAATGCTCCCAAACTTCTGACATGCTTGACACCCTTTATAATACTGGAAGCAATCTTCAAGCATGGTAGGCCAATAAAATCCCGAGCGCCTAATCAGCCACTTCATCTTATGAGCCGACTGGTGAGTTCCACAAGCACCCTCATGCACCTCATGCAAGAGCCGATTGGACTCGGCTGGTCCCAAACATTTGAGAAGTAATCCTTCCAATGTTCTATAAAACATGTCATCGCCAATCAGAACATACTTCATGGCTCTGTATCTTATCCGTTTAGGTGCCCCCGAGCCGGATCCTTCAAGTAATTGAAGATATCGGCTCTCCAATCATCTGGTTCCAGGACTTGCACTTGAAAATCGGCTTCACCTGCTACATCCTTGTATCCTGACGCCGTTTGTGCGAGGTTGTTTGCCTCTGTATTTTGCGACCTTGGGATCCAATTGAAGCTTATATACCTGAACTGGGCCATCAGCTCACGGCATTGTACCCATAATGGGAAGAGTGACTCGCTCTCGCACTTGTATTCTTCTGTGAGCTGAGAAATCACCAATTTGGAATCTCCGAAGATCTCAACTGCTTCAGCCCCAGCTTCCAGGAGTAACTCCATTCCCTTGCAGATCGCTTCGTACTCAGCCATATTGTTTGTGCAAGGGTCAGCCAACCTGATAGAGAAGGAGTATGTTGCCCCCCGAGGCGACACGAGTAGCACGCCGATGCCGCAACCATCCTCACAAACCGATCCATCAAAGAACATGGCCCATGCACGCACAGATAGTGCTGCTACGTCCGTGTTTATTCGTTCAGCAATCAGATCTGCTAGCGCCTGTCCCTTGACTGCCTTCGCCGGTTGATACCGGATTTCGAACTCCGATAATGCAAACATCCATTTGCCGAGTCGGCCTTTTAATACAGGAGCCGACAACATGTGCTTGATGACATCCGATTTGCATATGACGATGATTTCTGCTGACACCAGGATGTGCTGGATCTTGGTGCAGGTAAAAAATAGACAAAGGCACAACTTCTCAATTTCAGGGTACCTTGTTTCTGCATCCAACATCCTTCTGCTGAGGTAGAAAACCACTTTTTCCAGGCCATCATAAACCTGCACCACCACTGATGCGATGGAGGTGTCAGCCACTGATAAGTAAATGTAGAACGGCCTGTCTTGCTGCGGCGGAACTAACACAGGTGGCTTGGTTAGGTATTCCTTAATATCATCAAATGCCTGTTGTTGCTCTGCCCCCCAGCGGAACTCCTCATCAGACTTGATTTTAACCAAGCCCATGAACGGCTCAATTCGTCCTGACAGGTTGGAGATAAACCTTCTGACGAAATTAATTTTGCCGATGAGACATTGGAGCTCCTTCTTTGTGGTGGGCGGCTTCATCGTTCGCACTGCCTCTTGACTCTTCAGGCCGATCTCAATCCCACGCTCGTGGACCAAGAATCCTAGGAACTGACCGGCCGTCACACCGAAGGCGCACTTCTTTGGATTCATTCTCAGTCCGAACTTCCGAGTTCGGTCCAGGACTTGTCGCAAATCCTCTAAGTGTCCGTCCGTCGCAACAGACTTTACCACCACGTCGTCGATGTAAATCTCCACCAACTTGCCAATTAGATCATGGAAGATGTAGTTCATGGCTCTTTGGTATGTTGCGCCGGCGTTCTTCAGTCCAAACGTCATGACCACATATTCAAACAAGCCCACCGAGCCTGGCACTCTGAATGCAGTCTTGTGTATATCTTCTGGAGCCATGAAAATTTGGTTGTAGCCAGCATTGCCATCCATGAAACTCAATATTTTATGACCAGCAGCTGCATTGATCAGGGTCTCTGCTACTGGCATCGGATACTCGTCCTTCGGAGTGGCGCTGTTAAGGTTCCGAAAATCTATGGCTACGCGCCATCGGCCGTCCTTTTTCTCCACAGGTACAACATTAGAAATCCATTCAGCGTACCTGCATGGCCTGATGAACCCGGCGTCCAACATCTTCTTGATCTCCTTCTTGACTTCCTCCAAGACTTCGGCCTTCATCTGTCGTGCTCGCTGCTGGAACGGCCGAAATCCTTTTTTCAGCGGGAGCCTATGCTCAATGATGCTCCTGTCTAACCCGGGCATCTCTGTATAATCCCAGGCAAAACAATCTGGGTACTCTTTTAACAGGGCTATCATCAGGCCCCTCAGATGCGGGTCTAACTTTTTGCTGATAAATGTTGGTCGTGGCTTGTCCCCAGGACCAATATCAATCTCTTCTAGCTCGTCCGCTGATGTAAACCCATAACCCAGCTTTCCATCGCTTGCCAGGTCAATGTTGAACACAGGCAAAGCGTATGTTGAGGATAATGCTGGCCGATCGCTGAAATCGGCCTCCTTTTCCATTGTAATGCTTAATGAGGGTTTACAACTTCTTGGTCTCTTATTATGGTGACGTGACTCGACGGAGGCATGCTCACCATGTCTTGGGTCATGAATCTCTGACGAGATCCTGAACACTGTGTTTGTACTAGCCGACGTCTCTACATCGGCATCAGCCGATGCCTGTGCATCGGCTTTCGTCTGTTTGGGGCGCCATACTTTCTTGGCAGGCGCGCCTTTGTCTCCATTGTTTGTTGAATTTTCCCGGCCAGATCGGGCCGCGCTCTTCTCAACGTGTACAGGTACTGTGCCTCGGCCTCTTCCAAGTTTCGCAGCCGCTGCACCCTACGCTTCTGAGAATGGCTGAGTCCATCAGGGCACCACCTTGGTCGGTGATACCTATCTTCTTCTCCATCTGACTCCTCAAAGTCTTCTTCTTGAGATGACTCAGCTCGTTTATTATGAGGTGGGAGAGGCCCTAGACGCTCGAACACTGAAACTTCATTTGTCCTTCTCCTTTGCTGTTTGCATTCTGGGCAGTTCTCGATTGTTGGCAATCGGCTCATTCCTGAGTCCCAGCAATGTTTCAAGAAAGGACAGTCCCAGTGCTTATCCACGTTGTCTTGCTCTCTTGACCTCCCTCTAGCGCGACGTTCGTACCCGTCGTTGTTTCTGTCGTGCTGACGATACCTCCTGTCTTCTGCATCAGACCGACGATATCTTTCATCGTCCTCGTCGTAGCGCCGACGTCGGTCGTACTGCTGCTCATATTTGTTGAGGAGATGCACGGAGAGTGGGCGCTGATACCGTATGCTTCTCACCTCCTCCTCGGTTAGGTACCGTCTATCATTATCTTGGGGCCGGTCGCGTGGAACGGCCTCTTCTTTATCTTTGCCACGAGAGTGGCTGCTCTCTGCTTTGTCCGCGCCATGGCGGTTCACCAGCCCTGCCATGTTGACACTAAAGGAGAACCCTGGCTCCCTTATGGAGTGGCTGAGATCTACCGTGTTGACGCCATGCGACGGACGCGTGTTTCCTTTGAGCTTGATATCGTGAGAACGGGTCGTCTCAAAGGAGCCGATGAGCTCGGCTTCACAGATGGCCTTCAGCTCATCGTATTTCTTCTTGTGTTCCGCAGGGAGATCCTCGTATGTGATCTGTTCCTCTGCCATCTCGGATGTCGGTGTTGACGTGGATGTTGCAGAAGATGTCCCACCGGGCGTGCCAGAATGTGTTACCTGCCAAAACCCACCGGCGGGCAATGGTTAAGCAACACGAAGAGCCGGGAGGCTCCCAAGGCCGCTTAGTGGACCCTGGCACCTCGCGTCGTCCCGCAAGTCTTCCAGCCACGTCCTGGCGGTTGCTAGGGCGTGCCACCTGACCTAGACCCGATCAGGAAGGTGTTAGATTGCTTCGATTGTTCCTGCATGGTAGACACGTAAACATTAAATACGAGCCCTATCGGCTCTCAGGTTGCCCTGTGGATCGGCTCAAAGAGCCGATCGCCCCATGGTTCACGTTGGATTTGCAATGACATGGGGATCCTGCTTGATCAAAACAAAGCTAAAACGATCTACGACAGTTTAGGGTTTTCACCGCATAACCGGAACGTCCTACGCGTGATCGGGCCTAGCAGATACGGAAGATGATGAAAACTACCCCTACAAGAGGCCTAAAAACCAACATTACGTCAATTCCCGGAACATCCCTTGTAGGAACGGTAAACAACACCTAACGCACTACCGGATCATCCGACCCCAGCATAAGGCCTAACTATGCAGATATTAAACTAATCCTTGCGGAGCAAGGAGCAACTATAACGGATCGGATCTACTAAGTAACGAACAAGCAAGATGCTGCCCTTACACACTACAAGAAAAGTTCTGATAGACAACGTCTCAAAATCGTCCGCTAAGGGGTATTTTTCGTCGCCTATGGGCCTAACCCGACGATATGGGTTCTGTTGTGGAAACTGCGTCAGGCAAAGTCCAACGACGATTTTTTCGGTCCGTCGCGCCTGGGCGCCCTTCCGCCACGGAAAATCGGACCGTTGCGGGTGTTTTCGGGAGCCCGTTGACGCGACGTCATGCAACCGACACGTGCGACGTCGTTAACCGCCAACGGCGTTAACCGGCTGAAACCCGTAGATGGTAGGCCCACACGAGGCCCGCCACGTCTTAGCGGGCCGGGCCAGATGACATAGTTTGACCGGTCAACTATATAGCTGGGCTGGTCCATTAGTTAAGTGGGCCGGGCCTAACCTCTAAGGTTGATCGGTCAAAACTTAAATGGGCCGGCCCATTTAACATGTGGGGTCCACCTTTAAAGCGGGGCGGCCCAAAGCAAGTGGGCGGGCCAAAAACACAGGTGGGTCCCACTTTCTGTTAAAAGGCCGGCCCATTTAGTGTGTGGGGTCCACCGTATAGCAAGTGGGCCGGCCCAACAAGCTAGTGGGCCCAAAAACAGTGGGTCCCACTTTCCCAAAGGCCGGCCCATTTAGTGTGCGGGGTCCACCGTATAGCAAGTGGGCCGGCCCAACAAAATAGTGGGCGGCCAAAACACAGGTGGGTCCCACTTTCCTTAAAGCCGGCCCATTTAGTATGTGGGGTCCACCATATAGCAAGTGGGCTGGCCCAAGAAGATAGTGGGCGGGCCAAAAACACAGGTGTCCCACTTTCTGTTAAAGGGCCGGCCCAATTATTATGTGGGGTCCACCATATAGCGGTGGGCCCCCAACAAGATAGTGGGCGGGCCAAAAACACAGTGTCCCACTTTCCTCTTAAAGGGCCGCCCATTTAGTATGTGGGACCACCATATAGCAAGTGGGCCGGCCCAACAAGATAGTGGGCCGGCCAAAAACACATGTGGGTCCCACTTTCTGTTAAAGGGCCGGCCCAACTAGTATGTGGGGTCCACCATATAGCAAGTGGGCCGGCCCAACAAGATAGTGGGTCGGGCCAAAACACGTGGGTCCCACTTGCCTCTTAAAGGGCCGGCCCATTTATTATGTGGGGTCCACCAAAAAGCAAATGGGCTGGCCCAACTAATTAGTGGGCCGGCCCAAGTTGGTGGGGTCCACCTTAAAGCAAGTGGGCCAGCCCAATTAGTGTGTGGGGTCCACCGTAAATCAAATGGGCTGGCCCAAGAAGTAAGTGGGCCAGCCCGTTTAGTTGTTTATATGCCGGCATAATATGCGCTTTAGGATTTTGCGGGCAGGCACATATGTGATTTCGCTTAATTGGGCCGTTTAAGGGATGGGAATTCGTGATTTAGATACTGAGAATATTTACGCAGCATTGATTTCTGTCGGATAGCCTCACTTACCACAAGCACCAAAGAAAAAATGCGCGAAAGAACTATAAAAACTAACTAAATATTACATCAGCTGCAAGGCATTGAAAAAATATTACAGAACCCAGAGAAATTGAATGGTAATTAAACCTAGCAATACAATGAAGCGATCCGGCAATCTTTTAAGTTGTCCATGCAGCACCTATATCTGAAACAAAGACATTACAAGTTAAGACAGCAACAATGGAAAGGCAAAGACACTACAATATTGTTTGGCAAAGAATTTGGAACTCATCATTTCGTCGTTATAACAAGATCATTGTAATGCGCACAATAAGCAAACAAAGAGTGCATGCCGCATACCAACAGCCAATATAACAGAGCATGTTAGAATGAAACAGCAGACTTACTACTGTCGAGTCCCATGCAAACCAACATGTTCAGGGAGTACAAAATTGGCATGAACAACATAGTAGCAGGCTATAAATTTTGTAACAACGACTGAGCAAGATGAAGTTATGATGGCTACATCTACAGAGCAGGGAATGTAAACCAAAAATAGAAGTTACGATGGCAAAAGCTAAAGAGGAGGGAATGTGAACCAACATGTGCCAAGTGCAATTACTTCATTTTGGCCGTGAACTAAATAATACTCCTGAACTTATAGTGAAGGGGATGCAAATCAAGATGTTTCGGGATATAAACTTGTAATGAGCAACACATGGAGGATAGTTAATGCTGGAGCTTAGGATGGACCAGATACAGAATATAGTGGGATCACCTGTGAACTTGTATAAGAGGGAATGCAAACCAATATGTTCAGCTTTCCATATGTGAGCGTCATGCCAAGTCAGAGAAACAAGTCAATAATGCAGCTTTTGAAGAACAAGATGGCACGCAAAATTATTATCTAGTAGTATGACAAGTTTATTTGTACTATAGGCTAGATAGCAGAGTGATAGCATGCCAAACTAAGTCCTTACTTTGTTAGCTTACAATGAACTAGATACAAAACAATGGCATCACCTGTAGTACAGGGAATGCAAGCCAACATGTTCATGGAGTAAAAAATTGGCACAAACAACATAGTAGCAGGCCATAATTTTTGTAACAACGACTGAGCAAGATAAAGTTATGATGGCTAGATCTACAGAGCAGGGAATGTAAACCAAATATAGAAGTTACGATGCCAAAAGCTATAGAGCAGGGAATGCGAACCAACATGTGCAATTACTTAAAATTGGCCATGAACTAAATAATAGCAGGATGTTACTATAATACCTACAGTATAATTTTTGTAACAACGACTGAGCAAGATAGAAGTTATGATGGCTACATCTACAGAGCAGGGAATGCAAACCAAAATGTTCAATCGCTTAAAGTTAGCAATGAAGTAGAAAATAGCAACGTGTTACGGTCATAGCTAGGAATGAACTAAAAGAGCTTCAGACAAACAAGCATCTGAACCCAGAACATGGCGCTAAAACAAGGGACTTACATTAGGAGAAGCACTCTGTGGGAGTCACAGCAGATCTTCCTGGGGTTGATAGATCCGGTGATGAAGTACACTACATGTGCTCCTTGGGGTTGGAGAGACGGCCATTAAACTTCATGGTTACTCATCTAATCTGCAAAGACGTAACGGCGCGTCGTTAGCACAAACAGGTTCCCCCAAGATTAAACAAGAACTTGCAGGCAAGCAATAGAAAAGCGACAGTAGAAGAGTTTAGATCATGGACGGCGCCGGTGAAGCAGATTCGGTTCATGCACATCGGTGTCGGTGAGCAAGATCCGATGCGGTGGACGACGGATCCGGCGAAGCGGCTCCGGTGGGGTGGACGATACCGCAGCTGAAGCGACTGCGGTAGACTGCTGGATGAGCATATGGTTTCGAGGTTCGGCGGGGATGATCCGGTCCGGTTGATGACGGCGTCGATGAAGCGGCTCCGGCAGGCAGCCGGATGACGAGGATCGCGAGGGCTCGGGTAGGCCAGGGAAGTCCGGCGGGGATGTTCCGGTGCGGTGGTCGTGGAGGTGGTAGAGAGAGGGACTTGAGAAGTTCCGGTGGGTGGTCTCAGATGAGAGACTGAGGGAAATGAATTTTTTTGGGAGGGTATCCGGGGCTAGGGAGGTGGTGATCCAAAAAATGACGGGCAGACCCCCCCACCAACCGACTTTGCTGTCATCTCCACAGGGGTAGAATCGGAATTTGGAAGCGTGTGAAATTTTTGTATTTTGTGGGCGGGAAGTTTTGCCGCTATGAGATTTTGAATTTCGCTAAGGTACAAGTATAATGATAAAAAATTGTGAGACCGTACTAGTACCTCTGTTCAAGGCCGACTGTAAAATCAAATCATCATCAAGTTGAACATCGGTTACTACCATGATCATCATCGGACACGATCTGGTGACATGCACCTGAAATTGGTGCATTCGTTGCAAAGTATAATGCTAAAAAAATTAGTGACCGTACTAGTACTTCTGTTCAAGCCCGAGTGCAACATCAAATCATCATCACGTTGAAAATTTGTTACCATGATCATGATCTATCTCTAAATTTGGCGCATCCGCTAAATCTGGCAAACTATAATGATAAAGAAATTGTGAGACAGTAGTAGTACTTCTGTTCATGGTCGAGTGCAACATCAAATCATCATCACGTTTAAAATTTGTTACCATGATCATGATCTACCTCTGAAAATGGGCGCATCCTCTAAAACTTGCAAAGTATAATGATACAAAATTGTGAGACCGTACTAGGACTTATGTTCAAGGTCGAGTGCAACATCAAATCATCATTACATTGAAAAGTGTGTTACCATGATCATGATCTATCTTCTAATTTGGCGCATCCGCTAAATCTCGCAAAGTATAATGATAAAAAATTGTGAGAATGTACTAGTACTTATGTTCAAGGCCGAGTGCAGGATCAAATCATCATCACGTTGAAATTCGTTACAACGATCATGACATATCTCTAAAATTGGTGCATCCGCTAAATCTCGCAAAGTATAATGATAAAAAAATTGTGAGACTGTACTAGTACTTGTGTTCAAGGCCGAGTGCAGGATCAAATCATCATCACGGTGAAATTTATTACAACGATCATGACATATCTCTTAAATTGGCGCATCCGCTAAATCTTGCATGTGGCGCATCTCAGTGCGGAGCAACAGGCCGGTGCTATCAAGGTTGAGGCGTCAGTAGCGTCATCGGGCTCTCCTTTTTTGATAGATCTTCTACATGGCGCGGCGCACCGCCCGTCGAGAAGCAGTCACATGTGATACCGAGGTGGAGACGTCGCCGGCATCCTCGAGGCGCGGCCGCCCTTCTATGAGCCAGCGTCGACTCAAGGTATATATGAATCCATGCGTTGTCGCGCCCCTTCTTCCGATGAAGTGGGGTGCCTTAGATTTATTGTTCTTCTCTTACGATTATTTCGAGCCGAACATGTGTGCTCTTTCTCTGAATATATTGCTTGAAAAGCTAACCAAGTTAATTAAATTCACTTCGTTCTTAATCTTGCGTGCTAATTCTGTTATTTTTGCTGGCAGTGGTGCGTGCAAGGAGATTTATTTGTGGGTGTGCTGAGCTGTTAGGCCTAAGTCGAAATCCTCAGCTTAACGAGGCCTCAGCTTAACACATAAAAAAGGTGTTCAATCTCGCCCACAATGTCCTTTTCTTTCCTCTTCCTTTATTGGAACTTGTTTTGCACACAAGGAAAGTGGCACGTGTAATGTGAGTAAAACCCTCTTAGCCAAAATCAGCTACAAGCAAGATTTTCTGTATTGTAGATGCCCCAATTGACTCTAATCCCCAATGTAGTCTTTTTTTATGTCAGTATAGACTTCTTTACATGGCATGCATTTGCCTAATGAGCAGCATTGTATTGCCATTCTAGCCAACCTGATCGATATGTCAAGCTTCATGCACGAGATGCCATGTTTAATTTACTCCCTCACTCCGATCCATATTTCTTGGTGTAAAATGAATGTGAATCGAAGGGAGTACTTTTCTTAGATACTAGTAGTACCATTTCAAAAAAAAATACTAGTACTACTACATCACAAATGCATCAAAAGAGTACTACCATCACAAGACCACCACGGTTGTACTAGTAGAGTTTAATGCTGAACTTCCAAAGGGAATAAGATTACACATATGAACTTTAAACAGGACCAGGAGCATGAGGGCCAGCAGCAGGGGCGTTGACTGGGAACAAGCCAGGCAAGACGTAATTCTGGAGGAAGAGGCCATATGCTGCGTGCTTGGCCTTGGTTGCAGGGCGGTGCTTCCCCGATGTACTTAGGCCTACACCCGTCGCATGCTGGATCAGGCTGCGGATGTCCTTCTGGAGGATTTTGCCACAGAATGGGCAAAATAGCTCCCCGCGCTTGCGGAAACGAATTTCACCACCCTTCAGCCGCTTCAGAACGTAGCGGCTCTTCTGGTCCCTGCGCTCCTTGTTGTCGTCCATGTCGTCAGAATATTCCTGTGAATTATAAAGTACATAATAATCAGGTGCTTAATGACAGATCGAATAAATACTGCACTATCATAAGCAAACCTTAGAAACCCTAAAATTAAATGTGTAGAACAAGTAAATGGCAGAAGAAATCATACTAAATCACGAGAAAACCCTATGAACAGCAATGAACATAAGCCACAACAATTGCAAGTCCACTAAGTATGAACACATAAATTAATTATATGACAAATCAAGCCAACTACATGGCAGATTAGTCGAAATTAAACTAGAATCTGACCGTACGAACCGTAGAATCAAGTACGTCTACAAGAACAAGGTAGGAGATCAAATCAATCAAGAACCAGGTTCGTGCAAACCACGTGAACAGTAATATGACACAAAAAGGATCGGGACAGTTTCGGTAAAAGAGCAGTACCTCCTCGTCGTCACCCTCGACATCCTCCTGGAACTGAACGTTTGGGCCGAAATCGTCGAAGGGGTCGAGGTCCGCGTCCAGCACCGGGTCGAGGAAGACCTCGCCGTGGTGGCCTGCAACGCCTTGCAGATCTTCGGCGGGAGCAACGGCGTTGCTATCCACCTTCTCCTCGACGGCCAGGACGCCCGTTTCGACCGAGGTCGAAGAATCAGACAAGCAGAGGAGACGAGCGGCCTGGGTACCCGGTGAAGCCTCACCCGCCGCGACGGCCACTACCGCAGAGGCATCCTCTGCGCGAGCGGCCGCCGATTGCTCCGCCTCGTACGCAAGACCTGTCTTCATGCTGCTGCGGTTGGAAACGAGGAAGTCGATGCCTCGGAGGTGCGGTGAGTTGATGGGAGGGGAGAGGACGAGCTCGCGAGAGACGATGAGGCCGATTATTTTATAGCCTCTGACTCTCTGTATCAGAATGGCATTAGTTGTGGACGCGAGAGACGATGAGGCCGATTAGTTGTGGACGCGTGAAGTCGTGCATGTACTCGATTCTCACGTATACCAATACTTCCAAACGTCATAAGTAATTCACAATCATTCAGAATAATATGAGACCTTAACATTTTATTGTTTGTGTCAGATATTGTCCATGAAAAATAACATCCTTCAAAAAATAAATCCCCTATGCCAATCCGGTCATGCCCGTCTACTCCAACTAGCTTCCTCGAGTAATTTGTCACCTTACATTCTTAAAATGAACCAAAATTTGGCACAGGGGCATCACATGGAAAATGATGTTACCATTCTCTCTTCCCATTTTTGTTTGAATTTTTCAAAATTGTCATGCCCTAACGGAAAAAATGTATGTTCCTTCTATGAAGCATGTATCAGAATGGCATTACCAAAACCTGGGGGTGGCGGGGCACATGGTGGTGTGATGATACATCACATTTGGACCACACAACACAATTTGGACCAACCAAAAAAATTCAACCACCCTACACAAACCCTGGTCAAAACTAATTTGACCAATATTACAAAAGTTGTACATAATTCAGAAACAGTCAGAAATATACGAAGCATTCAGGAGTCAATACTGAAGACAAAGCAATTATGCCAAAAGACAAAGGCAGAGGAGGAACAGGTCTTGCTATATTGCACAACAAAGCCAAATTCAACTTTTCATCGATTCCAAAATTCTGGCTGCAATTAGCACACCCTGGTCTCCTGATGTCGCAATAGTTGGCTGCTGGGAGCGGAGACACTCGACTTCCTTCTTCAACTTATCGCACTCTGTGCGAACTTTCAAGTACTTCGTCTCGAAATATTGCGCATGTTCAGCATGCAACTCCACTTCCTGTTGAAAACTTTCACAGTCACAGTTGCAATCACACTGACCAGCCTTGTCAGTGACCACACTCATCGGTGGCTGGGCGCGTAGTTCCTCGACTTCCTTCTTCAACTTCTCACACTCCACGAGAACGTCTGAGTACCGTTTATCAAAAGAAGATTGCATGGAACGGGCATTCTCCTTCGATATGGCACGATTTAAAATGCACCTGCCCACGAGGTGGCGGATTTTCTTATGAAGGATGATGTTGTGGCCCTTGATCTGGTCCAGTTTCGCGGAGAATCGTGTTATCACATCCTGCATTGCAAATTCAACAGCAATGAAGTATGCAGAGTGCAGATGAGGGGGGAGAAATAAACAAATGGAGTGCCAACCTCTTCAATATGCCTGAGAGCTGCAAAGTCCTTGTCCATAGGAACCTCTTCAACGATGGAACCGCCATCCCTGGAAGAAAGACATTTAAGTAGTTGGATCTGGCAGCCAGCAAGGAGGCGATGAAACTGCGGCACGGCAATGGAAACATACACGGCCGAAGATGCACACACGCGCACTGGCTGCTCCTCTCCCGGAGACTGGGCATTCGTCTCTGATTCTGCATTCATGATACCAAACCTATGCAAGAGTTTGAGGTTTCTGTTCTGAAGGGTGGTGTTGTGGCCCTTTAATCTCATAATCCCTTCCTGCATGGAAAAATTCACCAGGAACGAATCAGGGATCCTTTTTCATTCACAGGATATGAAAATCATAAGATTAGGAAAAGCATAGGATTTTGTATACATTACAGAGGGTGTATGCGCTATTTTATGGGCTATTTGGAATGTACAAAATGAAGTCGAGTTTAATAAACCCAAATCTCATCCCTTCTTGCAGGTTATCCCTATGATTATTCACTAGATCCGTATGTTTCTTATCTCCAGCCCGAGGATCAGCAGGATATCATGGAGTCTGGGTGCAACTGACTAGAGACAGCCGCACGGGATTTTTACAGCCAGGGTGGCTGGCAGTTTCCTCATAGAATTACTTACTGATGTGTTTTTGCCTTTTTGGCACCCGCTGTTTTCTATGTTTCGTTGGTGGATCTTTGTGTCGACTCTAGCTGATCCGTGAGAAGTTGTCATAATTTGTGTATGAACTGAAGAAAGCAATAAAGCAGCCATATACATCATTTTGATGCAGAGGCTGTGATATGTCCCCCATTTCGAAAAAAGGAACAAACATAGGATATATTTCTATAAATCAAACAACTAATGTAGGAAAAAAAACCATAGGATCTAAATGCTACACAATTCTTATAGAAGTCCTACGAATTAAAGAAGCCCTCATGCAGTACGGAGATGAAGAGGAAGAAAAAAAAAGCAATGGATATATATTATATAGTGCATACATTATTAATGCTCTTGAGAGCTAACAAGTGCTCATCAAACAACGGGTCCTCGATAGCTAAGTACGAAGTGGATCCTGCGGTAGAAAGCACGAGCCTGGAACCGTCGGCCCTGGAAGATGATAGCCGGTTTAGTTGGCACCGCCTGCCAGCAAGGACTCAACGAAAATCCGGCATGGCGATGGAAACATACCCAGGAGCTTCGTACCCACCAGGTTGGCGAGAAACGAGCGATTTCTCAACTTGGGTAGGAATGGCGCTGAAACCAGCCGCCATGGAAGAAAGACGGTTAAATTGTTTGATCCGCTAGCCAGCCAGAAGGCAGAGAAACTTCGGCATGGCGATGGAAACATACCGGGGAGCTTCGTACCCACCATCTTGGCGAAACACGGTCGATTTCTCGGCATCGGTAGGAAGGGCGACACTTGAACGGGCGGCCCTGGAAGAAAGACGGTCAAATAGCTGGTTCTCCCGGGTAAAAAAATAGTTGGATCTGTTTGCCTTGCTGTAATCTGCGTTCATGGGGGCAAAGAAAGCACATGGCGATAAAAACCTACCAGGACTCTTGCTGGATTACTCTGCCCTGACCCAACAAGCCCGAAGCAGACTGAGCTTGCGATGGAAGCGCAGACATGCCTGTCCGCCGGCGCCGCTGGTACACTTTCAAAGTCGGAGTTTGCAGGACTTTCAGCGGGATGGATTTCACCGCGGATTTAGTCTCAGACAACAACGCCTCCTTCCTCTTCTTACACTTCTTCATGTTCTTCTTAGACAACTTGTTGAACGATGGATGAATCGCTGGAGGAAGAAGGAAGGGACAAGCAGGTGGGGATAGAAGGGGTCGGTGTAGAGCTCTCCGGGGAGGGTTCCCCGGGGAGGAGGATGAAAACTGGAACGAACAGGACAGGGATGGGACTGGGCAATCTTGTCCGTCCATCCAAAATCAAAGGGCGGGAGCACATAAGACTTTGGGCCATTGACAGGCTGGTCCTGCCACAGGCGGACCCCAAGTTTCAGCGATTCAATGTCAGTGAAAAGATGGGCAATGTAAAAGAATCTTGTTCGGGGTCGGCCGCGGAAGCCAAATCTCTGTGTCCCAAAGTCTACTAGTAGTCTACTCCTATATAGGTATAGCTGCATAGCCATCATACCATTGCATTGATCGAGCTGTACGCCTTTACCACTCTGATTCAGGTACAAAATATTAGTGTTCTCTTGTCAAATCAAAGGCCATGTCAGTTTAACGAAATGGACGTTCTTTAACTCACAAACTACTCCAAGGACATCATTTACGGACTACTGAAGCCATGTACATAATTTCTGGATCGATTTAGTAATTTGCTACAACTGTAATATTATTTCCAATTTTCAGCAATTTATTTGAATTTTAGGATTTTACTTATAAATTTCGCTAATTGACATGTGTAGGAAAGATAGAAAACAACTAGTGTATGCATGACCAATTAATCTGACTAAATAAATCTTATAGTGGCCACTTTGCATCACTCAAACTGAGAGGGCATGTTAGATTCATATGATAGAATAATGGAGAATCGCTATGACATATGCCTCCTTGAATCCTACGGGAAAGAAATCTACATGAATTGGTAGAGCTAGGTGTGTGATGGTATCATCGGAAAGACAAAGGAAATTTCTATAGAGATTGAGAGTGCATAGCATAGTTGTCACAGATGCATATGAATTTTTCCAAGAGGTCTAACCTCTTATTAGAAATCCTATAGGGTTGTACTAGTATAAGAAAACAATACATAGAAATTTTGGAGGATTCAATTCTTCAAATCAAACAAGCTATATAGGGGGAAAATCATATCCTTTGATTCGTACAATTTGTATAGGAGTTATGTAGGATTTGACTATAGGAGTTATGTAGGATTTGACTATAGGATTTGAATATTTGTACGGTTGTGTAATATTTTTACCCAGATCAATTCACATACCACCGGTTATGTATTTTTTTGGGCTATAAAAATAGGAGGTGTGGTATATTTGATGTGTGTAGAGATAATCTCACCATCTTATAGCCACCCCTAACATTTCGAGCAAACAAAAAAAATCTATACCACTACCCACCTCTCGTCCTACACTCAATTCCTACACAACCAAACAACAAAAATTGGCTATCCTAGCCAGGTGGTTGGGGATACTCTCATCCCATAAACCTATCCCCTAAACCAAACAACCCCTAATATGGAGGGAAGGAAAACCTAGATCTGATACTGTACAAAAACACATAAAGCAATCTGGAACCGTCCACATAGAATCAACGGGCCAGAGCAGATGCCTTCTTTGGGAAGGGTCTTGCGCGGAAGCCAAGGAATCCTCTGCGTCGACAATCTGGTGTAGCAGTAAAATAGACCATCATAGCGGAACATTGATGGAGTCACTACAATGCGTCCGAATCCGGGTATAGTCTTGTCATATCAATGGCCATGTCAGTTTCTCCAGATATAATCTATCCGTTAGCTAGTACTACTACTCTAGAGGCTGACGCCACATGCAGAAGTTGTACAGTACTACGACTACTATCGAGTATCGACTAGTCCGATCACGTCCAGGTCGCAACTACTCAAAAATGGCCGTAAAGAAAATGCAGAAGTAGGATGGGGCCACGACAAAAGACATACATCTATTTATGGACAGAGGTAGTATCATATCAGCATGCATTAGCATCTCATTTGCAACTAGTTGCACTCGCATCCTATTATCGGATATCACACTTCTGCACTTTTAAAAAATATGAAGAAAAACAAAACTGGGACACATATTATGTTGTGTATTGCTCCACAGGTCACAGATGAGTATGTAAAAAAAATTCTAGCTTGCACAAAAAAGACAAATGATATGTGAATAGTTAAGGAATATTATTCACTTTGGTCTTTTCTTTTTTCCACAGCTCACATATGGTCACCTTTTGAAACAAATGTTTAGATGTGCGAAAGATACAACATAACCCGTGACTATGATTTGAATTTACATTTTTTTACAAACTCGAAATGTGACATCCGACAATAAGATGAGGGATCAACTAGTTGCGAAATGTTTGCACTCCTGACCATGCATCTGAATCTATCTACTAGACTACTACAACAACATACAAAATGCACCAGTTTTGAACTAGAGATGTAACAGCAGTACTAACTGTTGGTTTCCAAAATCTAACGCTTGTGATTAGAGGGATTCGCGTCAAGAGATACCACAACAGCATACACTTCTTTCTAGAACCATCATGTAGCCATTATGTAGAAGAAGAAAAAAGCAGGGTCACACCAATATCACACGTCCCACTCGATAGTAAGAAAGGTTCCAAGTTATTGTTCCCATTTCTCAACTGGTCATACCTATTTCGATGGTGTAACCTACGTAGTATAAGTTATATATTAGTTGTATGGAAAGTTTGAGCAACATTTAGAACATAATTTTGTACTCCTAATTGGTCCAACATGCATGCTAAGATTGGGGTCTTCACCTTGAAACGGCGAGCGCCGAAAAGCGGGTCAAAATCGCCCAGATCCTCGAAGATATCTACAGGCGCAGCCGCTGTATGAGAGACGGAGTGGGAAACGAGTGGGGCGATGTATGAGAGACGGAGTGGGGGTGTAGTATGTACTATAGTAAGACGGCGAGACGGCGAGGTCAGAGTGATTAAGACTAGTCACAATGGGAAGTACGTAGTACGTAGTATCATACACTACTAGTTTGTGATACTACCTCCACAATGCATAGTATCATAATATGGTTCATACTTATGTCATATTTAAAGTTTTGTAGAATCTCAATGCAAATGTGTGTACATGATGTATTTGTCATGAAGTTTTCTAAGTTTTCTAGGTTTATGTGTTATAATACTACTCTCATATCTCACCTCATAATTGATGTGACACATTAGATTTTTGCCAACATGGCATGTATGATACTACTTACGAGCCTTAAAAGCACTTTTTTGTGATGTTGATCAAATTGTACTCTAAAATTGTCACTGGACAACAGGTCGGCCTATTGCAAACTTGTTTGAATGAGCTAAAATAGTTAGAAATCTAGAAAATTTGTCACTTCAATGAATTTTCATCCTATAACGTTTACTTAATTTGAAAAACGAATGGGGACGTTTGCCATAATGGGACGATCATTTCTACAAAAAAGAATAAGATGGAAAGTCTCGCAATGTTATTTATCATGACAACATTGACAATGTCACAACCGTGGGGTGATTAGGGAATCCACTCCGCTAGAAAAAACAAACTTATATAAGGCATGTGTGGCAATGCAGTTTGTCTACCTTATACACATATCTAGATGTGTAGCTATATATGGATTTTATTTTCCAACTTTAGATGATCAGTTTATAGTTCACCATTTAATTAGAATTCATAATTTTTGGGAATAAAATACTTGGAGGTACCCTGCAAGTGTGGTACCACAAACTAAGCCAAAACATGGGTCCCAATAGTACAACATAGCGCGCATAGGAAGTTTGAGCAAATTTGAAACCAACCAAATGAGGTAGAAACAAATCAGAAAAAAGTTGTGAAACATGTGCATGGAGCCATCACATGACATGTACTTACTACTAACAAGTAAAAAATATAAAACCCTATCATACATAGAGGTTTGGGGTGAAGAGTTATTATTCACACACATATAGAATAAATATGGACTGCTTTTGGCTTTCTACCCATTAATTTGAGCAAGCTTCATGCAGTGTCCACTTCAAACTTGACAACATTGGAACCATAGCTGCTTGAGTTCGCCTCGCTAGCCTCTTCCCATATGTAAGCTTAATTAATTGGTTACACTACGAAAACCACAATCAACTTCTGAATAATGCATGCATTGCCCCCCTTTTGCACATATGCAACTTTGCAAAGTAGGGATTTTTGGTTTACCACACATTAGTGTGTTGTTTTCTTTTTATTAGGACCCATGTTTGGTAGCCACATTTTTCCAAAGCCAAAGTGTGGTTAGCCAAAAAAAAAGCTAGTATGGCTAGCCACCAAATTGTGGCTTAAAATATTAAAGCCAAACTTTGTCAAAACTTTGTAAAAAAAAGTTGAGTCTATGACAAATGGACCATATATACATGCAATGAAGTGTGATAAGCCAAATTGTGGCAAAAACCAAACACATGCCAAATAAACTATATGCATGCATGGCTGCCAAATTTTGGCTTCTTGACAAATTGTGGCTAGGAACCAAACATGCCCTTGCTGGCCAAAGGGGTCCGAATATGTGTTTTGTTTATTCGCTATCATGTGCAGTACGTGTGTGCACAATACCGCAAATCAAAATTTCACGGGTAGGCCAAACATGCATGCATGGTAGGCGAATCGCCATTTCGAAGGCTAATTTGTCAAACTAGCTTACCATGAAACCATCATGTGTACTCCAATTAATTAAGTTCGGATATGAATGGTGGTCATCAACCAAACTAAAAAGAATTCAAAATTTGGGATGATATAGGGATGTGCCCTATTGTTGTGGAATCAGAAAACATTAGCCAACGAAAATGTGGGTTGCATCCAAGTATAGTAGCTCACAAAGTCGATTGCCAAGAAGTTTTTGCCTAAATTTGAAATAAAGCCAAAATGAGGTTCAAACTTATTGAAATCAGCAAGCAAGGCAATCACGAAGTCACCAATTACTACTTTTATCTAGGAAAAATAACAAACATGATGGCATGCAAATATTCTTGAGAAGCAGAATCATTCTGTAAATATATATTTTTGGAACCATGCATGTTGGACATTGATTCGCTTCTTGCCACATGGGTGAGCTAGCTTGGTTACCGCAAGAACCATGCATGGCGAACTTTCGAATCATGACCCCTTTTTTAAGAGATCAATGAAAAACTTCTTATTTTCGACTATACTTTGCCAAATACAGTTTTTTTGGTTTTCCACATAAAGTCTTTTCATTTTTATTGGCCGAATTAAGGGGGGCAAAATTAAAAGGATGTATTTGTGAAGTGGCTACCGCGTGTATTGCGCACACTACCACCTATACAATTTTCACAAGAGGGTGACATGGTTGGATGGCCATGCATTTCCATGGTTTGTTGGATTATCTCATCATGTAGTATACAACAACAACAACAACAACAACCAAGCCTTTCAGTCCCAAACAAGTTGGGGTAGGCTAGAGTTGAAACCCATAAGATCTCGAAACCAAGTCATGGTTCCGGAACGTGGATAGCTAACTTCCACGCACCCCTATCCATGGCTAAATCTTTGTCGATATTCCAAACCTTCAGGTCTCTCTTAACGGACTCCTCCCATGTCAAGTTTGGTCTACCACGACCCCTCTTAACATTCTCATCACGCTTTATCCGTCCGCTATGCACTGGCGCTTCCGGAGGCCTCCGTTGGATATGTCCAAACCATCTGAGACGATGTTGGACCAGCTTCTCTTCAATCGGTGCTACCCCAACTCTCTCCCGTATATCGTCATTCCGTACCCGATCCTTTCTTGTGTGGCCACATATCCATCTCAACATGCGCATCTCTGCTACACTTAACTGTTGGATATGTCGTCTCTTCGTTGGCCAACACTCAGCGCCATACAACATCGCAGGTCGGATAGCTGTCCTATAAAACCTGCCTTTTAGCTTTTGTGGCACTCTCTTGTCACAGAGTACGCCCGAAGCTTGGCGCCACTTCATCCAACCAGCCTTGATTCGGTGGCCCACATCTTCATCGATATCGCCATCCTTCTGCAACATGGACCCCAAATATCGAAAAGTGTCTCTCTCCGGTACCACCTGCCCATCAAGGCTAACCTCTCCCTCCTCGTGCCTAGTAGAACTGAAACTGCACCTCATGTATTCAGTTTTAGTTCTACTAAGCCTAAAACCTTTCGATTCGAGAGTTCGCCTCCACAACTCTAACTTTCTATTAACCCCCGTTCGGCTATCATCGACTAGCACCACATCATCCGCAAAGAGCATACACCATGGGATGTCTCCTTGTATATCCCTTGTGACCTCATCCATCACCAAATCAAAAAGATAAGGGCTCAAAGCTGACCCTTGGTGTAGCCCTATTCTAATTGGAAAGTCATCAGTGTCGCCATCGCTTGTTCGAACACTTGTCACAACATTATCATACATATCCTTGATGAGGGTAATGTACTTTATTGGGACTTTGTGTTTCTCCAAGGCCCACCACATGACATTCCGAGGTATCTTATCATAGGCCTTCTCCAAATCAATGAACACCATATGAAGGTCCTTCTTTTGCTCCCTGTATCTCTCCATCAGCTGTCGTACCAAGAAGATGGCTTCCATGGTAGACCTCCCAGGCATGAAACCAAATTGGTTTTTGGTCACGCTTGTCAACCTTCTTAAGCGGTGCTCAATGACTCTCTCCCATAGCTTCATAGTATGGCTCATCAGCTTGATTCCACGGTAATTAGTACAACTTTGAACATCCCCCTTGTTCTTGAAGATTGGTACTAAAATACTCCGCCTCCATTCTTCGGGCATCTTGTTTGACCGAAAAATGAGGTTGAAAAGCTTAGTTAGCCATACTATCGCTACGTCCCCAAGGCCTCTCCACGCCTCGATGGGGATACCATCAGGACCCATCGCCTTGCCGCCTTTCATCCTCCTTAACGCCTCCTTAACCTCAGACTCCTGGATACGTCGCACAAAGCACATGCTGGTATCATCAAAGGAGTCGTCTAGCTCAATGGTAGAGCTCTCAGCCTCTCCATTGTAAAGGTTGTCAAAGTACTCCCGCCATCTACGCTTGATCGCCTCATCCTTCACAAGAAGCTGATCATCTCCGTCCTTGATGCATTTGACTTCGTTGACATCCCTCGTCTTCCTCTCCCTAAACTTGGCCATCTTATAGATGTCCCTTTCGCCTTCCTTCGTGTTTAAACGTTGGTAGAGGTCCTCATACGCCCGACCCCTTGCTTCACTCACCGCCCGCTTTGCAGCCTTCTTCGCCACCTTGTACTTCTCCATGTTAGCTGCACTCCTGTCCAGATATAGGCATCTGAAACAGTCCTTTTTCTCCCTAATAACCTTCTGGACCTCATCGTTCCACCACCAGGTATCCTTAGCTTCCCTTCTACTTCCCTTAGTCACCCCAAACTCCTCTACAGCGACCTTCCGCAAGCAGGTCGCCATACTCGTCCACATCATGTTTGCATCGCCTCCTTCCTCCCAAGGGCCCTCCTTAATAACCCTCTCCCTGAAAGCCTGGGATGCCTCACCCTTGAGCTTCCACCACTTTGTTCTAGCGACTTTGGCGCGCTTACCCCGCTGGACACGGATCCTAAAGCGAAAGTCAGCAACCACCAGCTTATGTTGAGGGACAACACTCTCTCCAGGTATCACCTTACAATCAATGCAGGCGCGTCTGTCTTCTCTTCTAGAGAGGACAAAATCAATCTGGCTAGAGTGTAGACCACTACTGAACGTCACTAGATGGGATTCTCTCTTCCTAAAGAGGGTGTTAGCTACGACCATGTCATAGGCTAGAGCGAAGCTCAGGACATCTTCTCCTTCTTGGTTCCTGATGCCATAGCCAAAGCCCCCATGCACCCTTTCAAAACCTGTGTTAGATGTACCCACATGGCCATTGAGGTCTCCTCCTATGAAGAGCTTCTCACCAATAGGTACCCTCCTAACCAAGTCCTCCAGGCCTTCCCAGAACTCCCTCTTGGTGCTCTCATTGTGGCCTACTTGTGGGGCATACGCGCTGATAACATTGAGGACTAAGTCCCCAACAACCAGCTTGACAAGGATCATCCGGTCCCCTTGCCTCTTGACATCCACAACTCCATCCCTGAGGCTCTTATTGACCAAGATGCCTACTCCATTTTTGTTTGAAGTTGTCCCCGTGTACCACAACTTGAAACCGGTATCATCCACCTCCTTCGCCTTCTGTCCCTTCCATTTGGTCTCTTGGACACATAGGACATCAACACGCCTCCTCACCGCTGTATCAACTAACTCCCGTAACTTACCCGTCAGGGACCCTACGTTCCAGCTACCTAAGCGTATCCTCCTAGGCTCGGCTAACTTCCTTACCCTCCGCACTCGTCGAGTCAAATGCGGAGACCCTTGCTCATTTTTCACTACACCGGGGCGTCGGTGCAGCGCGCCACTAAGGATGCGGCGACCCGACCCTTGCTCACTTATCACCGTATCCAGATCAAGATACGGCGCGCCACCAAGGGGGTGACGGCCCGGCCCTTGCCCATTTGACACCACACCCGGGTTCCGATGTGGCGCGTCGCTAAGAGGGTTACGCCCCAACGAGGTTCCTTTGGGTTTCATCTCCATAAGAGTGGCTGGGTTTTTTACGTTGGCTCGCCTCGCCTATCACAACCCTCCTCCTTTACCCGGGCTTGGGACCGGCTATGTTGAGACAACATAGGCGGAGATTATCTCATCATGTAGTATATAATAAATTAATTTTGTAAATATTTTTCAATTCAAGTATTAACGATGGTTATATTACAACTCAAATAAATTGGGAAAATACTGGGGTTCGCCTCCCTAGAATCAATCTTGCCCGTCCATTTCCTATCAACTGACTATAGGGAGTACTAGATTTAAATGGCGGTTGGAGTTAATTCCTCAACCTCATCGCAGTATTATTCCCATCTGTCCCCACTAAACAACCCCTGGCGGTTCGTTCTCCCCTGCATTTCGGCAAGTTCCAAAAAACCCCATTGTTTGCAGTTGCTCTCCCTCCCTCCCCCTCAATCCCTCCGATCAGTTCGACGTGCTTCAGCGCTGCCATGGCCGACGGCGGCCTGTTTACGCTAAAGAGGAGCGTCGTTCCCCATGGGACGACCAAGGTGAACGTGGTCTACACGAATGACCCTTCCGTTCTCGAGCACACCCTCAAGATGTACGAACAAAAGCTACTAGAGGACAGGTCCAGGTTCGTCGGCCTCGACCTAGAATACACTGCGGACCAAGTAAGTACCGCCGTCGTTCAGTTGGCCATGGACGACCACGTCCTGGTGTACCATTTCTGCAGGTATGTTCTTCACATGCCTTCCTTTATCCTTTTGTTTTTTAATATAGAAACTCTTCCTTTATCTTGGATCTGCTTTTTTATTTCGACATAGACTAGGTTCTAACTTGTATGAAAACACGAACAAACTAACTTGTATGAAAAATGTGGTCTGGAACGTAATATCCAACATATACTTGTATAATTTTTTTGGATTGACCACGATATCTAGTTTCATGATTTTGGTACTCAAAATTTGCACAAATTTCATGTACTCATACTCACCGATAATCGGCATGGATGTCAAGATATTAACATATAGTAACTGAATCTTAACTTGATGACACTTAAATAATTAGATCATATAGTCGCAACAATAATTCATGTTATTTTGATGTGTATCACTGATGCAAAATCATTGTTTCACTGCAACAAGTATACAGTTTACTGGAAGAAAAATATGTGTACTATTTCAGCATATACGATCTTACAAGATTGATTTGTGTTAACATGCAGGAGTCCTGATAATCTGGCACTGCAAGAATTCCTTCAACATAAAGGAATTTGTTTCACAACTGTTGACATCAGGGGTGACTCTAGCAGGTTTGCTAGAGATGGCATTAAAATTCCTAAACATAATTGGATTGACATTCAGGATATGATCAATTTCAATGGTCCTGGCAATAGGACTGGCATGGGTGATTTGGCAGCCGCCATCATTGACCCATCTTACAAAGACATGAAGACCAAGTTCCCTACTAGCAGCCACGATCAATGGGAGTGCATGCCATTGCCTGAAGTAAACTTGAGGTATGCTGCGATTGATGGGTATGTCAGTTTTGAGTTGTACAGGCGACTCAAAAAAATCAATGATGGGCAGCGTCAAGCACAACCAATTCCAAGGGAAGTGGTTTGCCCGGATTGCAAGGAAGCGGCTAGGTTGGCCGCTCTTCCCCCTGCCTGGCGCGACGAGAAGAAGCAGTGTGTCGGGACAACCTACTGGGAATTTGTATCTTATTGCTTTAGGCACAACATACCATTTGATCCGAAGAAAATGCCACCATGGATAAAGGACTCGTGCGAGCCTACTTCGGGGTCTCCGTGGGATGGCGGTTCACATGGTGAGCAAGCTAGGGCAACGGCTGGATGTGGTGAGCTAGCAAGGGCAGGGCCTGTATCTGGTTGGGAAGCTCCAACAAGGATTCCCGACACACGAAGTGCGAACGAGTGCAGAACTTGGACTGCCAACCCATGGGAGGCAGGTACAAGCGGCACCGGCAAGCGCATCAAGAGGGATGATGATAATTGGTGAACTAGGCTGGCGTTATATGTTTCCAAGATTGTACATAAGTTTAGAATTATGAACTGGTAGTATTGTTTAGGTGATGTAATTACTTTTGCAACAATGTGTATGAGGTTTCAGAATCACGCATCCTTATTTAAACATGTTTAAAACATGGAAATGAAAAGGTAAGCCTGCATCCTTCTTAGTCACTCCAAAATTAAGCTTTTGGGAAGGTATTTGAAATTTCCATGTTTGAAACCCAAAACGACTTCTCTTCGTGATTGACTTCATAAGACAAAGTTCAGGCTTAGGGGTAGATACATGATTTTTCTGGTTTGAATATGACTAGACCTTGTTTATCAACTTGAGTGCTTACTATATGACATAAGAAGGCTATGTGCTTTGGTTTTTCATTTTTTTTTGAATCTTGGTCAATTCCTAGGTACGGTTTGACCAAGATTTGAACAAGTTTAAAATATGAAAATAAAATGTAAGCCCGGTCTGGATCCTTCTTAGTCACTCTGAAATGAAGCTTTTGGGAGGTTTTTGAAATTTCCATGTGTTCGAAACCCAAAACCACTTCTCTTCATGCTTGACTTCGTAAGATAGATTTTAGGGTTAGGGGTAGATACGTACATGATTTTTCTAATTATTTTTATGCCCATTTGAATCTTGGTCAAATCATAGGTTTGACCAAGATTTAAACATGTTTAAAATATGAAAATGAAAAGCTAAGCCTGCATCCTTCTTAGTCACTCCAAAATGAAGTTTTTGGGAAGGTTTTTGAAATTTCCATGATTGAAACCCAAAAACGACTTCTCTTCGTGCTTGACTTCATAAGACAAAGTTTAGGGTTAGGGGTAGATACATGATTTTTCTGGTTTGAATATGTCTAGACCTTGTTTATCAACTTGAGTGCTTATTATATGACATAAGAAGGCTATGTGCTTTGGTTTTTCATTTTTTTATACCCATTTGAATCTTGGTCAAATCCTAGGTTTGACCAAGATTTGAACAAGTTTAAAACATAAAAATAAAAGGTATAAGCTCGACCTGGATCCTTCTTAGTCACTCTAAATTGAAGCTTTTGGGGGGTTCTTGAAATTTCCATGTTTGAAACCCAAAACCACGTCTCTTCATGCTTGACTTCATAAGACAGAGTTTAGGGTTAGGGTAGATACATGATTTGTCTGGTTTGAATATGTCTTGACCTTGTTTATCAACTTGAATGCTTAATATATGACATAAGAATACTATGTGCTTTGGTTTTCATTTTTTGATTTTTTCTGAATTTTTATGCCCATTTGATCTTGGTCAAATCCTAGGTTTAACCAAGGTTTAAACAAGTTTAAAACATGAAAATGAAAAGGTAAGCCTGCATCCTTCTTAGTCACTCCAAAATGAAGCTTTTGGGAAGGTTTTTGAAATTTCCATGTTTGAAATCCAAAACGACTTCTCTTCGTGCTTGACTTCATAAGACAAAGTTTAGGGTTAGGGGTAGATACAAGATTTTTCTGGTTTGAATATCTCTAGACCTTGTTTACCAACTTGAGTGCTTACTATATATGACATAAGAAGGCTATGTGCTTTGGTTTTTCAATTTTTTTGAATTTTTATACCCATTTGAATCTTGGTCAAATCCTAGGTACGGTTTGACCAAGATTTGAACATGTTTAAAACATGAAAATAAAAGGTAAGCATGGATCCTTCTTAGTAACTCTAAAATGAAGCTTTTGGGAGGTTTTTGAAATTTCCATGTTTGAAACCCAAAACCACTTCTCTTCATGCTTGATCGACTTCATAAGACAGAATTTAGGGTTAGTGGGTAGATACATGATTTGTCTGGTTTGAATATGTTTAGACCTTGTTTATCAACTTGAATGCTTACTATATGACATAAGAATACTATGTGCTTTAGTTTTCATTTTTTTGATTTTTTCTGATTTTTTTGCACATTTGATCTTGGTCAAATCCTAGGTTTAACCAAGATTTAAACATGTTTAAGACATGAAAATGAAAAGGTAAGCCTGCATCCTTCTTAGTCACTCCAAAATGAAGCTTTTGGGAAGGTTTTTGAAATTTCCATGTTTGAAACCCAAAACCAGTTCTCTTCATGCTTTACTTCATAAGACAGAGTTTAGGGTTAGGGGTAGATATACGTGATTTGTCTAGTTTGAATATGTCTAGACCTTGTTTTATCAACTTGAATTCTTACTATATGACATAAAAAAAACTATGTGGTTTGGTTTGATAGTTCATTGTTCATAATTCATAGTTGATCATACATACGGATCATACATACAGAATTGCGCGATCCTTATCGCGACTTCTAACCTATCTAGTCGTCGAGGAAGATGATGGTCGCGTTCTCCTCCGCATCCCGCGCCTCCTTCTCCTTCACGGCGGCGATGGCCGCCGCCTTGTCTTCTTCCTCCGCCCTCTTCTTGTCGGCATCGTCCTTGAGGGACGCGGCCAGCGCCTTCAAGAAGAGGGGGTCTTCCCCTTCCTCCGCCTCCTCCGCCTCCTCGCCGGCTGGCGGCGCGAATCCGCCGCTGGTGCTCGCCTCCCACGCCGCCTTCGACCGGCGGTTCCTCTCCCGGTCGGCGCGCCATTTGTTGAAGACGGGGCCGCTCATCGGTTTGAGCGGCGGATCCGCCTTGTACCAGAGCCCGCCCGGGGCGAACTCGCGGAGCGACGACGGCATGTACAGGGAGCCTCTGTACCTGCACGCCGCGCGCCGACTCCCGGCGGCGGACTGCTTGCACTGGAGCCGCCACGCCTCCTCGAGCGTGTCCGGCGCGCGGGATCGCTTCGATCCGCTCGCGGGCGACGCGGAACTGGTACGGCGTGAATACATGGCGAGCGGCGAAGAATCACCACCCTGCAATCAAGGCCAAGCACGCAGCATATGGCCTCTTCCTTACGTCTTTTGCCTGGTTTGTTGCCGGTCAACGCCCCTGCTGCTGGCCCTGATGCTCCTGGTCCTGTTTAAAGTTCAGCATTAAACTCTATACTATACAACTGTCGTGGTCTTGTGATGTACAGTAGTACTCTTTTGATGCATTTGTGATGTAGTAGTACTGTACTTTTTTTTGAACTGATATAGTACTATCTAAGAAAAGTACTCCCTCCGATTCACATTCTTTTTAGCACCAAGAAATATGGATCGGATCACCGGAGCGAGGGAGTAAATTACCCTTTTGTTGTGGCTTATTTTGACTTTGGCAAAAGCCAAAAAAAAAGCACCTAAATAGGTGCTTTTTGGGCTTTTGGATTTTGGAAGCCAAAAGAATAGAATCTTTGTTCTTGGCTTCCAAAATCCAAAAGCCCAAAAAAGCACCTATTTACGTGCTTTTTTTGGCTTTTGCCAAAGCCAAAAGCCAAAAAAAGCCACAACAAAAGGGCCATAAACATGGCATCTCGTGCATGAAGCTTGACAGATTGATCGGGTTGGCTAGAACGGCTAAACAATGCTGCTCATTAGGCAAATGCATGCCATGTACGATAGTATACATCTAGTAAAGAAGTCTATACTGACATAAAAAAGACTACATTGGGGATGAGAGTCAATTGGGGCATCTACAATACAGAAAATCTTGCTCGTAGTTGATTTTGGCTAAGAGGGTTTTGTGCCCATATTTGTATCTTGGTATAATCCTAGGTTTGACAATGATTTAAACAAGTTTAAAATATGAAAATGAAAAGGTAAGCATGGATACTTCTTAGTCACTCTAAAATGAAGCTTTTGGGAGGTTTTTGATATTTCCATGTTTGAAACCAAGAACCACTTCTCTTCATGCTTGGCTTCATAAGATAAAGTTTAGGGGTTAGGGGGTAGATACATGATTTGTTTGGTTTGAATATGTCTAGACCTTGTTTATCAGCTTGAATGCTTACTATATGACATAAGAAGACTATGTACTTTGGTTTTTCATTTTTTTTAAATTTTATGCCCATTTGAATCTTGGTCAAATACACTAGCTATGACCAAGATGTAAACAAGTTTAAAACATGAAAATGAAAAGGTAAGCATGGATCCTTCTTAGTCACTATAAAATGAAGCTTTTGGGGGGTTCTTGAAATTTCCAAGTTTGAAACCCAAAACCACTTCTCTTCATGCTTGACTTCATAAGACAGAGTTTAGGGTTAGGGGGTAAATACATGATTTGTCTAGTTTGTTGTTTAGACCTTGTTTACCAACTACTAGTTCGATTTTGGGCTACTAATATAAAATTAAAATAAGTTGAACTAGTATTCCTCTAAAAAATCATTTTGGTATGCATTGTTTGATACTTTTCATAGCTATAGTGCATCACAAATTTATGATTTCATGCTTTGCTTTGCCAATTTCGATTTTTTCTAACCACCTTCTCTTTGATTTCAAATTTAGGTCAAACTATCGATGCCTACTATGTGTTCTACTTGAATTGGATGCAGCGTGCGCACATGTTTTGCCATTGTTCTGGGCTTCCACACATCTTTGGGGCATCCAAGTATTTAAGTTACCTTGTTTTTTTGAATTGTAATTCATACCCTTCCTCCCAATTTTTATGCACATTTGAATCTTGGTCAAATCCTAAGTTTGACCAAGATTTGAACAAGTTTAAAACATGAAAATGAAAAGGTAAGCCTGAATCCTTCTTAGTCACTCAAAAATGAGAAGCTTTTGGGAGTTTTTTGAAATTTCCATGTTTGAAACCCAAAACCACTTCTCTTCATGCTTGACTTCATAAGACAGAGTTTAGGGTTAGGGGGTAGATACATGATTTGTCTAGTTTGTTGTTTAGACCTTGTTTATCAACTTGAATGCTTACTATATGACATAATAATACTATGTGCTTTGGTTTTCATTTTTTTTTGACTTTTTCTGAATTTTTATGCCCATTTGATCTTGGTCAAATCCTAGGCTTAACCAATATTTAAACAAGTTTAAAACATGAAAATGAAAAGGTAAGCCTGTATCCTTCTTAGTCACTCCAAAATGAAGCTTTTGGGAAGGTTTTTGAAATTTCCATGTTTGAAATCCAAAACGACTTCTCTTCGTGCTTGACTTCATAAGACAAAGTTTAGGGCTAGGGGTAGAAACATGATTTTTCTGGTTTGAATATGTCTAGACCTTGTTTACCAACTTGATCGAGTGCTTACTATATGACATAAGAAGGCTATATGCTTTGGTTTTTCATTTTTTTGAAATTTTATGCCCATTTGAATCTTGATCAAATCCTAGGTACAGTTTGACCAAGATTTGAACAATTTTAAAACATGAAAATAAAAGGTAAGCCCGACCTGGATCCTTTAGTCACTCTAAAATGAAGCTTTTGGGGGGTTCTTGAAATTTCCAAGTTTGAAACCCAAAACCACTTCTCTTCATGCTTGACTACACATAAGACAGAGTTTAGGGTTAGGGGTAGATACATGATTTTTCTTGTTTGAATATATCTAGACCTTGTTTATATCAACTTTAATGCTAACTATATATGACATAAGAAAACTATGTGCTTTGGTTTTTAATTTTTCTGATTTTTTTATTTTGATAGATGCACATTTGAATCTTTGTCAAATCCTAGGTTTGGCCAAGATTTAAACAAGTATAAAACATGAAAATGAAAAGGGGAAGCCTGTATCCTTTCTTAGTCACTCTAAAATGAAGTTTTTGGGATGTTCTTGAAATTTTCATGTTTGAAACCCAAAACCACTTCTCTTCATGCTTGACTTCATAAGATAGAGTTTAGGGGCTAGGGGATAGATACATGATTTGCCTAGGTTTGAATATGCATGTCCAAACCTTGTTTATCAACTTGAATGCTTACTATATGACATAAGAAGACTATATGCTTTTGTTTTTCATTTTTCTGATTTTTTTTAAATTTTATGCCCATTTGAATCTTTTGGTCAAATCCTTGGTTTAATTTGACACGGATTTAAACAAGTTTAAAATATGAAAATGAAAAGGTGGTAAGCAGGCATGTATCCTTCTTATATATATTAGTCACTCTAAAATGAAGCTTTTGGGAGGTTTTTGAAATTTCCATGTTTGAAACCCAAAACCACTTCTCTTCATGCTTGACTTCATAAGATAGAGTTTAGGGGCTAGGGGATAGATACATGATTTGCCTAGGTTTGAATATGCATGTCCAAACCTTGTTTATCAACTTGAATGCTTACTATATGACATAAGAAGACTATATGCTTTTGTTTTTCATTTTTCTGATTTTTTTTAAATTTTATGCCCATTTGAATCTTTTGGTCAAATCCTTGGTTTAATTTGACACGGATTTAAACAAGTTTAAAATATGAAAATGAAAAGGTGGTAAGCAGGCATGTATCCTTCTTATATATATTAGTCACTCTAAAATGAAGCTTTTGGGAGGTTTTTGAAATTTCCATGTTTGAAACCCAAAACCACTTCTCTTCATGTTGTTGACTTCATAAGATAGAGTTTAGGGGTTAGGGGTATAGATACATGACTTGTCTTGTTTGAATATGTGTCTAGACCTTGTTTATCAACTTTAATGCTTACTATATGACATAAGAACACTATGCGCTTTAATTTGGTTTTTAATTTTTTTAAAATTTGATGCACATTTTGAATCTTGGTCAAATCCTAGGTTTGACCGAGATTTGAACAAGTTTAAAACAAGAAAATAAAAGGTAAGCCCGCCAGACTGGATCCTTTCTTAGTCACTCTATAATGAAGCTTTTAGGGGGGTTGTTGAAAATGTAAGCATGTATCCTTCTTAGTACGTCACACCACAATGAAGCTTTTGGGAGGGTTTTTGAAATGTCCATGTTTGAAACCCAAAACGACTTCTCTTCGTGCTTGACTTCATAATTAAGACAAAGTTTAGGGTTAGGGGTATATAGATACATGATTTTTCTGGTTTGAATATGTCTAGACTTTGTTTATCAACTAGCTTGAGTGCTTACTATATGGCATATATAAGAAGCTAGGCTATGTGCTTTGGTTTTTCATTTTTTTTGAATTTTTATGCCCATTTGAATATTGGTCAAATCCTAGGTACGTACGGTTTGACCAAGATTTGAACATGTTTAAAACATGAAAATAAAAGGTAAGCATGGATCCTTCTTAGTCACTCTAAAATGAAGCTTTTGGGAGGTTTTTGAAATTTCCATGTTTGAAACCCAAAACCACTTCTCTTCATGCTTGGCTTCGTAAGATAGAGTTTAGGGTTTGGGGTAGATACGTACATGATTTTTCTAAGTATTTTTACGCCCATTTGAATCTTCGTCAAATCCTAAGTTTGACCAAGATTTGAACAAGTTTAAAAACATGAAAATGAAAAGGGTAAGCCTGGATCCTTGTTTAGGGTTAGGGGGTAGATACATGATTTTTGTGGTTTGAATATGGCAGACCTTGTTTATCACCTTGATATATGACATAGGAAGACGGTGTGCTTTTGTTTTTCTTTTTTTTGAATTTTTATGCCCATTTGAATCTTGGTCAAGTCATAGGTTTGACCAAGATTTAAACATGTTTAAAACATGAAAATGAAAAAGTAAGCCTGGATCCTTCTTAGTCACTCCAAAATGTACCAATTGATAAATGAGTTAACTTGGCTTCATGGAAAAAATAATGTCATGTAAATGATTTAACTTGGCTTTCGTACCCTTGAATCCATAGGAAACTTTGTATAAATGTAGTAGTATAATAATCAACCGAGTTTTTACATCAACAGGTCTGTCACTTACGTGTGGTGCCCATGCGTGAGGTCCCACACTTCAGTGAGCACAAGTCACGTGCAATAGGTACGCAAACTCCCAGCCATTTTCTTTGTCAAGAGAAGACGCATCAGGATGCGTATTGGAAGTATGTGGGTCCTTCTGGATCCTTCGGTTGTCCCTCTCACAAAAAAAAACAAATCTCTCTCATTCTCGGCCTCGCTCGACTCGCTCGCTCGCACCTCCTGCTCACTGACAAACCCTGCACAAAAGTCAACATCATCACCCGAAAAAGGGGAGACACCATAATTCTCTCCCTTCTTCTCTCCTTCCGAGTGATCCCTTCTTCCTCCGAGTTTCACTCGACGGGCAAACACACATGTGCTGCATAGTAATAATAAAAAAGTAGAAAAATCGACCTACGAATCTATGATTAAATAGGTTAAACTAGGGTTTTGCCCACTACTACAGATCAAGTTCAGAAATATCCAACTACTAGTTCGATTTTGGGCTACTAATATAAAATTAAAATAAGTTGAACTAGTATTCCTCTAAAAAATCATTTTGGTATGCATTGTTTGATACTTTTCATAGCTATAGTGCATCACAAATTTATGATTTCATGCTTTGCTTTGCCAATTTTGATTTTTTCTAACCACCTTCTCTCTGATTTCAAATTTAGGTCAAACTATCGATGCCTACTATGTGTTCTACTTGAATTGGATGCAGCGTGCGCACATGTTTTGCCATTGTTTTGGGCTTCCACACATCTTTGGGGCATCCAAGTATTTAAGTTACCTTGTTTTTTTGAATTGTAATTCATACCCTTCCTCCCAATTTTTATGCACATTTGAATCTTGGTCAAATCCTAAGTTTGACCAAGATTTGAACAAGTTTAAAACATGAAAATGAAAAGGTAAGCCTGAATCCTTCTTAGTCACTCAAAAATGAGAAGCTTTTGGGAGTTTTTTGAAATTTCCATGTTTGAAACCCAAAACCACTTCTCTTCATGCTTGACTTCATAAGACAGAGTTTAGGGTTAGGGGGTAGATACATGATTTGTCTAGTTTGTTGTTTAGACCTTGTTTATCAACTTGAATGCTTACTATATGACATAATAATACTATGTGCTTTGGTTTTCATTTTTTTTTGACTTTTTCTGAATTTTTATGCCCATTTGATCTTGGTCAAATCCTAGGCTTAACCAATATTTAAACAAGTTTAAAACATGAAAATGAAAAGGTAAGCCTGTATCCTTCTTAGTCACTCCAAAATGAAGCTTTTGGGAAGGTTTTTGAAATTTCCATGTTTGAAATCCAAAACGACTTCTCTTCGTGCTTGACTTCATAAGACAAAGTTTAGGGCTAGGGGTAGAAACATGATTTTTCTGGTTTGAATATGTCTAGACCTTGTTTACCAACTTGATCGAGTGCTTACTATATGACATAAGAAGGCTATATGCTTTGGTTTTTCATTTTTTTGAAATTTTATGCCCATTTGAATCTTGATCAAATCCTAGGTACAGTTTGACCAAGATTTGAACAATTTTAAAACATGAAAATAAAAGGTAAGCCCGACCTGGATCCTTTAGTCACTCTAAAATGAAGCTTTTGGGGGTTCTTGAAATTTCCAAGTTTGAAACCCAAAACCACTTCTCTTCATGCTTGACTACATAAGACAGAGTTTAGGGTTAGGGGTAGATACATGATTTTTCTTGTTTGAATATATCTAGACCTTGTTTATATCAACTTTAATGCTAACTATATATGACATAAGAAAACTATGTGCTTTGGTTTTTAATTTTTCTGATTTTTTTATTTTGATAGATGCACATTTGAATCTTTGTCAAATCCTAGGTTTGGCCAAGATTTAAACAAGTATAAAACATGAAAATGAAAAGGGGAAGCCTGTATCCTTTCTTAGTCACTCTAAAATGAAGTTTTTGGGATGTTCTTGAAATTTTCATGTTTGAAACCCAAAACCACTTCTCTTCATGCTTGACTTCATAAGATAGAGTTTAGGGGCTAGGGGATAGATACATGATTTGCCTAGGTTTGAATATGCATGTCCAAACCTTGTTTATCAACTTGAATGCTTACTATATGACATAAGAAGACTATATGCTTTTGTTTTTCATTTTTCTGATTTTTTTTAAATTTTATGCCCATTTGAATCTTTTGGTCAAATCCTTGGTTTAATTTGACACGGATTTAAACAAGTTTAAAATATGAAAATGAAAAGGTGGTAAGCAGGCATGTATCCTTCTTATATATATTAGTCACTCTAAAATGAAGCTTTTGGGAGGTTTTTGAAATTTCCATGTTTGAAACCCAAAACCACTTCTCTTCATGTTGTTGACTTCATAAGATAGAGTTTAGGGGTTAGGGGTATAGATACATGACTTGTCTTGTTTGAATATGTGTCTAGACCTTGTTTATCAACTTTAATGCTTACTATATGACATAAGAACACTATGCGCTTTAATTTGGTTTTTAATTTTTTTAAAATTTGATGCACATTTTGAATCTTGGTCAAATCCTAGGTTTGACCGAGATTTGAACAAGTTTAAAACAAGAAAATAAAAGGTAAGCCCGCCAGACTGGATCCTTTCTTAGTCACTCTATAATGAAGCTTTTAGGGGGGTTGTTGAAAATGTAAGCATGTATCCTTCTTAGTACGTCACACCACAATGAAGCTTTTGGGAGGGTTTTTGAAATGTCCATGTTTGAAACCCAAAACGACTTCTCTTCGTGCTTGACTTCATAATTAAGACAAAGTTTAGGGTTAGGGGTATATAGATACATGATTTTTCTGGTTTGAATATGTCTAGACTTTGTTTATCAACTAGCTTGAGTGCTTACTATATGGCATATATAAGAAGCTAGGCTATGTGCTTTGGTTTTTCATTTTTTTTTGAATTTTTATGCCCATTTGAATATTGGTCAAATCCTAGGTACGTACGGTTTGACCAAGATTTGAACATGTTTAAAACATGAAAATAAAAGGTAAGCATGGATCCTTCTTAGTCACTCTAAAATGAAGCTTTTGGGAGGTTTTTGAAATTTCCATGTTTGAAACCCAAAACCACTTCTCTTCATGCTTGGCTTCGTAAGATAGAGTTTAGGGTTTGGGGTAGATACGTACATGATTTTTCTAAGTATTTTTACGCCCATTTGAATCTTCGTCAAATCCTAAGTTTGACCAAGATTTGAACAAGTTTAAAAACATGAAAATGAAAAGGGTAAGCCTGGATCCTTGTTTAGGGTTAGGGGGTAGATACATGATTTTTGTGGTTTGAATATGGCAGACCTTGTTTATCACCTTGATATATGACATAGGAAGACGGTGTGCTTTTGTTTTTCTTTTTTTTGAATTTTTATGCCCATTTGAATCTTGGTCAAGTCATAGGTTTGACCAAGATTTAAACATGTTTAAAACATGAAAATGAAAAAGTAAGCCTGGATCCTTCTTAGTCACTCCAAAATGTACCAATTGATAAATGAGTTAACTTGGCTTCATGGAAAAAATAATGTCATGTAAATGATTTAACTTGGCTTTCGTACCCTTGAATCCATAGGAAACTTTGTATAAATGTAGTAGTATAATAATCAACCGAGTTTTTACATCAACAGGTCTGTCACTTACGTGTGGTGCCCATGCGTGAGGTCCCACACTTCAGTGAGCACAAGTCACGTGCAATAGGTACGCAAACTCCCAGCCATTTTCTTTGTCAAGAGAAGACGCATCAGGATGCGTATTGGAAGTCCTTCTGGATCCTTCGGTTGTCCCTCTCACAAAAAAACAAATCTCTCTCATTCTCGGCCTCGCTCGACTCGCTCGCTCGCTCCTGCTCACTGACAAACCCTGCACAAAAGTCAACATCATCACCGAAAAAGGGGAGACACCATAATTCTCTCCCTTCTTCTCTCCTTCCGAGTGATCCCTCTTCCTCCGAGTTTCACTCGACGGGCAAACACACATGTGCTGCATAGTAATAATAAAAAAGTAGAAAAATCGACCTACGAATCTATGATTAAATAGGTTAAACTAGGGTTTTGCCCACTACTATACAGATCAAGTTCAGAAATATCCAACTACTAGTTCGATTTTGGGCTACTAATATAAAATTAAAATAAGTTGAACTAGTATTCCTCTAAAAAAATCATTTTGGTATGCATTGTTTGATACTTTTCATAGCTATAGTGCATCACAAATTTATGATTTCATGCTTTGCTTTGCCAATTTCGATTTTTTCTAACCACCTTCTCTTTGATTTCAAATTTAGGTCAAACTATCGATGCCTACTATGTGTTCTACTTGAATTGGATGCAGCGTGCGCACATGTTTTGCCATTGTTCTGGGCTTCCACACATCTTTGGGGCATCCAAGTATTTAAGTTACCTTGTTTTTTTGAATTGTAATTCATACCCTTCCTCCCAATTTTTATGCACATTTGAATCTTGGTCAAATCCTAAGTTTGACCAAGATTTGAACAAGTTTAAAACATGAAAATGAAAAGGTAAGCCTGAATCCTTCTTAGTCACTCAAAAATGAGAAGCTTTTGGGAGTTTTTTGAAATTTCCATGTTTGAAACCCAAAACCACTTCTCTTCATGCTTGACTTCATAAGACAGAGTTTAGGGTTAGGGGGTAGATACATGATTTGTCTAGTTTGTTGTTTAGACCTTGTTTATCAACTTGAATGCTTACTATATGACATAATAATACTATGTGCTTTGGTTTTCATTTTTTTTGACTTTTTCTGAATTTTTATGCCCATTTGATATTGGTCAAATCCTAGGCTTAACCAATATTTAAACAAGTTTAAAACATGAAAATGAAAAGGTAAGCCTGTATCCTTCTTAGTCACTCCAAAATGAAGCTTTTGGGAAGGTTTTTGAAATTTCCATGTTTGAAATCCAAAACGACTTCTCTTCGTGCTTGACTTCATAAGACAAAGTTTAGGGCTAGGGGTAGAAACATGATTTTTCTGGTTTGAATATGTCTAGACCTTGTTTACCAACTTGAGTGCTTACTATATGACATAAGAAGGCTATATGCTTTGGTTTTTCATTTTTTTTGAAATTTTATGCCCATTTGAATCTTGATCAAATCCTAGGTACAGTTTGACCAAGATTTGAACAATTTTAAAACATGAAAATAAAAGGTAAGCCCGACCTGGATCCTTTAGTCACTCTAAAATGAAGCTTTTGGGGGTTCTTGAAATTTCCAAGTTTGAAACCCAAAACCACTTCTCTTCATGCTTGACTACACATAAGACAGAGTTTAGGGTTAGGGGTAGATACATGATTTTTCTTGTTTGAATATATCTAGACCTTGTTTATATCAACTTTAATGCTAACTATATATGACATAAGAAAACTATGTGCTTTGGTTTTTAATTTTTCTGATTTTTTTATTTTGATAGATGCACATTTGAATCTTTGTCAAATCCTAGGTTTGGCCAAGATTTAAACAAGTATAAAACATGAAAATGAAAAGGGGAAGCCTGTATCCTTTCTTAGTCACTCTAAAATGAAGTTTTTGGGATGTTCTTGAAATTTTCATGTTTGAAACCCAAAACCACTTCTCTTCATGCTTGACTTCATAAGATAGAGTTTAGGGGCTAGCTAGGGGATAGATACATGATTTGCCTAGGTTTGAATATGCATGTCCAAACCTTGTTTATCAACTTGAATGCTTACTATATGACATAAGAAGACTATATGCTTTTGTTTTTCATTTTTCTGATTTTTTTTAAATTTTATGCCCATTTGAATCTTTTGGTCAAATCCTTGGTTTAATTTGACACGGATTTAAACAAGTTTAAAATATGAAAATGAAAAGGTGGTAAGCAGGCATGTATCCTTCTTATATATATTAGTCACTCTAAAATGAAGCTTTTGGGAGGTTTTTGAAATTTCCATGTTTGAAACCCAAAACCACTTCTCTTCATGTTGTTGACTTCATAAGATAGAGTTTAGGGGTTAGGGGTATAGATACATGACTTGTCTTGTTTGAATATGTGTCTAGACCTTGTTTATCAACTTTAATGCTTACTATATGACATAAGAACACTATGCGCTTTAATTTGGTTTTTAATTTTTTTAAAATTTGATGCACATTTTGAATCTTGGTCAAATCCTAGGTTTGACCGAGATTTGAACAAGTTTAAAACAAGAAAATAAAAGGTAAGCCCGCCAGACTGGATCCTTTCTTAGTCACTCTATAATGAAGCTTTTAGGGGGGTTGTTGAAAATGTAAGCATGTATCCTTCTTAGTACGTCACACCACAATGAAGCTTTTGGGAGGGTTTTTGAAATGTCCATGTTTGAAACCCAAAACGACTTCTCTTCGTGCTTGACTTCATAATTAAGACAAAGTTTAGGGTTAGGGGTATATAGATACATGATTTTTCTGGTTTGAATATGTCTAGACTTTGTTTATCAACTAGCTTGAGTGCTTACTATATGGCATATATAAGAAGCTAGGCTATGTGCTTTGGTTTTTCATTTTTTTTGAATTTTTATGCCCATTTGAATATTGGTCAAATCCTAGGTACGTACGGTTTGACCAAGATTTGAACATGTTTAAAACATGAAAATAAAAGGTAAGCATGGATCCTTCTTAGTCACTCTAAAATGAAGCTTTTGGGAGGTTTTTGAAATTTCCATGTTTGAAACCCAAAACCACTTCTCTTCATGCTTGGCTTCGTAAGATAGAGTTTAGGGTTTGGGGTAGATACGTACATGATTTTTCTAAGTATTTTTACGCCCATTTGAATCTTCGTCAAATCCTAAGTTTGACCAAGATTTGAACAAGTTTAAAAACATGAAAATGAAAAGGGTAAGCCTGGATCCTTGTTTAGGGTTAGGGGGTAGATACATGATTTTTGTGGTTTGAATATGGCAGACCTTGTTTATCACCTTGATATATGACATAGGAAGACGGTGTGCTTTTGTTTTTCTTTTTTTTGAATTTTTATGCCCATTTGAATCTTGGTCAAGTCATAGGTTTGACCAAGATTTAAACAGGTTTAAAACATGAAAATGAAAAAGTAAGCCTGGATCCTTCTTAGTCACTCCAAAATGTACCAATTGATAAATGAGTTAACTTGGCTTCATGGAAAAAATAATGTCATGTAAATGATTTAACTTGGCTTTCGTACCCTTGAATCCATAGGAAACTTTGTATAAATGTAGTAGTATAATAATCAACCGAGTTTTTACATCAACAGGTCTGTCACTTACGTGTGGTGCCCATGCGTGAGGTCCCACACTTCAGTGAGCACAAGTCACGTGCAATAGGTACGCAAACTCCCAGCCATTTTCTTTGTCAAGAGAAGACGCATCAGGATGCGTATTGGAAGTATGTGGGTCCTTCTGGATCCTTCGGTTGTCCCTCTCACAAAAAAACAAATCTCTCATTCTCGGCCTCGCTCGACTCGCTCGCTCGCTCGCACCTCCTGCTCACTGACAAACCCTGCACAAAAGTCAACATCATCACCCGAAAAAGGGGAGACACCATAATTCTCTCCCTTCTTCTCTCCTTCCGAGTGATCCCTCTTCCTCCGAGTTTCACTCGACGGGCAAACACACATGTGCTGCATAGTAATAATAAAAAAGTAGAAAAATCGACCTACGAATCTATGATTAAATAGGTTAAACTAGGGTTTTGCCCACTACTACAGATCAAGTTCAGAAATATCCAACTACTAGTTCGATTTTGGGCTACTAATATAAAATTAAAATAAGTTGAACTAGTATTCCTCTAAAAAATCATTTTGGTATGCATTGTTTGATACTTTTCATAGCTATAGTGCATCACAAATTTATGATTTCATGCTTTGCTTTGCCAATTTCGATTTTTTCTAACCACCTTCTCTTTGATTTCAAATTTAGGTCAAACTATCGATGCCTACTATGTGTTCTACTTGAATTGGATGCAGCGTGCGCACATGTTTTGCCATTGTTCTGGGCTTCCACACATCTTTGGGGCATCCAAGTATTTAAGTTACCTTGTTTTTTTGAATTGTAATTCATACCCTTCCTCCCAATTTTTATGCACATTTGAATCTTGGTCAAATCCTAAGTTTGACCAAGATTTGAACAAGTTTAAAACATGAAAATGAAAAGGTAAGCCTGAATCCTTCTTAGTCACTCAAAAATGAGAAGCTTTTGGGAGTTTTTTGAAATTTCCATGTTTGAAACCCAAAACCACTTCTCTTCATGCTTGACTTCATAAGACAGAGTTTAGGGTTAGGGGGTAGATACATGATTTGTCTAGTTTGTTGTTTAGACCTTGTTTATCAACTTGAATGCTTACTATATGACATAATAATACTATGTGCTTTGGTTTTCATTTTTTTTGACTTTTTCTGAATTTTTATGCCCATTTGATCTTGGTCAAATCCTAGGCTTAACCAATATTTAAACAAGTTTAAAACATGAAAATGAAAAGGTAAGCCTGTATCCTTCTTAGTCACTCCAAAATGAAGCTTTTGGGAAGGTTTTTGAAATTTCCATGTTTGAAATCCAAAACGACTTCTCTTCGTGCTTGACTTCATAAGACAAAGTTTAGGGCTAGGGGTAGAAACATGATTTTTCTGGTTTGAATATGTCTAGACCTTGTTTACCAACTTGATCGAGTGCTTACTATATGACATAAGAAGGCTATATGCTTTGGTTTTTCATTTTTTTGAAATTTTATGCCCATTTGAATCTTGATCAAATCCTAGGTACAGTTTGACCAAGATTTGAACAATTTTAAAACATGAAAATAAAAGGTAAGCCCGACCTGGATCCTTTAGTCACTCTAAAATGAAGCTTTTGGGGGGTTCTTGAAATTTCCAAGTTTGAAACCCAAAACCACTTCTCTTCATGCTTGACTACACATAAGACAGAGTTTAGGGTTAGGGGTAGATACATGATTTTTCTTGTTTGAATATATCTAGACCTTGTTTATATCAACTTTAATGCTAACTATATATGACATAAGAAAACTATGTGCTTTGGTTTTTAATTTTTCTGATTTTTTTATTTTGATAGATGCACATTTGAATCTTTGTCAAATCCTAGGTTTGGCCAAGATTTAAACAAGTATAAAACATGAAAATGAAAAGGGGAAGCCTGTATCCTTTCTTAGTCACTCTAAAATGAAGTTTTTGGGATGTTCTTGAAATTTTCATGTTTGAAACCCAAAACCACTTCTCTTCATGCTTGACTTCATAAGATAGAGTTTAGGGGCTAGGGGATAGATACATGATTTGCCTAGGTTTGAATATGCATGTCCAAACCTTGTTTATCAACTTGAATGCTTACTATATGACATAAGAAGACTATATGCTTTTGTTTTTCATTTTTCTGATTTTTTTAAATTTTATGCCCATTTGAATCTTTTGGTCAAATCCTTGGTTTAATTTGACACGGATTTAAACAAGTTTAAAATATGAAAATGAAAAGGTGGTAAGCAGGCATGTATCCTTCTTATATATATTAGTCACTCTAAAATGAAGCTTTTGGGAGGTTTTTGAAATTTCCATGTTTGAAACCCAAAACCACTTCTCTTCATGTTGTTGACTTCATAAGATAGAGTTTAGGGGTTAGGGGTATAGATACATGACTTGTCTTGTTTGAATATGTGTCTAGACCTTGTTTATCAACTTTAATGCTTACTATATGACATAAGAACACTATGCGCTTTAATTTGGTTTTTAATTTTTTTAAAATTTGATGCACATTTTGAATCTTGGTCAAATCCTAGGTTTGACCGAGATTTGAACAAGTTTAAAACAAGAAAATAAAAGGTAAGCCCGCCAGACTGGATCCTTTCTTAGTCACTCTATAATGAAGCTTTTAGGGGGGTTGTTGAAAATGTAAGCATGTATCCTTCTTAGTACGTCACACCACAATGAAGCTTTTGGGAGGGTTTTTGAAATGTCCATGTTTGAAACCCAAAACGACTTCTCTTCGTGCTTGACTTCATAATTAAGACAAAGTTTAGGGTTAGGGGTATATAGATACATGATTTTTCTGGTTTGAATATGTCTAGACTTTGTTTATCAACTAGCTTGAGTGCTTACTATATGGCATATATAAGAAGCTAGGCTATGTGCTTTGGTTTTTCATTTTTTTTTGAATTTTTATGCCCATTTGAATATTGGTCAAATCCTAGGTACGTACGGTTTGACCAAGATTTGAACATGTTTAAAACATGAAAATAAAAGGTAAGCATGGATCCTTCTTAGTCACTCTAAAATGAAGCTTTTGGGAGGTTTTTGAAATTTCCATGTTTGAAACCCAAAACCACTTCTCTTCATGCTTGGCTTCGTAAGATAGAGTTTAGGGTTTGGGGTAGATACGTACATGATTTTTCTAAGTATTTTTACGCCCATTTGAATCTTCGTCAAATCCTAAGTTTGACCAAGATTTGAACAAGTTTAAAAACATGAAAATGAAAAGGGTAAGCCTGGATCCTTGTTTAGGGTTAGGGGGTAGATACATGATTTTTGTGGTTTGAATATGGCAGACCTTGTTTATCACCTTGATATATGACATAGGAAGACGGTGTGCTTTTGTTTTTCTTTTTTTTGAATTTTTATGCCCATTTGAATCTTGGTCAAGTCATAGGTTTGACCAAGATTTAAACAGGTTTAAAACATGAAAATGAAAAAGTAAGCCTGGATCCTTCTTAGTCACTCCAAAATGTACCAATTGATAAATGAGTTAACTTGGCTTCATGGAAAAAATAATGTCATGTAAATGATTTAACTTGGCTTTCGTACCCTTGAATCCATAGGAAACTTTGTATAAATGTAGTAGTATAATAATCAACCGAGTTTTTACATCAACAGGTCTGTCACTTACGTGTGGTGCCCATGCGTGAGGTCCCACACTTCAGTGAGCACAAGTCACGTGCAATAGGTACGCAAACTCCCAGCCATTTTCTTTGTCAAGAGAAGACGCATCAGGATGCGTATTGGAAGTATGTGGGTCCTTCTGGATCCTTCGGTTGTCCCTCTCACAAAAAAACAAATCTCTCTCATTCTCGGCCTCGCTCGACTCCCTCGCTCGCTCGCTCGCTCGCACCTCCTGCTCACTGACAAACCCTGCACAAAAGTCAACATCATCACCCGAAAAAGGGGAGACACCATAATTCTCTCCCTTCTTCTCTCCTTCCGAGTGATCCCTTCTTCCTCCGAGTTTCACTCGACGGGCAAACACACATGTGCTGCATAGTAATAATAAAAAAGTAGAAAAATCGACCTACGAATCTATGATTAAATAGGTTAAACTAGGGTTTTGCCCACTACTACAGATCAAGTTCAGAAATATCCAACTACTAGTTCGATTTTGGGCTACTAATATAAAATTAAAATAAGTTGAACTAGTATTCCTCTAAAAAAATCATTTTGGTATGCATTGTTTGATACTTTTCATAGCTATAGTGCATCACAAATTTATGATTTCATGCTTTGCTTTGCCAATTTCGATTTTTTCTAACCACCTTCTCTTTGATTTCAAATTTAGGTCAAACTATCGATGCCTACTATGTGTTCTACTTGAATTGGATGCAGCGTGCGCACATGTTTTGCCATTGTTCTGGGCTTCCACACATCTTTGGGGCATCCAAGTATTTAAGTTACCTTGTTTTTTGAATTGTAATTCATACCCTTCCTCCCAATTTTTATGCACATTTGAATCTTGGTCAAATCCTAAGTTTGACCAAGATTTGAACAAGTTTAAAACATGAAAATGAAAAGGTAAGCCTGAATCCTTCTTAGTCACTCAAAAATGAGAAGCTTTTGGGAGTTTTTTGAAATTTCCATGTTTGAAACCCAAAACCACTTCTCTTCATGCTTGACTTCATAAGACAGAGTTTAGGGTTAGGGGTAGATACATGATTTGTCTAGTTTGTTGTTTAGACCTTGTTTATCAACTTGAATGCTTACTATATGACATAATAATACTATGTGCTTTGGTTTTCATTTTTTTTTGACTTTTTCTGAATTTTTATGCCCATTTGATATTGGTCAAATCCTAGGCTTAACCAATATTTAAACAAGTTTAAAACATGAAAATGAAAAGGTAAGCCTGTATCCTTCTTAGTCACTCCAAAATGAAGCTTTTGGGAAGGTTTTTGAAATTTCCATGTTTGAAATCCAAAACGACTTCTCTTCGCGTGCTTGACTTCATAAGACAAAGTTTAGGGCTAGGGGTAGAAACATGATTTTCTGGTTTGAATATGTCTAGACCTTGTTTACCAACTTGAGTGCTTACTATATGACATAAGAAGGCTATATGCTTTGGTTTTTCATTTTTTTTGAAATTTTATGCCCATTTGAATCTTGATCAAATCCTAGGTACAGTTTGACCAAGATTTGAACAATTTTAAAACATGAAAATAAAAGGTAAGCCCGACCTGGATCCTTTAGTCACTCTAAAATGAAGCTTTTGGGGGTTCTTGAAATTTCCAAGTTTGAAACCCAAAACCACTTCTCTTCATGCTTGACTACATAAGATAGAGTTTAGGGTTAGGGGTAGATACATGATTTTTCTTGTTTGAATATATCTAGACCTTGTTTATATCAACTTTAATGCTAACTATATATGACATAAGAAAACTATGTGCTTTGGTTTTTAATTTTTCTGATTTTTTTATTTTGATAGATGCACATTTGAATCTTTGTCAAATCCTAGGTTTGACCAAGATTTAAACAAGTATAAAACATGAAAATGAAAAGGGGAAGCCTGTATCCTTTCTTAGTCACTCTAAAATGAAGTTTTTGGGATGTTCTTGAAATTTTCATGTTTGAAACCCAAAACCACTTCTCTTCATGCTTGACTTCATAAGATAGAGTTTAGGGGCTAGGGGATAGATACATGATTTGCCTAGGTTTGAATATGCATGTCCAAACCTTGTTTATCAACTTGAATGCTTACTATATGACATTAGAAGACTATATGCTTTTGTTTTTCATTTTTCTGATTTTTTTAAAATTTTATGCCCATTTGAATCTTTTGGTCAAATCCTTGGTTTAATTTGACACGGATTTAAACAAGTTTAAAATATGAAAATGAAAAGGTGGTAAGCAGGCATGCATGGATCCTTCTTATATATATTAGTCACTCTAAAATGAAGCTTTTGGGAGGTTTTTGAAATTTCCATGTTTGAAACCCAAAACCACTTCTCTTCATGTTGTTGACTTCATAAGATAGAGTTTAGGGGTTAGGGGTATAGATACATGATTTGTCTTGTTTGAATATGTGTCTAGACCTTGTTTATCAACTTTAATGCTTACTATATGACATAAGAACACTATGCGCTTTAATTTGGTTTTAAATTTTTTTAAATTTTGATGCACATTTTGAATCTTGGTCAAATCCTAGGTTTGACCGAGATTTGAACAAGTTTAAACCAAGAAAATAAAAGGTAAGCCCGCCAGACTGGATCCTTTCTTAGTCACTCTATAATGAAGCTTTTAGGGGGGTTGTTGAAAATGTAAGCATGTATCCTTCTTAGTACGTCACACCACAATGAAGCTTTTGGGAGGGTTTTTGAAATGTCCATGTTTGAAACCCAAAACGACTTCTCTTCGTGCTTGACTTCATAATTAAGACAAAGTTTAGGGTTAGGGGTAGATACATGATTTTTCTGGTTTGAATATGTCTAGACCTTGTTTACCAACTTGAGTGCTTACTATATGACATAAGAAGGCTATATGCTTTGGTTTTTCATTTTTTTGAAATTTTATGCCCATTTGAATCTAGATCAAATCCTAGATACTGTTTTGGGTGATTTGTCATTCAAAAATTTGGTATCATTCGGATCGGAGGAAGTATAGTTGGAGATGAATGGCCCACCAAGTCTCTGCCTTGAAGTTTGCTCTTTGACCAGTATTACTACTCGCGAGGTGCCGAGGAGACGGGGAGGCCAAATTTAAGAACTAACCTTTGCTCTTGCCGTCTTCCTCAGTTCACCACTTTGTTTACCTCTTGGAATACTACTTCGCCACCATGACCGGGAGCAAGTCTCGCCACAGAAGGGCTCGTGCGGCTGCGGCGAAGCTGAGGGAATCCCAGCAATGGCGTCCCTGTGCTGCTGTCGAGGTGCCTTCTGCGCAAGAGTCTTCAAGGGCGTCGCAGCCCGCGACTGCTACCTTCAGGCGATCCTCCGTTCTTGCGCATCTTTCTATGTCTTTCACAACTTATCATCCCCTCCTTTTCTTACCTTCTCTCAATCGTATATTCAGGTCGGGCGGCCTTAGTTTTCCCGCAGCCCTCCTGCCTGCGGAAACATCTTCCACGGAGCCAAGTTCTCAAAGCAGCGAGGTATAGACATTCGTGCAAATTGGGATTCCCATTTTCTCTTTCTTGGTACTTCTCTGGGTACACTTCTGATTTTGTGCTCCATCCCCATCTGATAGAAGCCCCGCTACGAGATCGGTCCCATTTTAGAAATGGTTATGGGCGATTTCTGCGTCGAGACGGCGGACAGAAGCGCCCTCGCCGATGAGTGCATGAGACTTTATTCTGAGCTCGCCACTGAGAAGATCCGGATTCGCATTCTCGACGATATCGCCATGAAATCGTTCACTGCGAGTAATGAGATCCAGCGGCGGAGCCTCGGCCAGGCGGAGACCATGGACAAACTCGCCGGACTGATCCTGAACCTCACGGTTAGGACGGACAAACTAGAGGCCGAGCTGTCACAGGAGAAGGCTCTCAACTCCGAGCTGAAGCGTCAAGCAGGCTCAAGGTAGATCTTGACCAGGTCACTGTGTACCACTAGCTGCAATCCTTGATGACTGTTGTGTCACCTGGCTTCCGAGTTTCTGAAGGTTAATTTTCGAAATTTTGTTCGTAAAATTGGCCTGTGGAAATGTAAACTAACTAGTACTCTTACTTTATTATATTAGTACTTGTGTCAATGTAGTAGTTGTGTCTGAGTCGAGTCAATGTTGAGTCGTTCTCGTTGAGTCACCTAGTCTTCTATTATATACTAAAAGCAAAATAAGATGTTTTAAATAGAGACACAAGGTTAATCCACATCATCTTAATTATTATTAATCGTTGGATCTGTAATTTGTGACTAGGATTTACTAATAGATGAATATAACGTAAACGTACACATGTGTAACACGAACTCAAACTTGACACGATCTATTTTTTTTATTTGGCGCGGGAAAGTCTAAGGTTGCACGTAAAAGTGTAGTTTGGGGAAAAACATGGAAACAGAGTCTGTTGCCCATACGAGTTTAACATATGTTGTTTTCTTTCTTTGACCGTAAGAATCCTATCAGATTCTGTCAAAAAGAAAAGAATCCTATCAGATCACGTTTAAATGGGATCTAGATTGAGCCATATATTTACGTGCATGTGACCTATCCCGTCACGTTTAGACCAGTTTTTTTGAAAGTTTAGATGAGTTATCTGTGTATTATCCTAGCGTCGGACTGTGTCGTGTGCATACATATTCTGAACCACACGTGCATGACAAGGTTTTTAAACTAGGACGTGTAATATTTTAAAATTAGAATTCATTTTTTTAGTAACCACATGAGCTGAGCGAGAGTGCCGGCGAGGAGGACGTGTTATGCGTCGAGCTACTACGGTCGTCCTGCCGTCGAGCCGGGTAGCCTGGAAGATGAGGATGTACGCTAAATAGTGTGAAGTGGTTTATACTACATGAATTGAGTGTACTTAAACAAATCGAAAGAAAAAAGGTTACCCTCACTCTCGAGAAGGATATAGCAGATTTTTAAAATTGGGACGTTTCTTTACACCTACACTAAATAGTGTATAGATTCATCAAAATTTAAAAAGAATTGCGACATCTTTTTCTGAACAAGGTAGTACAAAGTAGAGCACATGTATGTACTCCCTCCGTTTGTTAATGTATGACATTTAAACAAGCTAGATTGGCTAGCTAAAACGTCTAATATTTATAAACAGAGGAAGTATGATATAAAAAAATATTATCTAAAAATATTGAGCACGCATCTTGCTCCACAATTATCTTGCTCGATAGTTAGATACGAAGTTTTTCCCCAAACTTCATTTGTAGGTAATACGGTTGGTCATTGCCATAATCATATACACTCATGGTAACCACATGCTATCCTGTGTTCGTCACACACAAACATTCCATCTGGTCTATCCCAATTCATTCTAAATCAGTTATTATGAGAGAAGGGTGTAATTGGTTCTGAAGAGTGAATAAGTTCCAATTAGACCAATTATTTTCGATAGAGTGCTGTGTTTCGAAGAAACATGTTAGAAAAATCTCTATAGATGATTATAAATACATTATTATATGATTTTGGATTTAAAGCTCACCGCCATGTTTAGCTACGTTTATTTATGAAAATTTTACAAAGTGTAATATCTAGATAGTCATGTCCCACTTCTAAGTCGGCTACACAAGTTTATGGTTATACTAATTGGGACTCCGGGTCAGAGGGTACGACGCGGTAAATAAAAAACAATTATATCCGGGTGAGAGTACTATTTTGCGTGGATTTAAGTGGTTTTATCAAAATTTCCACAGGCGTATGGATATAGAATCAGGACAAGATTGCTCCATTGTACCTTAAGTGTTAGTTTTAGAAAGATCATGTCAACAATATTGGAGTTCTTATTTGGAATCAAACTCATAGGCACATAAGTAATCCACTAGCATAGTTGGATTAAATAGAAGAGAGAGTAAGGACAATATGTATATGGAGGTAGTTCGTCGGTCTATTATTAGAGAGAATAATGATGTAAGTGTAAGAGTAGCAATAACAATAGGTTGTTTTGTCACGATAAAAATCCACTAATGCAAGGCTACACCTTCAATATTTAGTCATCAAACCAGTGGAATTTTAAATACCAAAAACTCAAATATAAATTGTAGAATATGTGACATGGTATTCTTGGAAATGTCATAGTAACTATTCATGGTAAATCAAAATTGCGAGGGCCATCTTGCTAGTATCTATAATATCTAAATAGGAACAAGAAATCCAAAATTTTCAAATTCTGGCAAAAATTAGAACTTCTCAGGAAAATCTATTTTTTTATAGGAAATCAAAAACACTGAAACGAGTATACTATTTTAATTTGAGCCATTTATGTGCAGATTTGCATAAAAAGACTGACATTTTCCCTAAACTTTGTATATTGTGAAGTCAAGCATGGAGAGAAGTGGTTTTGGGTTTCAAACATCCTTTTCATTTTCTTGTCTTAAACTTGTTTAAATCTTGGTCAAACCTAAGATTTGACCAAAAGATTCAAACATGCATAAATTCAAAAAAATCAGAAAAATGAAAAAACAAAAGCATATAGTCTTCTTATGTCATATAGTAAGCATTCAAGTTGATAAACAAGGTCTAGACATATTCAAACCAGAAAAATCATGTATATATCTACCCCTAACCCTAAACTCTGTCTTATGAAGAGAAGTGGTTTTGGGTTTCAAACATGGAAATTTGAAGAACCTCCCAAAAGCTTCATTTTAGATTGTGACTAAGAAGGATCCAGGCTTACCTTTTCACTTTCATGTTCTAAACTTGTTTAAATCCTAGTCAAACCTAGGATTTCACAAAGATTCAAATATATGGGTATAAAATACAAAAAAAATAGAAAAATGAAAAACGAAAGCACATAGTCTTCTTATGTCATATAGTAAGCATTAAAGTTGATAAACAAGGTCTAGACATATTCAAACTAGACAAATCATGTATCTCCCCCTAACCCCTAAACTTTGTATTATGAAGTCAAGCATGAAGAGAAGTGGTTTTGGGTTTCAAACATGGAAATTTCAAAAACCTCTTAAAAATTCATTTTAGAGTGACTAAGAAGGATGCAAGCTTCCCTTTTCATTTGCATGTCTTAAACTTGTTTAAATCTGGGTCAAACCTAAGATTTGACCAAAAGATTCAAACGGGCATAAAATTCAAAAAAAATCAGAAAAATGAAAAACAAAAGCATATAGTCTTCTTGTGTCATATAGTAAGCATTCAAGTTGATAAACAAGGTCTAGACATATTCAAACCAGAAAATCATGTATATATCTACCCCTAACCCTAAACTCTGTATTATGAAGTCAATCATGAAGAGAAGTGGTTTTGGGTTTCAAACATGGATATTTCAAGAACCTCCCAAAAGCTTCATTTTAGAGTGTGACTAAGAAGGATCCAGGCTTACCTTTTTCATTTTCATGTACTAAACTTGTTTAAATCCTGGTCAAACCTAGGATTTCACAAAGATTCAAATATATGTGTATAAAATATAAAAAATAGAAAAATGAAAACCAAAGCACATAGTCTACTTATGTCACATAGTAAGCATTCAAGTTGATAAACAAGGTCTAGACATATTCAAACCAGAAAAATCATGTATATATCTACCCCTAACCCTAAACTCTGTCTTATGAAGTTAATCATGAAGAGAAGTGGTTTTGGGTTTCAAACATTGGAATTCCAAGAACCTCCCAAAAGCTTCATTTTAGAGTGTGACTAAGAAGGATCCAAGCTTACCTTTTCATTTTCATGTTCTAAACTTGTTTAAATCCTGGTCAAAACTAGGATTTCACAAAGATTCAAATATATGGGTATAAAATTCAAAAAAATAGAAAAATGAAAAACCAAAGCACATAGTCTTCTTATGTCATATAGTAAGCATTAAAGTTGATAAACAAGGTCTAGACATATTCAACCTAGACAAATCATGTATCTACCCCCTAACCCCTAAACTCTGTCTTATGAAGTCCAACATGAAGAGAAGTGGTTTTGGGTTTCAAACATGGAAATTTCAAAAACCTCTTACAAAATTCAGTTTAGAGTGACTAATTAAGAAGGATGCATTCTCCCCTTTTCATTTTCATGTCTTAAACTTGTTTAAATCTTGGTCAAACCTAAGATTTGACCAAAAGATTCAAACGGGCATAAAAAAATCAGAAAAATGAAAACCAAAGCACATAATTTTCTTATGTCATATAGTAAGCATTCAAGTTGATAAACAAGGTCTAGACATATTCAAACCAGAAAATCATGTATATATCTACCCCTAACCCTAAACTCTGTCTTATGAAGTCAATCATGAAGAGAAGTGGTTTTGGGTTTCAAACATGGAAATTTCAAGAACCTCCCAAAAGCTTCATTTTAGAGTGACTAAGAAGGATCCAGGCTTACCTTTTCATTTTCATGTTTTAAACTTGTTTAAATCCTGGTCAAACCTAGGATTTGACAAAGATTCGAATATATGGGCAAAAAATTCAAAAAAAATAGAAAAATGAAAAACCAAAGCACATAGTCTCCTTGTGTCATATAGTAAGCATTAAAGTTGACAAAAAAGGTCTAGATATATGCAAACTAGACAAATCATGTATCTACCCCCTAACCCCTAAACTCTGTCTTATGAAGTCAAGCATGAAGAGAAGTCGTTTTGGGTTTCAAACATGGAAATTTCAAGAACATCCCAAAAGCTTCATTTTAGAGTGACTAAGAAGGATCCATGATTACCTTTTCATTTTCATGTTTTAAACTTGTTTAATCTTGGTCAAACCTAGGATTTGACCAAGATTCAAATGGGCACAAAATTTAAAAAATCAGAAAAATGAAAAACCAAAGTACATAGTCTTCTTATGTCATGTAGTAAGCATTCAAGTTGATAAAATGGTTCATGCCGGCGTCTTAGCTGCTAAAAAAAATTATACACCAATTGATTTGACGAATTGATGATTTACTCTAGTCTGCTTCTAGACCATGCAGCTAGCGAGTATTCATATGTACTGCATGGAGCCCCCAACTTTTGACTTCCCGTGTCGGAAAAGGCCTGTCTAATAATGTGGGGCAGTGAGGTATCCCGAAGTATCTAGAGGGTTCCAGTGTTTCAGGCTTTCAGCATCGCCAGTCCAAGGGAAGGATGGGTGACGAATCCGTGCATTCACAGCCGTTTAGATCTGAAGAGTCCTTGTATGATGAGCGGTAGATAGCACCTCTAAGCTGCAAATCAACAGCTTCAATTACTTCAAATGAGCATTGGCCGGAAGGCTGACAGAGTGAAAAAATTCAATTTCAAAAACTCATGTATAGAATAGAAAAAAATAAAAAACATGTAGATAGAATAGAGGTATAGATAGATTAGCCCAAAAAAGAAGAGGACGGGGAAATTTCGAACGCTCGCCTTTAACTCAGCACAGCAGACACCTCCCTCGCGCTCCTAAACTTTCGAACGCGCGCCCAATATTTCGAACGCTCGCCTTTAACTCAGCACCCAGCCCACCTTGTTCTTCTCTAGACACCTCCTTCGGCGCCCTGTTCTTCTCTAGACACACCCTCGGTGAACCAGGCCGCGCACCAAAACTTCCCCACGCTGTCTATCAGCCGCGTCAGCCGGCGACTGCTGGTGGCGCCGTTCTTCTCCAGCCGCACCGGCAGGCGCGGTCAGCTGGTAGATCCTCACGGTATGCATGCTATCTTCAGGCCTGGGCAAGTACGATTCATTATAGCTCAATCGAAGTCAGTCGCCGTCGCCCAGCCCTTATAAGTTCGTTAGTTCGTTCGAATCGATCGGTTGATATTGTTTTCCTCTCGATGTGTTTGTTTGACATTGTTTTCCGCTTTACCTATTTGCTCGAATTCGTTCGTACTGTACACTGTACTGCTCACCATTGCCCAATGTTTGTAGTCGTCGCTTGGTGCCAGTCCTCTATGGACCTGTTTGTAATCTTATTACTTCTGGGTTCTTTGCACTGCTAATACATCGGTGGATTTACGGCCAAAAAGAAGAAAGAATTTGTTGGTATTATATTGCTTTCGATTGATCTGTTCGCCCCCAAGCTTTTACAGAAGCCGCAAGAGATTCAAGGATGAAATGGCTCTCCTTGTTTGCAGTGGCGGATCTACAGGGTATGCCGTATATGCCACGGCATACCCTGCGTCCAAGCCGTGCAAGATCTTTGATAGTTTAATGAGCTGAGCAATTAATCAAGATGAGTGATGTATATGTATACATGCGGTGCTAATACATGTGGCGTGCAGCCATGCGAACACTGAGCTAGTGCATGTAACCGATTGATTAGACATCCGATTGATTAATGCATTGGCTTTAGCCAACAGTCTACTTGCATGTTTTTCAAGATGTGCGATTTTGTCTCGCGTGTAAGCCTACAAGGCCAGCTATGGCCATGCACCATGACCTGATTAGATATCATGATTAATCAAAGGAAATATCTTGCTACTGTATATACGATTAATCAACTGATAATTAATCTTTGGTAGTCAAGTATATGATTAATTATATATATTTAGTGAGAATTCAGTTCAAAATTAGAGCACCCCGTCAACGGTGCATTTTTCAACAATTTACATTTTGATTATATGCAAAATCTGTTTTATTTAATCATTTTGACATACTCCCTTCAATCCAAATTAATTGACTCAACTTTGTCTAGATACTGATGTATCTTAGACAAGTTTGTTGAGTAGATACATTTATATCTAGACAAATTTGAGTTAATTAGTATGAATCCGAGAAAGTATTTTATTTAATTATTTTTATTAGGACAAAAGAAATTCAATAGAAACTCCAAAATTTTGTTGTGTCATACCCTTTCCTAAAATCCTAGGTCCGCCACTGCTTGTTTGTAAGGCAAAGAGGAAATCATATCATGGCTTATCATCATGGGTATAACCTTTTTAGCTAGATTTTGCTGTTTGGGATCTATGATCCTTTTAGTTGCTGCTCTCCAGTAACATTTTCCCTCTTTTTTATTACAGTGAAAAATACACAGCGAGGAAACCACTGTCCAGCCTAAAAAAATAGACCTCAGTTGGTTTGCTGAAATCGGCTCAAATAACGTGGCATTTAGTTATATAGTTTTATATTCGACCTGTTTGCTCAGATATGTTGGTTTACGTTCATACGCAACCTGTTGGGCAAGTATGGACACAGCTTCAGTGACTTTCAGGTCAAAATTCCAGCGGTTGAGTGATTTTTGGTTGGATCCATTCCTGTGCGTTCGATCGGCTTTTGATGGCTGTTATTGAGACAAAGTCATGGCTGGACTTTTGACGCAGCTCCAGTGACGTTCAGCTAGGTCAAAAGCCCAGCGTTGACTTTGGTTCAATATCAGCCATCCAAAGCCAATCGAACACACATGAATGTATCCAACCAAAAATCACTCTACAATAAGTCGTTTCCAGACAAAAACAATGTTTATTCCCAAACTATTTTTTTTGAATCCGACCAATCTTTCCCGGAATGCAGAAGAAATATATAAGATTTACTGGAATGTTGTTCTTTTTACTGGACAGTTTGAATTTTAAGTTTAAAGTTGGTTGTAAAACATAAAATGAGGTTTATTGATAAACAATATGGCTGAATCTGATGAAACTCCCCCAGAATGCATAACCCGACATATAAGATTTACTGGATTTTTGTTTCAAAAACTTCTAGGCAGTACGAATTTTAAGTTTAAAATTTTCTCGTGAAACTTAAAATGGGTAAATTTTGGATCCATTCTCGTGCGTTCGATTGGCTTTTGATGGCTGTTATTGAAACAAGTGTTAATTGGTTCTATGCCACTCCTCAATTCACAAGTTGTGTTTATGCCATTACAAAAACTGAAGTTGTGTTTATGCCACTCTCAATTCTCAATATCCCCTTCTATATATGCCATTTTCAATACTCCACTATAATAAATATAGCATATCTATGATAGTACTCTATGATACCACCCACTATGCACCCATGTTCCAAACACCACTCCCGCTGACTGTACCTTATTGTATCGAGCGATAAGCTTGATGAGCAACCCAAACAAACAAACAAAAAGACTGTACCTTATTGTACTTGCTCTTACCCGTATCTTCTCTTTCTTTTTCATCGCGAGTGCAGCTAATTCAGTTAGTCTTCCAATGAATATTAATATTTTGTCTCAATGATGTCATGTTTCGACTAACAATTAGCACTTTTGAATTCTTAGATTGCTTTTTCACACGATGCACTTCTTTTAATTTATTTTACCACATTTCAATGTGAACCTTGACCAAATAAATAGGACAACAATATCACGATCATATAATACATAAGCAGCATTGTTAGAATCGTGTTGGAAAATACTTTCTAATGATACCAGTTTTATATCAATTTTTTTATATACTTCATCCTGAAAAATATGTTTCAACTTCATCAAAACTTGCATGTATCTGCAAACTAAACTCATCTAAATACATGTATATCTACATAAAATTGAAACATCATTTTTAAATAGAGAGATATAGATTAATATTTTTTCGAAGATAAAATACGAAAAACAAGGGTGCATTGTTTATTGAAATGGAGTGAGTAGTATATATAAAATCATTTTAGTTGCCAATGATCATGTTGAGGGCCTCTATTTCTTGTTTTGCTCAGGCCCTCCGTATTCTCAGGTACGGCCCTGGTGGTCTATGAACCTGTATGTAATCTTATTACTTTTGGCTTCTTTGCACTGCTAATAGATCGGCGGAATTACGGCAAAAAAGAAGAAAGAATGTGTTGGTATTGTATTGCTTTCGATAGATCTGTTCGCCCCTCCCCCCCCAAGCATTTATAGATGGCACAAGAGATTCAAGGATGAAATTGCTCTCCTTGTTCATAAGGCAAAGAGGAAATCATATCATGGGTAGAACATTATATATATATTTTGCTGCTTGGGATCTATGATCCTTTTAGTTGCTGCTCTCCAGCAACTTTTGTACATATTTCCCTCTTTTTATTAATAAAAAAATACAAAGTGGGGAAACCCAGTGGTCAGCCTAAAAAAATCTGTTCGCTAGGTAGCCGTAGTTTTGCACTCAGTTTGTTTGCTGAAATCGGCTCAAATAATGTAGCATTTATAGTTTTATATTCGACCTGTTTGCTCAGGTATGCTTGCTTACATTCGTAGGTGACCTGTTTGTTGAAATAGCTTATCGCTTCTCTGACCATCTATCTCCTCAACAGATGGACAGAACTTGGATATTATTTGACTCATTAACCACACCAACATATTTGAGTGGTATTGAAGACTTCATGAAGCACGTTAGTGATTTTACTGACGGCGACAAGACAAAGGAAGTGATTTGTCCATGCCGCGTATGTTTGAATATTGGGTCCAAGCCTCAACATGTAGTCTCAGATCATTTATTCGTTTATGGGATGGACCAGACATATATCAGGTGGATTAACCATGGTGAACACTATGATCAGCCTGACATTATTGATCCTCTTTATTCTGATGGTTATCAGCCTGAAGATCTCGTCCAGGATGAGGCTACTGCTAATTTGTTACGGGATCTGTATCCATATGCAAGCCAACAGCCCCATGCTTATCACAAAAAGCCTCTTTTCCATGACCTGATAGAAGATGCTAAGCGCTTAGTGGCCCCTGGTTCTGTTGTGTCAAGATTCGAATTAATTGTGAAATTACTTCATGACAAGTCATACCAGGGGATTACCAATAAAGCGTTCAATGCAGTTGCGAAGACATACAGCGATGCACTCCCTGGGGCTGGACTGCCAAAATCCTTTTATGAGGTGAAGCAGTACATCAAGGTACTGGGACTTGGATATGAGAAGATTGATTTTTGCAAAAATAACTGTGCACTGTTTTGGATGGAGTATAATGACCTCGATGAATGTCCAGTATGTAAGGAATCAAGATGGAAACATGATGGAGCTGGTGGTAAGAAAAAGATTCCTTGGAAGGTTCTGAGATACTTTCCACTTGTACAAAGATTGCAGAGGTTGTTTGCTTCAGAACAAACATCTCGGGAAACAAGATGGCACAAAGAGATTCTCACGCCCGACCCTGATTTACTGAGGCATCCTGCTGATGGCGATGAATGGAAGCAATTCGACCTGGATCATCCAGATTTTGCTGCAGATCCAAGGAACCTGAGACTTGGCCTTGCTACAGATGGATTCAACCCATTTGGCAACATGAGCAACTCGTATAGCATGTGGCCAGTACTAGTTACACCTTACAACCAGGCTCCCTGGACATGCACCGATCAGTCGAACTGTATGATGGCCTTACTCATCCCAGGTCCCAAATCTCCTGGGAAGGATTTTGATGTGTTCATGCAGCCTCTTATTAGAGACTTGCAAACATTATGGGAGGGTGTCCCTACACGGGATGTGTGTCAACCTAAAGAACAAAATTTTCTATTACGTGCTGCTGTACTGTATTGCACCCATGATTATCCAGCTTTGGGCACTATGTCAGGCAGAGTAACATCAGGTTATAATGCATGTGTTCACTGTGATACTGATCAGCTGGCAGTGAGGATAATAAACAAGATATGCTATATGGGCCATCGCCGTTTCCTTCCATTAGATCACAGTTTCCGAAAAAATAGAAAAAAATTGCAATTTATTGGTGATCAGGCCTGTAAAAAGACTAAACCGCAGCACTTTAAGAGTCACGAGTTGGAGGCGCACCTAGAAGCGGTCAGAAATGTTAAACCAGGAAAACCACCAGCCGCCACAGCAGGTACAGGCGTACAGCAGAGAGCATAGAGCAACATCTCTAGTTATATTCCTTTATTTTTCATGTCTAAATTGTTGTATTTGTGTTTGCTTGTAGATGATGACAATGGACAAGAAGCTAGCTTCTGGAGTGTTCTTGAAGATATTGAGGAAGGCCTCGAGGTTAGCATCTATCTCTAATACTGTAGCATTTTCACTATACTACTATGATAGATGAATGGATCATCAGTTATTCACTTGCTTGTTTCGGACAAGATGATGATACTACTATGATAGATGAATGGATCATCAGTTATTCACTTGTTTCGGACAGGATGATGATACTTGTATAGAACAAGCTTTCAGTCTAATCTTTTCACCTTATGCAGGGCCTGAAGCTGTAATGTTTAGTGAGTCGCAGCCTGCACTTCAGTGCTTCTACAAGTCTGAAATGATGAAGCAAAGCTTGGAGTAAAGACTGCAATTTATCTTCATTTTCGGTTCATTCGAATTCTGTATTGTCATGAGTCATGACTCTTGTCATGTAATGGCTGAAGTTAAACTGCCAATTGATTTGTGTCATGTAATGGCTGAACTTAAACTGCTACTCCTACCATTTGTGTCATGTAATGGCTGAAACTTAAACTGCTATGTGTCCCTGTGCGGCTATGTGCCCAGTTTTCTCCTATTGATTTGCTGTCAATATTTTTAGCTAAGGTACTAGAGAAGTGCTGCTCAATTTTTTTTAGCCTATTGTCAGGGATGGGTAACCGCTGGTTAGCCGTTAACCCGATGGTGGTGGTTATGGTATGCAGTATGTCCCCGTGGCAGTTATCAGGGATGGGGACGGGAAGAACTTTGCCTCACGGGGACGGTTTTGGTTTAGTAATAACCAGCGGTTTCTCTCCCCGTTGCCAAATGGAGGTACAGCAGAGAAGAATACAGAAGATGCAGCAGCAGTAGTAGCAGATAGAAAAAGGAAGAAGAGACGAGATGAACTGAGTCTAGCAGCTACCAAAAGGAAGATGGGAGGTGAAATAGCAGCACGTACCAAGAGGAAGGAAATGGAAAATGATAGACCGAGAATATTTTATAAGCGCAGGACCACTCTTTGGGACTTGCCGTATTGGGCTGGTAAGAAGCTTCGGCATAATATTGATATCATGCACATGGAGAAGAATATATGTGACAGCATTGTCGGCACATTACTCAACATTCCATCCAAGACAAAAGATAGCTCAAATGCTAGGATTGATTGTGCAACATTGAATGTTAACAGGCACTTGCAACTGGATCGTAATGACAAAGTGAACAAAGGCAAGGAAAAACATTATAAATTTCGAGGCGCGGAATTCACATTGCCGATGCCTAAAAGGAGATTATTTTGTGAGTACCTCCGAGGTGTGATGTTCCCGTTCGGATTTGCTTCCAACATTGCAAATTGTCTCAATGCTGAAGGAAACAAGCTCCAAGGGTTGAAAACTCACGATTGTCACATCCTGCTGCAAAGGCTTTTAGCTATTGGCATTAAAGATTTAGTGAAGCCAAATATGTACAACGTGATTGCAGAGTTGGGAAGGTTCTTTAGGGAAATATGTAGTAAAACTCTAAGCAGAGCTGTTGTAGAACGTCTTAAGGTGGACATAGCAGTAATCCTGTGCAAGCTGGAGCTGATATATCCTCCAGCCTTCTTTGATGTGATGGTGCATTTGGCTGTTCATCTACCTGATGAGGCACTTTTAAGAGGTCCGGTACAGTATGGATGGATGTACCCTATAGAACGTCGACTGTGCACTTTCAAGAATACAGTTAGGAACAAAGCTAGACCGGAGGCTTGCATTGCAGTGGCGTATATTGCTGCTGAAGCATATACATTTGCCTCAAGATATATTCCTGATATTGAGACCAGATTCAATCGGGGTCGCAGAATTTTGGAAGTTGGAGGATCTGTTTTTAAACATGGTGTTGAGCTAATAGGAAAGAGGACCGAAAAAACATTAGAGCAGTCTGAATTTGAACAGCTGTCTTGGTATGTGCTGAATAATGCTACAGAGGCTGATGAATATGTTAAGTGAGTACTATGCACACGAACTACTCAGTTCCTCGCATATACTATGAACTTGTATCAAAATGAAATATATTCAGCTGACTTGGCTATGTTTTGCAGGTTGTACATGGAAACGAATGGAAAGCTATCGGCACGTGGGAGTGGGTTTCAGGACTGGTTTGAGAAATATGTAAGATGTTCAATTGCACTCTGACTTGTCTATGTGTTTTCACATGAGATGACCTCTTGTCTATTTTGTAATCGTAGATCTCGAAACTCCATGCGGAGAATCCAGGCGCTGTTAGTGCTGATCTCCTTGTCCTATCACGTGGTCCAGATAAGAGGGTGTTGGTAGCTGCAGCTTGCAATGCCAATGGTGTCCATTACAGCTCCTATGAGCGTGAACAACATTTGAAGACACGAAATAGTGGCATCACAACCAGTGGAGATCACTTGACAACCAGAAAAAAGAGATTTCGCCGATTTTGTTCTGCCGTTCATTAGACATCATCCAACGGCCTTGGTCTCTGGGATTCGCTGCTACAGTGTCATCTACTATTTTCTACTCAATTCCAGAAACATCCATAAAGCTAGTAGATAGCTTTCCTGCTTGTTGGCCCCACCCCATTTTTTAAATCTTTTCTTCCTTATCCCCTTCGCTCATGCTAGCAGCTACTTGCAGCCATTGCTACACCAGCGAGGTGATCTCTATATGATAGGCACGGTTTTAGTAAGACAGCAAGTTGTAGATAGCTAACCATGAGACACATGCCTCTCTGGTTGAGACTGAGCTCGCTATTGTGATTGGGCTCCAATGGTCGAGGTGAGTCACAGCTGCAATGACAGAGGTTTGTGCTGAATTAATTAGCACAGAGGCGTAACTAGCACTAGATGGAGAAGGCATAGTACACATATCGGACACGAAGTCGCGTCTGGCGAGCAGCTCGCATTCACTTGCATCAGTGCGGTACAACAAAGATGATGAAGAAGGATTGGAGCTTTGAAGGTAGTCAGAAAAGTTACAAAAAATAATACGTGCAAAACTTAACCTGTATAAACGCACATGCATGGATAATTTTACATTTCTGCATGAGAAAGACATGTCAATTTTCAGTACGACATGGTTTGATTTGTCAAATTTGATGCTCCTTAATGCATTTTAAGTGAAAATTACAGGTTTATTCATTATAATTGCCGATTTTTAACGTTACGTGCAGCTGACTAGCAAACTATAAGTGTGTGATTGCTTGCTTCCAAAATAAGGATATGTAATCATTTTGTATAAGGTAGTACCAATTAGTCGTTATATTGCAGAACTTAAAGAGTTTTGAGAGATTCAACTCGTTGCTACTCCATAAGAATGGTCATGTTGACAAATTTGATCCAGTGTTGAACAGAGCCAGAAACATTTCAAAAACTTGAGCATGGAAGAGGCTAGGGGTAAATGCCCCAAGGCCAGCCGAGCCTATCGTAGGTGCCGTCCCGAGGAGGAAGTACCTTAATTTGGGGCGCGCGCGGACGCTGCGGTACCCCGAGCTCGAGACGCCGCCGTACCGGTAGCTCGACCCGCGACGAGGCATGGCGGCGGCGGCGGAAGCGGAGCGGCGGCGGCGGAAGGTAAAGCTCCTGCTGACAAACATATTAGGCACAAATGGGCAACCTTCAGTAACCCATGTTCCATTTTTTTTGTCAGGATAACCCCATGTACCACCTTCCCAATAGAAAAAGTACTGTTCAACCTTCCCCTGTTGGGCCCAATATTTCACTTTTGGGTTGCCAAGGAACATCTACATGGTAATTGTTATCGGTCTACTTGCTCCGGCCGTCGAAGCCCAATAACTTCAAATGGGCCTTTCTGCTCATGCAATTTCGGCCCTTTTCTAATGAAACACAGATCCTATGATTGGCAAAAAAAATTACACGGAGATTCTACATAAAAGTTGTTTTTATTTATTTTGAATTATAGGGTTCCAATTTTTGAAACTGCTCATGCCCAATATGAAAATCCTTGATCGCTCCATACCCACATGGATAACGGTATTTTTAAAAATTCATAAAGTGGATTTGAAATTTAAAACATATCCTAATAATTCCTTGATTTAATCTATCAACTTGCAAGATCTTGGAGCCAAAGAGCTTGTATTAGTCTGCGAAAATAATACTGATAAACCTGTCGTTAACAAGAAATGAAGGTTTATCGTTCAGAGAGGATGCCATGTGGGACCCATGAGACAGTACCGTCCTCAACGTTTCAAAGAAAAAGGCAAGTAGCCCGAAAATAGGGGTAAAAAATAAATCCTACAAAGGAAACATTTATAGTTCATAGAGGCTGACATGTGGGACCGATCTGCCAGCTGCATCCTCATCATTTCGAAGTCGGCAGGGATCAGAAGAAAAAGGCAAATAGCCAGAAATTAGGGGTCAAAAATAAATCCAAAAAGGAAACTTATATTCTTCATAGAGGATGACATGTGGGACCGACCTGCCAGCAGCGTCCTCATCGTTTCAAAGGCCGCAGGGGATCAAAAGAAAAAGGCAAATAGCCAGAAATTAGGGGTAAAAAAAATACAACAAAGGAAAGGTTTATTGTTCATAGAGGCTGACTTGTGGGACCCATGAGCCAGCGGCGACCTCAATTTCAAAGGCGGCATATGATCGAAAAGAAAAAGGCAAGTTAGCAAAAATCAGTGGGTAAAAAAATCTAAGAAATGAAACTTTATTGTACAGTCCCATGAGCCAGCACCTTACTCAACGTTTCAGTGGCGGCATGAGATAGAAAGAAAAAGGAAAGTGACCAAATATCAGGAGCAAAAAATAATCCAAGAAAAGAAACTTTTATTGTACATAGATGATGACATATGGGTCCCACTTATACAAGCTCTTTCGCTCGAAGATCTTGCAAGTTGATTGTACATAGAGGATGACATGCGGGCCCCTTGTGTCAGCAGCTTACTCAACGTTTCCAAGGCGGCAGGGGATCAAAAGAAAAAAGGAAGTAGCCAGAAATTAGCGGTAAACAATAACTCCAAGGAAGGAAACTTTTATTGTTCATAGAGTATGACATGCGGGACCCATGCGCTAGCAGCTTCCTCAACGTTTCAAAGGGGGCATGAGATCGAAAGAAAAAGACAAGTGACCAAATATCAGGAGCCAAAAATAATCCAAGAAAAGAAACTTTATTGTACATAAAAGATGACATGCGGGTCCCATTTTGCAGCAGCGGTGTCAACGTTTCAAATGCGGCTTGAGATCAAAAGAAAAAGAGTAGCCAGAAATTAGGGGTAAAAAAAACTCCCAGAAAAGAAAGTTGATTGTACATAGAGGATGGCATGCGGGTCCCATGACCCAGCACCTTACTCAACGTTTCAGAGGCGGCATGAGATCGAAAGAAAAAGGAAAGAGACCAAATACCAGGAGCAAAAAATAATCCAAGAAAAAGAAACTTTTATTGTACATAGAGGATGACATATGGGTCCCACTTATACAAGCTCTTCCGCCCCAAGATCTTGCAAGTTGATTGTACATAGAGGATGACATGCGGGCCCCTTGTGTCAGCAGCTTAATCAATGTTTCCAAGGCGGCAGGGGATCAAAAGAAAAAGGAAACAGCCAAAAATAAGAGGGTGAAAAAATCCAAGAAAAGAAACTTTTATAGTATCGAGGATGACATGTGGGTCCCATGAGCCAGCAGCTTCTCAACGTTTCAGAGGCTGCATGAGATCGAAAGAAAAAGGCAAGTGACCAAAAATAAGGGGGTAAAAAAATCCAAGAAAAGAGACTTGATTGTACATAGAGGATGACATGCGGGTCCCACCAGTCAGCAGCTTACTAACGTTTCCAAGGCGGCAGGGGATGAAAAGAAAAAGGAAATAGCCAAAGATCAGAGGGTGAAAAAAATCAAAGAAAAGAAACTTTTATAGTACATAGAGGATGACATGTGGGTCCCATGGGCCAGCAGGTTCCTCAACGTTTTCAAGGGCGGCATGAGATCGAAAGAAAAAGGCAAGTGACCAAAAATCAGAGGGTGAAAAATAATCCAAAAAAAGAAACTTTTATTGTACATAGAGGATGACATGCTGTCCCAACGTTTCAAATGCGGTTTGAGATCAAAAGAAAAAGAAAGTAGCCAGAAATTAGGGGGTAAAAAAACTCCAAGAAAAGAAAATTGATTGTACATAGAGGATGACATGCGGGTCCCACGAGTTTGCAGCTTACTCAACGTTTCCAAGGCGGCAGGGATCAAAAGAAAAAGGAAATAGCCAAAAATCAGAGAGTGAAAAAAAACCCAAGAAAATAAACTTTTGTAGTACATAGAGGATGACATGCGGGTCCCATGAGCCAGCAGGTTCCTCAACGTTTCAAACGTGGCATGGGATCGAAGGAAAAAGGCAAGTGACCAAATATCAGGAGCCAAAAATAATCCAAGAAAAGAAACTTTATTGTACATAGAGGATGACATGCGGGTCCCATTTTGCAGCAGCGGTCCCAACGTTTCAAATGCGGCTTGAGATCAAAAGAAAAAGAAAGTAGCCGAAATTAGGGGGTCAAAAAAACTCCAAGAAAGGAAAGCTTTATCGTTCATACAGGCTGACATGTGGGACCTATGAGCCAGCAGCTTACGTTTCAAAGGCGGCAGGGGATCAAAAGAAAAAGGAAATAGCCAAAAATCAGAGGGTGAAAAAAATCCAAGAAATCAAACTTTTATTGTACATAGAGGATGACATGCGGGTCCCATGAGCCAGCAGGTTCCTCAACGTTTCAAACGTGGCATGAGATCGAAAGAAAAAGGCAAGTGACCAAATATCAGGAGCCAAAAATAATCCAAGAAAAGAAACTTTATTGTACATAGAGGATGACATGCGGGTCCCATTTTGCAGCAGCGGTCTGAACGTTTCCAAGGCGGCACAGGACCAAAAGAAAAATGAAGTAGCCAGAAATCAGGGGGTGAAAAAAATCCAAGAAAAGAAAGATTTCAATTGGGCTGCATCTAGACATCTGGGCCTTCGAACTATCCTTCTGGGCCTTTTGACACATACAATTTCAGCCCACTCCAGAACATGATAGTTCGGATTTTTCTCAAAAAAAAACAGGAAAGTCCTATGCTTCGCCAAAACAAAAAACAAGGAGATTCAAGATATATGTTGTAAAAATAAAGATTTAATTTATCCGTTTGCAATAGCTCAGAGCGCAATACACTGTTTATTGTCTGCAAAATAATCAAGATATCACATGTTTCTTGTACGGGGAGGCTGACATCGTGGACCCATGAGCCAGCAGCGTCGTTTTAAAGGCGGCAGGGGATGGAAAGAAAAAATAAACCAAAAATCTGTTGGTAAAAAATCCAAGAAAAGAAACATTTTCGTTCTGAGAGGATGACATGCGGGACCCATGAGGCAGCAGCGTCCTCAGCGCTTATTGTTCATAGAGGCTGACATGTGGGACCCGTGAGCCAGCAGCGTCCTCAACGTTTTAAAGGCGGCAGGATATCGAAAGAAAAAATAAGCCAAAAATCATTTGGTAAACAATATCCAAGAAAAGAAACATTTACCGTTCTGAGAGGATGACATGCGGGACCCATGAGGCAGCAGCATCCTCAACGATTCCAAGGCGGCAGGGGATCAAAGAAAAAAAAGGAAATATCCAGAAATTAATTAGGGGTTCAAAAAAATCCATCAAAGGAAACTTTTATTGTTCATAGAGGATGACTTGTGGGACCGACCTGCCAACAGCGTCCTCATCGTTTCAAAGGGGCAGGAGATCCAAAGAAAAAGGCAAATAGCCAGAAATTAGGGGTCAAAAATAACTCCAAGAAAGGAAACTTTTATTGTTCGTAGAGGATGACATGCGGGACCCATGAGCCAGCAGCTTACTCAACGTTTCAAAGGCGGCATGAGATCGAAAGAAAAAGGCAAGTGACAAAATATCAGGAGCAAAAGATAATCCAAGAAAAGAAACTTTATTGTACATAGAGGATGACATGTGGGTCCCATTTTGCAGCAGCGGTCTCAATGTTTGTAATGCGGCTTGAGATCAAAAGAAAAAGAAAGTAGCTAGTAATTAGGGGGTGAAAAAAAATCCAAGAAAGGAAAGTTGATGGACATAGAGGATGACATGCGGGTCCCTTGAGCCAACAGCTTACTCAACGTTTCAAAGGGGGCAGGGGATCAAAAGAAAAAGGCAAGCCAAAAATCAGAGGGTGAAAAAAATCCAACAAAGGAAACTTTTATAGCACATAGAGGATGACATGTGGGTCCCATGAGCCAGCAGGTTCCTCAACGTTTCAAACGTGGCATGAGATCGAAAGAAAAAGGCAAGTGCCCAAATATGAGGAGCCAAAAATAATTCAAGAAAAGAAAGTTTTATAGTACATAGAGGATGACATGGGTCCCATTTAGCAGCAGCGGTATCAGCGTTTGAGAGGTGGCAGGGATCAAAAGAAAAAAGAAATTGCCAAAAATCAGATGGTGAAAAAACCAAGAAAAGGAACTTTTATAGTACATAGAGGATGACATGCGGGTCCCATGAGCCTGCAGGTTCCTCAACGTTTCAAACGTGGCATGAGATCGAAAGAAAAAGGCAAGTGAAAATGAGGAGCCAAAAATAATTCAAGAAAAGAAATTTTTATAGTACATAGAGGATGACATGCGGGTCCCATTTAGCGCAGCGGTATCACTGTTTGAGAGGCAGGGATCGAAAGAAAAAGTCAAGTGACCAAATATGAGGTGCCAAAAAAATCCAAGAAAAGAAAGTTTTATAGTACATAGAGGATGACATGCGGGTCCCATTTAGCGGCAGCTGTATCAACGTTTGAGAGGCGGCAGGGATCAAAAGAAAAAGGCAAGTGACCAAATATGAGGTGCCAAAAAATCCAAGAAAAGAAAGTTTTATAGTACATAGATGATGACATGCGGGTCCCATTTAGCAGCAGCGGTATCAGCGTTTGAGAGGCGGCAGGGGATCAAAAGAAAAAAGAAATTGCCAAAAATCAGATGGTGAAAAAAAAACCAAGAAAATGAACTTTTATAGTACATAGAGGATGACATGCGGGTCCCATGAGCCAGCAGGTTCCTCAACGTTTCAAACGTGGCATGAGATCGAAAGAAAAAGGCAAGTGAAAAAATATCAGGAGCCAAAAATAATTCAAGAAAAGAAAGTTTTATAGTACATAGAGGATGACATGCGGGTCCCATTTAGCAGCAGCGGTATCACTGTTTGAGAGGCAGCAGGGGATCGAAAGAAAAAGTCAAGTGACCAAATATGAGGTGCCAAAAAAATCCAAGAAAAGAAAGTTTTATAGTACATAGAGGATGACATGCGGGTCCCATTTAGCAGCAGCGGTATCACCGTTTGAGAGGCAGCAGGTGATCGAAAGAAAAAGTCAAGTGACCAAATATGAGGTGCCAAAAAAATCCAAGAAAAGAAAGTTTTATAGTACATAGAGGATGACATGCGGGTCCCATTTAGCAGCAGCGGTATCACCGTTTGAGAGGCGGCAGGGGATCGAAAGAAAAAGGTAAGTGACCAAATATGAGGTGCCAAAAATAATTCAAGAAAAGAAAGTTTTATAGTACATAGAGGATGACATGCGGGTCCCAATTAGCAGCAGCGGTATCACCGTTTGAGAGGCGGCGATCGAAAGAAAAAGGCAAGTGACCAAATTTGAGGTGCCAAAAATAATCCAGAAAAGAAAGTTTTATAGTACATAGAGGATGACATGCGGGTCCCAGAGCAGCAGCGGTATCACCGTTTGAGAGGCGGCAGGGGATCGAAAGAAAAAGGCAAGTGACCAAATTTGAGGTGCCAAAAAAAACTCCAAGAAAAGAAAGTTGATTGCACATAGAGGATGACATGCGGGTCCCATTTAGCAGCAGCGGTCTCAACGTTTCCAAGGCGGCAAGGGATCAAAAGAAAAAGGAAGTAGCCAGAAATCAGGGGTCAAAAAATCCAAGAATAGAAAGAATTTTGGTTCATAGAGGATGACAAGCGGGACCCATGATCCTGCATCGTAAACGGCTCGATCGGAGAACGTTGAACGAGATGGCACGATGTAGAAAAAAACAATGCCAGAGAGGCTGCCATCTGGGCCCTACATCCCTCGGCGGTGCGGATTTGCGTTGACTCGGCCGGCGAACCCGAGATTTCGAGATGCACCACGTCCCGGGCCACCATACGCCACGTTTTGGCCGCTTTCGTCGGGCTAGGTGGCCTCAAAAACGAGAAAAAAAAGTTTTGACATGCACCACGGAGGGACCAAAATCGTCGGCCATGGTACACCAGCAACCACGGCGCGACTTCAACTTCGTCGGCCATGGCAACTTTTCTTGTAGTGACACCTGGATAGGTGTAAGGGCAGCTAGGTGTCGAGGGACGGCATTGCCACGCAGATATGCACGAGAAAGCATCAATGCAAGCCCCTAAACACCTAATGATAAGTAGTACTGCTCGCCATCAACAACGCTTCAGCACGAGCAGCACAAGGTAGACGAATAAACGTGTACTGCCTAGATCGCGAGATGCGATCTAGGCAGCATGATGCTTACCCGGAAGAAACCCTCGAAGGAAGGGGTGGCGATGCGCCTGATTTGTGTTTGTTGTGAACGTGATTGTCCTCCTTTCTCGATAACCCTAGATACATATTTATAGTCCAAGGGACTTTCTAATTGAGGCGTGCACCTAACCGTGCACGGGCCAGACTCTATCTGTTAATTCTAAACACGATGCGATCTACTATATTACAGATACATAGGCAGTTAAGCCCAAACTCTTCGCGCGAGGCCGCTTCAAAGATGCTCCACGTGTAATCTTCAAAGCCCATCTTCACTTACGGCCCACCTCCTGATTTGGCCAAAATCGGGTGATAACACATGCCCCCTGGTTTTGGTAATGATAATTTCAAAACCATCTGTTTTTCCTTCGAGGGGTCATGTCGTGGCAGAGCAGAACCGTCGCAGTATTTTCTCATCATGACGACTTGCCTTCCCAACTTCTCTGCACGATTTGACAGTTTTGGCACCATGTCCTCGAAAACTGCTCGACAATTAAATTTCCATCTCCTTTTATTTAACCGCATCGAACAGTTCTCCTCTTCATCCCCTCGCATCAGCACTTCCAAAAGCCCTCCTCTGCCACCATGTCTTCTTCTTCTTCCTCCTCCGCTGCATCAAGCCTCTCCTCCAATCCCCCCCCTCCAAGAGCCGACGCCAGAGTGGGACCTGCAAGAGGCCCATGCGGCCACCATCCGCCGCGCCATTGCCGTCGGGAGGAGTCGAGCCACGACTTCTCCGTCTGGTCGAGGACGACAAGTCCTCGACCGATGGGGAAGCGACCTCCGATTCCTTGCATACGGGAATCGGAAGAGGAGAGTGACGACGATCACCTCTCCTGGGCGATTTCACCTCCTCCGAGGAGGTGAAGGAAGAAGAAGAGGAGGAGGACAGCACCTCCTTCGACGAGCCACCGGCCAAGCGCCTCTGTCCTTGGCCGGGCAACCTTAGTGACTTCGACAGCGATGAAGACGACGCTGGGGAAGACGATGAGGACAACGAAGGCCCTCCAGGTGGTCGCGGCAGCAGCGACGACGAGCCCGCCGGAAGCCCTGATAGCGGCGGCGACGGCGATGACGAGGGCAGCAATGGCCCCTAGATAGGATCCCTAGTATAGGATCAGTAGTAGTAGGAGGGGTAATGCATCCCCCTAGGCCTTCCTTTTGAGAGCAATCAGCTCTTTTCATGTAAGAAATCTGACCATCAATGAAGAAATTTCCCCAATTTGACTCTCCCGATTTCTTGCAAATTGATTTAGCCGATTCTCCCTTGTATGGATTTTGCCGATTTATCCACTTGGCCAATGCTTAACGAGCCGATAGCAACGCATCGGTCCTACATAATCCATCCTTCAATTCCTCAACTGATGACTTTGAGACCTGGTAGATTATGTGAAGTCTTCAAGAAGCCCTTAAACTATTCCCACCAGGTCCAGTGATCCTCAAGAGTTCACCATTTTTTGAAGAAGGTTGCGACAAAGGATCAGCCGATGACATCCCAATCGGCTTCTAAAACGGAACATCTACCAGACCAGATGCCCCCCGAGCCTCAGCCAAGGCGAGACTAGCGGTGAAGATGCGCAGATCAGACCAAGGGCTTTGCAGGTAATTTGAGATAGTCACTATGCAGAACCAGCCAAACTTGCCCCCCATTGGTTACCTTCCCTCCGCTGAAAGCCGATGTTGTAGATGAATCACCAATAGCTTAACTGATGCTGAAATTTTTCGCATTTTTTTCGATTTTTTTTATCAGCCGATTGATTTCTGAATCGGCTCACCTGGGTACATTTTCGCGGTCTTGTACGCCTTGTACCTTCTCCGTATATGCCCCCCGAGCTCCTTCAGTTCAACGATGCAGCTTCTGGTGAGAATATTGAGATCGTCACCTTGGTCAAGCCCTACGGTCAAGGCCGTAATCCTTCAAGCTTGCCCCAGCCGATAGATAAACATCAGTAGCTTCCACGAGGAAAAGGGCAGTTTCGGGCGCCCAAATTGACGCTTCTGCTAGCACCGCTACACTTGAAGGCTTGCAAACGAAGTTGGAGGTCCTCGCAGAGAAGACCTGAGTCACCAAACAGTTGGAGGTCCTCGCAGAGTAGAGCCTCGCCATGTAACAGTTTGTACCCCTTGAGTCGATGGTCGTGCATCGGCTTTTAATTCTTAAGTCGATGTCTACGCATCGGCTGTGCCCAAAATTTTTGGATTTTCCTTTTGGATTTTCCATTCTTTAAATCTTGAGCTCCATTCCCAGCTTCGTATCCTCGTGTCTCATCCATCTATGTGCCCCCCGAGCCGATTCTGTCAAGTAATTGATGGTATCGGCTCTTCAGGCATCTGTTGGATCAATGCTGAACACAGACAAAGGTATGTCGAGGATAATTTTGGCCGATTGCGGGAATCGGCCTCCCTTTCCATTGCAATGCTTGACGATGGTTTGCAACTTCTTGGATTTCCACTGTAGCTACGTGGCACGCTGGAGATAAGATCCTGTGCTTTCCATTTTTTGAGGGCCGATCGCAGGGATCGGCCTTGCCACGTACGTCCAATGTCTTGGACCTGCTACTCTGTCCGGATCACGGATACCATGTTTGTATCAGCCGATGCCTCGGCATCAGCCGATGCCTGTGCATCGGCTTTCGTCTGTTTAGGGCGCCATACTTTCTTTGGCGGGCGCGCCTTCGTCTCCAATGTTTGCTGAATTTTCGCGGCCAGATCGGGCCGCGCCTTCCTCAACGTGTACAGGTACTGTGCCTCGGCTTCTTCCAGGTTTCGCAGCCGCTGCACCCTACGCTTCTGAGAATGGCTGAGTCCATCAGGGCATCACCTTGGCCGGTGATACCTATCTTCTTCTCCATCTGACTCCTCAAAGTCTCCTTCTTGAGATGACTCAGCTCGTTTGTTATGAGGTGGGAGAGGCCCTAGACGCTCGAACACTGAAACTTCATTTGTCCTCCTCCTTTGCTGTTTGCATTCTGGGCAGTTCTCGATTGTTGGCAATCGGCTCATTCCTGAGTCCCAGCAATGTTTGAAGAAAGGACAGTCCCAGTGCTTATCCACGTTGTCTTGCTCCCTTGACCTCCCTCTAGCGCGACGTTCGTACCCGTCGTTGTTTCCATCATGCTGACGATACCTCCTGTCTTCTGCATCAGACCGACGATATCTCTCATCGTCTTCGTCGTAGCGCCGACGTCGGTCGTACTGCTGCTCATATTTGTTGAGGAGATGCACGGATAGTGGGCGTTGATACCGTATGCTTCTCACCTCCTCCTCGGTTAGGTACCGTCTATCATCATCTTGGGGCCGGTCGCGTGGAACGGCCTCCTCTTTATCTTTGCCACGAGAGTGGCTGCTCTCTGCTTTGTCCGCGCCATGGCGGTTCACAAACCCTGCCATGTTGACATCAAAAGAGAACCCTGGCTCCCTTATGGAGTGGCTCAGGTCCACCATGTTGACGTCAGGAAACGGACGCATGTCTACCTTCATGGCAAACTGTCCGAAAGTTAATCGGCCTGATTCTATCGCCATCTGAATTTGTGCGCGCAATACTTTGCAGTCGTTGGTGGTGTGCGTGAACGTATGATGCCATTTGCAGTATGGCCTTTTGTTCATCTCTTGTGCCGTAGGGATCTTGTGGCCTTCGGGTAGCTTCAACTGTTTCTCTTCAGTAGCAGATCGAAAATCTGCTCAGCTTTGGTCACATCAAAGTCAAACCCTCTTGGAGGCCCTGGTGGATTCACCCATTTGCAGGACACGGTACTGCCTCGAGTCCATTCAGCTACTGCGACTTCCTGATCTTCCGCAGAATCTTCATCTTCATCGTATTGACCAGGCTTATCGCGCGCTTGAACTTGTCTTGGTACAGTTCTGGATGGCGCTGCTCATATAGGGTCGTCTCGACCATGTGCGCCAGCGAATTGTACTCCACTTGGAACGTCAGATCCTTGAATGACGCTGCAAGGCCTGCCACGGCCATCTCGACTGCCTCTTTCTCAGATAAATGAACCGAATAGCATCGGTTCTTGACATTTCTGAAACGCTGAATGTACTCAGACACTGTCTCTCCTCGCCTTTGCCGAACCTGTGCTAGTTCGGCAATGCCAGCTTCAGTAGCTTCTGAATGATATTGTGTGTGAAACTGTTCCTCCAGCTGCTTCCATGATCGTACTGAATTTGGCTGCAACGAGGTGTACCATCCAAAAGCTGGACCGGTGAGGGATTGCGAAAAGAACCTCACCCGTAGCTGATCCGATGCGAAACCATGCCCAACTGGGCCAAGTATCGGCTCACGTGCTCGATTGAGCTAGATCCTTCTGACCCACTGAATTTGGTGAAGTCCGGAAGCCGGTACTTAGGTGGTAGTGGGATCAGGTCAAACTCATTGGGGTACGGCTTGGAATAGCCGATTATCTTCTTCTTCGGCAGGATGCCGAACTGGTCTCTCAAGACTGCACTGATCTGATCCGCGGTGGAGGTAGTAGCAGCTGAGCTTTCATGGATTGGTGCAGTGGCATACTTGGCTAGCCACGCCTGTTTCTCAGCATCTGCTCCCAAACCTCCCCGCAGCTGTCCCTCCCTGCCGGAACAATTGCTCCTGCTCCGGCAATCCCTCCTGTTGGAGCCTGGATCGCCTGCGTCCAGTTGTTGCAGTCCGGCACAAACGTGCACACGTATCCGTGCGGGATCTCCTTGGGCGGCTCATATAAGAACTGATAGTCGCCCGGATCACCTCCAACCTTGTAGACAACGTATGCCGGTGAACCTTGTTGCTGTGGAGCTGCCATCGCGTACGGCAATGGTGGCCTGGTGTGGAGTTGCACCTCTCCCTGGTGAGTCCCTAGAACAGGTCCTGAAGGGGAGTACCGACGCTCCATGATCTCTTGCACCACATGGAGCGCAACGCGCTCCAAAGTATTTACCAGGCTCTCAGAATGCCGATGCAGTGAATGAGCCACCACGTAGTTGATTTCTTGTCGCAGGGCTCTGGTACGTTCCTCTGAAGGGAGAGACAGATCCAACCCCTCGAGGACGCCTTGTGGTGTAAATCCTTTGAACCTGATGCCGTGCGAACGGGTCTTCTCAAAGGAGCCGATGAGTTCGGCTTCAACGATGGCCTTCAGCTCATCGTACTTCCTCTTGTGTTCCGCAGGGAGATCCTCGTATGTGATCTGTTCCTCTGCCATCTCGGATGTCGGTGTTGACGTGGATGTTGCAGAAGATGTCCCACCGGGCGTGCCAGAATGTGTTACCTGCCAAAACCCACCGGCGGGCAATGGTTAAGCAACACGAAGAGCCGGGAGGCTCCCAAGGCCGCTTAGTGGACCCTGGCACCTCGCGTCGTCCCGCAAGTCTTCCAGCCACGTCCTGGCGGTTGCTAGGGCGTGCCACCTGACCTAGACCCGATCAGGAAGGTGTTAGATTGCTTCGATTGTTCCTGCATGGTAGACACGTAAACATTAAATACGAGCCCTATCGGCTCTCAGGTTGCCCTGTGGATCGGCTCAAAGAGCCGATCGCCCCATGGTTCACGTTGGATTTGCAATGACATGGGGATCCTGCTTGATCAAAACAAAGCTAAAACGATCCACGACAGTTTAGGGTTTTCACCGCATAACCGGAACGTCCTACGCGTGATCGGGCCTAGCAGATACGGAAGATGATGAAAACTACCCCTACAAGAGGCCTAAAAACCAACATTACGTCAATTCCCGGAACATCCCTTGTAGGAACGGTAAACAACACCTAACGCACTACCGGATCGTCCGACCCCAGCATAAGGCCTAACTATGCAGATATTAAACTAATCCTTGCGGAGCAAGGAGCAACTATAACGGATCGGATCTACTAAGTAACGAACAAGCAAGATGCTGCCCTTACACCTGGATAGGTGTAAGGGCAGCTAGGTGTCGAGGGACGGCATTGCCACGCAGATATGCACGAGAAAGCATCAATGCAAGCCCCTAAACACCTAATGATAAGTAGTACTGCTCGCCATCAACAACGCTTCAGCACGAGCAGCACAAGGTAGACGAATAAACGTGTACTGCCTAGATCGCAAGATGCGATCTAGGCAGCATGATGCTTACCCGGAAGAAACCCTCGAAGGAAGGGGTGGCGATGCGCCTGATTTGTGTTTGTTGTGAACGTGATTGTCCTCCTTTCTCGATAACCCTAGATACATATTTATATTCCAAGGGACTTTCTAATTGAGGCGTGCACCTAACCATGCACGGGCCAGACTCTATCTGTTAAATCTAAACACGATGCGATCTACTATATTACAGATACATAGGCAGTTAAGCCCAAACTCTTCGCGCGAGGCCGCTTCAAAGATGCTCCACGTGTAATCTTCAAAGCCCATCTTCTCTTACGGCCCACCTCCTGATTTGGCCAAAATAGGGTGATAACAACGCCCCCCTAGTTTAGGTGATGGTAGTAATATTGCAGGAAGTAAACAGTAGTAACGCAGCAAAGTAGTAAAACAGTAAACAAGCAGCGATAGCAGTATTTAGGAACAAGGCCTAGGGATTAGACTTTCACTAGTGGACACTCTCAACATTGATCACATAACAGAATAGATAAATGCATACTCTACACTCTCTTGTTGGATGATGAACACATTGCGTAGGATTACACGAACCCTCAATGCCGGAGTTAACAAGCTCCACAATTCAATGTTCATATTTAAATAACCTTAGAGTGCATGAAAGATCGACACGACTAAACCAAGTACTAACATAGCATGCACACTGTCACCTTCACACCATGTAGGAGGAATAGATCACATCAATACCATCATAGCAATAGTTAACTTCATAATCTACAAGAGATCATAATCATAGCCTACGCCAAGTACTAACACGGATGCACACACTGTCACCATTACACCGTGCAGGAGGAATAAAACTACTTTAATAACATCACTAGAGTAGCACATAGATAAATTGTGATACAAAACACATTGCAATCATAAAGAGATATAAATAAGCACTTCACTATGCCATTCATAACAGTGAATAAGTATTCTGTGAAATATAGCCTAAGAGACCCACACGGTGCACACACTGTCACCTTTACACACGTGGGACAAGGAGTCTCCGGAGATCACATAAGTAAAACCCACTTGACTAGCATAATGACATCTAGATTACAAGCATCATCATATGAATCTCAATCATGTAAGGCAGCTCATGAGATTATTGTATTGAAGTACATAGGAGAGAGATGAACCACATAGCTACCGGTACAGCCCCGAGCCTCGATGGAGAACTACTCCCTCCTCATGGGAGCAGCAGCGTTGATGAAGATGGCGGTGGTGTTGATGGAGAAGCCTTCCGGGGCACTTCCCCGTCCCGGCGGCGTGCCGAACAGACTCCTGTCCCTAGATCTTCGCTTCGCGATGACGGCGGCTCTGGAACTTTTCTCGTACCGTGGCTTATTCGTCTCGTGTTTTAGGTCAGGGACCTTTATATAGGCGAAGAGGCGGCGTCAGAAGGTCAACGAGGCGGTGACACACTAGGCCGGCGCCCCCGGGCCGCGCCGGATGGTGTCTGGCCCAGTGGCCCCCTCTCGGTCCTTCTCGTGCTCGGAAGCTTCCGGTGAAAATAGGGTACTGGGCGTTTATTTCGTCCGATTCCGAGAATATTTCCTTACTAGGATTTCTGAAACCAAAAATAGCAGAAACAGAACTGGCACTTCGGCATCTCGTCAATAGGTTAGTTCCGAAAACGCATCAAAACGATATAAAGTGTGAACAAAACATGTAGGTATTGTCATAAAACAAGCATGGAACATCAGAAATTATAGATACGTTTGAGACGTATCAGCATCCCCAAGCTTAGTTCCTACTCGTCCTCGAGTAGGTAAACGATAACACAAATAATTTCTGAAGTGACATGCTACCATCATAATCTTGATCAACACTATTGTAAAGCATATGACATGAATGAAGTGATTCAAAGCAATATCTATAGTTTACTAACAAATAGATAACATATAGCAAAACTTTTCATGAATAGTACTTTCAAGACAAGCATCAAAAAGTCTTGCATAAGAGTTAACTCTAAAGCAATAAATTCAGAGTAAAGGCATCGAAGCAACACAAAGGAAGATATAAGTTTCAGCAGTTGCTTTCAACTTTCAACATGCATATCTCATGGATAATTGTCAACACAAAGTAATATGATGAATGCAAATAAGCAAGTATGTAAGAATCAATGCACAGTTGACACAAGTGTTTGCTTCTAAGATGGAAGGAAATAGGTAAACTGACTCAACAATAAAGTAAAAGAATGGCCCTTCGCAGAGGGAAGCAGGGATTAAATCATGTGCTAGAGCTTTTCAAGTTTTGAAATCATATAGAGAGCATAAAAGTAAAATTTTGAGAGGTGTTTGTTGTTGTCAACGAATGGTAGTGGGCACTCTAACTACCTTATCAACCAGACTTTCAAGAGCGGCTCCCATGAAGGACGTTATCTCTACCAGCAAGGTAGATCATCCCTCTTCTCTTTTGTTTACACATGTACTTTAGTTTTATTTATTAGATGACACTCCCCCAACCTTTTCTTTCACAAACCATGGCTAACCGAATCCTCGGGTGCCTTCCAACATTCACATACCATGGAGGAGTGTCTATTTGCAAATTTAAGTTGCTTACTGATAGATCAGAGCAAAACATGTGAAGAGAATTATTAATGCAAGTTAATTAATTGGGGCTGGGAACCCCATTGCCAGCTCTTTTTGCAAAATTATTGGATAAGCGGATGAAGCCACTAGTCCATTGTGAAAGTCTGTCAGTAAATGACAAGATCGAAAGATAAAACACCACATACTTCCTCATGAGCTATAAAACATTGACACAAATAAGAGATAATAGCTTTTGAATTGTTTAAAGGTAGCACATGAAGTATTTACTTGGAATGGCAGGAAATACCACATAGTAGGTAGATATGGTGGACACAAATGGCATAGGTTTTGGCTCAAGGTTTTGGATGCACGAGAAGTATTCCCTCTCAGTACAAGGCTTAGGCTAGCAAGGTTGTTTGAAGCAAACACAAGTATAAACGGTACAACAAAACTTACATAAGAACATATTGCAAGCATTATAAGACTCTACACTGTCCTCCTTGTTGCTCAAACACTTTTACCAGAAAATATCTAGACCTTAGAGAGACCAATCATGCAAACCAAATTTCAACAAGCTCTACAGTAGTTCTCCACTACTAGATTAAAACTACATGATGCAAGAGCTTAAACATGATATGAGAGCACAAAACAATTTCCAAGTATCAAATTATTCAAGACCATATGAAGCATTTTCTGATTCCAACCAAATAACAACAAGTGAAGCGATCAACTTTCGCCCTTGAACATTAAAAGCATGAATGAAGAACACTAGTGTTCATATGAAAAAGCGGAGCGTGTCTCTCTCCCACACAAGGATGAACTTATTCAGAGAATGAAAATAACACAACGAAAATAAAAGCACACAGACGCTCCAAGTAAAATACATAAGATGTGACTAATAAAAATATAGTTTCACTAGAAGAAACCTGATAAGTTGTCGATGAAGAAGGGGATGTCTTGGGCATCCCCAAGCTTAGATGCTTGAGTCTTCTTAAAATATGCAGGGATGAACCACCGGGGCATCCCCAAGCTTAGACCTTTCACTCTTCTCGATCTCATTATATCACCCTCTTCTATTGACCCTTGAAAACTTCTGCACACCAAACTTCAAGCCAACTCATTAGAGGGTTAGTGCATAATCAAAATTCACATGTTCAGAGGTGACACAATCATTCTTAACACTTCTGGACATTGCACAAAACTTCTGAAAGTTAATGGAACAAAGAAACTCATTCAACTTAACAAAAGCGGCAATGCGAAATAAAAGGCAGAATCTGTCAAAAACAGAACAGTCCGTAAAGATGCATCTGGACTGGGCACTTAACTTGCTCAAATGGAAAAACTCAAAACTAATGAAAGTTGCGTACATATCTGAGGATCACGCTCGTAAATTTGCAGATTTTTTCGATTTTTTTACAGAGACTTCTGCCAGAATTCGTGACAGACAGCAATGCTGTTTCTGCGCAGATCCCAAATATAACATCAACTTTAACATAGAAACTTTACTTGGCACAAAAACATGATAAGGAGAGGTTGCTACAGTAGTAAACAACTTCCAAGACTCAACAAAACAAAAATTGCTGTAGTAAAATAAACACATGGGTTATCTCCCAAGAAGTTCTTTCTTTATAGCCATTAAGATGGGCTCAGCAGTTTTAATGATGCACTCGCAAGAAATAGTATTTGGAGCAAAAGAGAGCATCAAGAGGCAAATTCAAAACAAATTTAAGCCTAACATGCTTCCTATGAAAAGGAATCTTGTAAATAAACAAGTTCAAGAAGCATAATGCAACAAGCATAGAAAGATAAAACAAGTGTAGCTTAAAAAATTTCAGCACATAGAGAGGCATTTTAGTAACATGAAAATTTCTATAACCATATTTTCCTCTCTCATAATAACTTTCAGTAGCATCATGAGCAAACTCAACAATATAACTATCACTTAAAGCATTCTTATCATGAGTCTCATGCATAAAATAATTACTACTCCCAACATAAGCATAGTCATTCTTATTAATTGTAGTGGGAGAAAATTCAACAAAGTAGCTATCAAATATAGGAGGTATATTGTAATCATAATCAAATTTATCCTCCATAACAGGTGGTAACAAAATACTACTATCATTATAATCATCATAAATGGGAGGCAAAGTATCATCAAAGTAAATTTTCTCCTCAATGCTTGGGGGACTAAAAAGATCATGCTCATCAAAACCAGCTTCCCCAAGCTTAGAATTTTCCATAGCATTAGCAACAATGGTGTTCAAAGCATTCATAGTAATAACATTCCCATTAGCATGCATATAAAGTTCCATGGGTTTCTTAATTCTTTCTTCAAACACATCATGTCCTAATTCAAGATAAAGTTCATAAAGATCTCTCATATTTTTGTTGTTTTCCATTATGCCTAACTAGTGTAAACAAGAAACCAAAAGATGCAATTGCAGGATCTAAAGGAAATAGCTTCGAGTACTTACAACGGCGGAAAATAGCTTAGTAGCCGAGATCCGGAGTGTGAGTACCTTTTACCTTTCCTCCCCGCAACGGCGCCGAAAATAGCTTGATGTCTACGGGTGCTTCTATTCTTGTAGACAGTGTTGGGCCTCCAAGAGCAGAGGTTTGTAGAACAGCAGCAAGTTTTCCCTTAAGTGGATCACCCAAGGTTTATCGAACTCGGGGAGGAAGAGGTCAAAGATATCCCTCTCAAGCAACCCTGCAACCACAAAGCAAGAAGTCTCTTGTGTCCCCAACACACCTAATAGGTGCACTAGTTCGCGAAGAGATAGTGAAATACAAGTGGTATTAATGAATATGAGCACTAGTACGGCGCCAGAAAATAGCGCCGTTGATGGTAGTAATATTGCAAAAAGTAAACATGCAGTAGTAACGCAGCAGTAGTAACGCAGTAAAACAATAAACAAGCAGCGATAGCAGTATTTAGGAACAAGGCCTAGGGATTAGACTTTCACTAGTGGACACTCTCAACATTGATCACATAACAGAATAGATAAATGCATACTCTACACTCTCTTGTTGGATGATGAACACATTGCGTAGGATTACACGAACCCTCAATGCCGGAGTTAACAAGCTCCACAATTCAATGTTCATATTTAAATAACCTTAGAGTGCATGAAAGATCGACACGACTAAACCAAGTACTAACATAGCATGCACACTGTCACCTTCACACCATGTAGGAGGAATAGATCACATCAATACCATCATAGCAATAGTTAACTTCATAATCTACAAGAGATCATAATCATAGCCTACGCCAAGTACTAACACGGATGCACACACTGTCACCATTACACCGTGCAGGAGGAATAAAACTACTTTAATAACATCACTAGAGTAGCACATAGATAAATTGTGATACAAAACACATTGCAATCATAAAGAGATATAAATAAGCACTTCACTATGCCATTCATAACAGTGAATAAGTATTCTGTGAAATATAGCCTAAGAGACCCACACGGTGCACACACTGTCACCTTTACACACGTGGGACAAGGAGTCTCCGGAGATCACATAAGTAAAACCCACTTGACTAGCATAATGACATCTAGATTACAAGCATCATCATATGAATCTCAATCATGTAAGGCAGCTCATGAGATTATTGTATTGAAGTACATAGGAGAGAGATGAACCACATAGCTACCGGTACAGCCCCGAGCCTCGATGGAGAACTACTCCCTCCTCATGGGAGCAGCAGCGTTGATGAAGATGGCGGTGGTGTTGATGGAGAAGCCTTCCGGGGCACTTCCCCGTCCCGGCGGCGTGCCGAACAGAGACTCCGTCCCCTAGATCTGCCGCGATGACGGCGGCTCGGAACTTTTCGCACCGTGGCTTATTCGTCTCGTGTTTTAGGTCAGGGACCTTTATATAGGCGAAGAGGCGGCGTCAGAAGGTCAACGAGGCGGTGACACACTAGGCCGGCGCCCCCGGGCCGCGCCGGGATGGTGTCTGTGCCCGTGGCCCCCTCTGGTCCTTCTCGGGTGCTCCGGAAGCTTCCGGTGAAAATAGGGTACTGGGCGTTTATTTCGTCCGATTCCGAGAATATTTCCTTACTAGGATTTCTGAAACCAAAAATAGCAGAAAACAGGAACTGGCACTTCGGCATCTCGTCAATAGGTTAGTTCCGGAAAACGCATCAAAACGATATAAAGTGTGAACAAAACATGTAGGTATTGTCATAAAACAAGCATGGAACATCAGAAATTATAGATACGTTTGAGACGTATCAATGGGCTCTAGGGATTTGAGAGGAAGAACATGGGGAATATTCTGGGATCTTCACACAGCCGATCCATTCCTTTCACATCTAACATATACAACTTTCACTTTGCACTTTAGCCCTTCTTTCTTTTCTATCCTGCAGCTAAGTCCCTACAACACTCCCCCTCAAGATGGGGCGAAAATGTCTAAGAGCCCCATCTTGTCACATAGCTTCGAAAAGGATACAACACTCACACCCTTTGTTAATACATCAGCGAGCTGATCTCCCGTTTTGACAAAGCCTACCTGGAGTTCTCCCTCATCAAGCTTCTCCTTAATGAAATGCCTGTCAATTTCAATATGTTTTGTTCTATCATGATGAACTAGATTGTTTATAATATTGATTGCACCTGATTATCGCAGAGAGCCTGAGAGATCCTCCTCGGAACAACCGAAGTTCAGTTACAACAATCGAAGCCATAGTAACTCGCAAAGACCCGAAGCCATGGATCGCAGCTCTGGTCGTGGACCTAGCAACAACACTTTTCTTCTTACTTCTCCAACTAACTAGATTTCCACCCACAAAAGTGCAATAACCTGACGTGGATCTTCTATCATCCAAGCATCCAGCCCAATCAGCATCTGTAAATCCTTCTACTTCTAAATGACCATGATTTGAAAAGAGAATTCCTTTTCCAGGACAACCCTTGAGATACCGCAGAATTCTGTTTACGATCTAGATGATTTGATCGAGGATCATGCATATATCTACTCACCAGGCTTACAGCATATGCAATGTCAGGTCTAGTGTGGGATAGATAGATTAAACGACCTACAAGTCTCTGATATCTCCCCTACCAACAGTTCCCCTGAATTTCGGTGATACGAAGATTTGGTTCAATTGGCGTGGCAGCAGGTTTACTTCCAAGCATCCCAGCCAGCAAGAAGATCTAGTACATATTTCCTTTGAGAGAGATAGATACCTTGAGCTCCGTAAGCTACTTCAATTCCCAGGAAGAAGTGAAGGAACCCAAGATCTTTGACATCAAAAGACTTCGCCAACATTTTCTTTCAGTTCCTAATCTCCTCATCATCATTCCCTGTAACCACAATATCATCCACATATACGACCAAGATGGCAATCTTGTCTTGGTGATGCTTAAAGAAGAGGGTATGGTCAGCATTGCTTTGTTGGAAACCCAAGTAGCAAACTTCCTTGCGAAATCTCCCAAACCAAGCCCTTGGAGATTGTTTAAGTCCATAAAGTGATTTCTTCAGTCTACACACTTTACCCTTTGTCTCAGCCCATTGAACCCCGGTGGAATTTCCATATACTTCGTCATTAAGATTTCCATGAAGAAATGCATTCTTCACATCTAGCTGGAATAACTTCCACTTGTTATTTGTCACACGAAATTAAAGTTTTGATGGTGCTCATCTTTGCAACATGGGCGAAGGTTTCATCATAGTCCACTCCATAGGTCTGACTATATCCTTTTGCCACAAGTCTTGCCTTATATCTCTCTACTTTCCCTTCAGTGTTTGTTTTATGGTAAACACCCATTTGCAGCCAACTATCTTTTTATTAGCAGGAAGTGGAGTGATTACCCATGTATTATTTTTGTCAAGAGCAGCCATCTCCTCTAGCATTGCTGCCCTCCACTTTGGGTTCAGTTTTGCCTCCTGCCAGTCCCTCGGTAGAGGTCCCGCAGAGTCTAGCGCGGTAATAAATGCCTTATAAGATGAACCAACTGCGTCATACGTGACATAGTTAGAAACATTATAAGGGCCCAATCTGGAGGGCAATTTTCCAGCATTAGGGCGTGATTGCTTTCTGTGAGCTATAGGCACATCAAGGTCATCATAGCAAGGAGAGATGTTACCATTATCCGAGGGCAGCATCAGCCCGACCTTGAGTGTCCTCTCTTTGGTCAACCTGCGCTCATGATGCTGTCCATGGGCCTCACCTTCAGGTTCTACTACTTGCGTCAGCTCAAGACGGGGTCTTCGTGTATATACCTGAATCTTATTTTCTTCATTTGGTTTAGGCCATCGAAGTGCCTCATTTGATGAGTCATTTTTCTCTGCCCCTTTCTTCATGTTCTATTTCCGACGGAATTACCCCGATTATCATCTCTCTTGATGTGGATGTATCATCTTCCTCTACCTCCTCCTGCCTCACAATCTTACCTAGGATTTCATTAGTAAACATATCGGGAAATACATCAGTTAAGTCTGTTGGTTCACCATAAAATGGTACGTGCTCCCTAAATACCACATCTGCACTCACAAACATTCTTCTTTCAGAAGGACACCAACACTTATAACCCTTTTGTTTACCGGAATAACCCACAAAGACACACTTCAATGCCCTTGGATCAAGTTTGCCAACAGATGGCCTGTAGTCCTTACAAAGCACACACAAAGACCTTGGGTGGAACCACATACGTTGTTTCACCAGTTAGACACTCTATGGGGCTCTTATATCCAAGTACCCTCGATGGCATTCTATTTATCAAATAAGCGGCTGTCACAGCTTCTCCCCACGTAAACTTTGGAACATTCATAGTGCTCATTATGCAACGAGTTATCTCCAGTAGATGCCTGTTCTTCCTTTCAGCCAAACCATTCTGCTGAGAAGTACCTGGGCACGTTGTTTGATGAATTATCCCAAAACTGGATAAGTACTTACCAAATTCCTTGTTCACATACTCTGTACCATTGTCAGTACGGAACACTTTCATGCATGCATTATATTGTGTCCTGATCATATTATGGAAATCAACGAAGCATTCAAACACATTATCTTTATTCCTCAACACATAAACCCAAGTGACTCTAGTACAACAATCAATGAAGGTAACAAATGAGCGGTAACCATTTAAAGCTGAAACTCCACTAGGACCCCACACATCAGAATGTATAACTTCAAGTGGTGTGTCACTCCGATTGTCAGATGACACATAAGTTCTCCTAGTTTGTTTCCCAAATTGGCATGCATCACATACTAGGTTTTCTTTCTTAACTTTATTATAGAGATTAGGATAGAGCTGTCCCAAGGTAGAAAAAGGCATGTGCCCCAACCTACGGTGTTGAAGTAGAAACTCTTCTAGTCGTGAAGGAGATATAACAGATGCAACTAAAGGAGAAACCTCCTTGTTCAGGTAATACAAGCCATCAAGCATACTCCCGGTCCCTAATTCCCTTCCGCTTTCAAGTTCCAGAAAAATGCATCTAGTTGGAAGAAAGATAGCAGCGCAATTAACACTACTAGGAAAAGGCCTAGCCGTAAGACTGCCAGCAGTGGCGCACCATGGCTGCCGTGCGCCACTACTACTTAACAGTGGCGCACCACGAAACGGTGGGCCACTGTTACAAAAGTAGTAGTGGCGCACCCTGATCTAGGTGCGCCATAACAAAGTGCTGACAGGAGGCCAGCTCCTCCCCCAACCTAGTAGTGGCGCACGTCTTCGTGGTGCGCCACTGCTTAGTTTCTTACCTATGGCGCACGTTGTGGTGGTGCGCCACTGCTAGGAGGTGTCCAGAGCCCCTTTAGAGGTGATAGGTTTAGTAATGGCGCACTGCAGTGGTGCGCCACTGCTAAATAGCTTACCTATGGCGCATGGTTTGGTGATGCGCCACTGCTAGGAGGTGGCCAGAGAGCCCCTTTAGAGATGAGAGGCTTAGCAGTGGCGCATTGCATTGGTGCGCCACTGCTACATAGCTTACCTATGGCGCATGGCATGAGGTGCGCCACAGCTAGGAGGTGGCCAGGACCCCTTTAGTGATAAGAGGCTTAGTAGTGGCGCACCAGTCAGAAGTGCGCCATTGCTATGGCACCCTAGCAGTGGCGCACGACTAGGTGGTGCGCCACTGCTAACCTGGGACCATTTCCTGCTTTTCACCCACCACTCACATGTGCCACCCACTTTCCCCAAACACTCTTCCACCACCACCTCCCACCAAATCTGGATCTGGTCGTGTTGCCCCTCCTTCCCACCTCATTTTCACCTCTTCATTCACCAAAATTAAGTTGGTAAACTTAATTTTCTTCATAGGTAAGTAATGGTGAAGCTCTCTTAGCTCAATACCCTACTCAATCTCAACTTTTTACCTCATCCAACACTCTAGGTCTCGCCGTATCGGTAACTTTGTTGGTTTTATGCTTTGTGTGTGACCGGTTCCGATCGTCTTGCACACACACGTGTGTGTGCACATATGTTATGTGAAGCTCATGTGTTGTGCGCATGCGCGAAAAGCGTCTCACGTGCATGTGTGTTGTATGCGAAGCCTCCACACATGTGTTGTATATGCAAAGCCTCCACACATGTGTTGCATGCATGTTTTTGTTTGCAGGGATTTGAAATGCGATGGAGTTGCCAATATTTTGCCGAAATGTTGATTCATTTCCGTTTCGGCGAATAGTGGGCATACTACGCATATACATATGTCCTATTTTTAGGGAAGGTCATGCCAAAATTTTCTTTTGGTATGCTAAGATATCCATTTTCTCTATACCCGCAGGCGACCATGGTCCGCATGATGAGCGAAGGCGTTGTGGCTAGGTTTTTGAAAGCTGCGACGGCCGAGATGATTAGAAATAACCAAAAGGAGATAAGATGTCCGTGTCGAAGATGCAAGCTGACGAGCCTTATGGACCCTAAAGCCGATATGGTACGGGACCACCTTCTCGTGCGTGGTTTCATGGATGGCTATCGGTGGGAAGGCGACGAAGATGATTATGAATTTGTCCATGGGATTTCAACAAGAAATAAGGAAGGTGGTGAGCACCATGTAGAAGTTCCCGGACATGATCAGGATGTAGAAGATCCCGGCCATGATCATGATCACAATGTAGGAGATCATGGACCCGATGATATGGAAGATCAAGATGGAGGACCCGATGATGAAGATCATGAAGATGAAGACGATGGACCATCGTCGATGGACTGGGTGCAGGACCCTTATCTTCAAGAGCTGCTTCTCAAGCAGACGAGTAACGCAAGGGATGCCGCCCGAGAGAAAGCCAAGATGGATCAACTGGAGGTAGACGCGGTTACTCCATTGTATGAAGGATGCAGGCCGGAGGATACCCGCCTGAAAGTAACGCTCATGGCTCTGCAGATGAAGGTAAAGCACAAAATGACCGACACATCCTTCAACGACAACATGTCATTCTGGCACGAACGTCTTCCCAAAGGTAACACGTGTCCGACTAGTATCGAGGAGGCCAAGAAAATCGTGTGTCCTCTGGATTTACCGCATGTGAAATATCATGTGTGCTTGAACGATTGCATCATTTATCGGAACGAGCACGCGGAGTGTACCATATGTCCGGAGTGCGGCGTCAGTCGGTACAAGAAGGGGAAGAAAGCTCCTCGGAAGGTGGTGTGGTACTTTCCGATCACTCCTCGTCTGCAGCGGTATTTCGCGGATCCTAAGCAAGCAAAGCTAATGCGCTGGCACGCGGAGATGAGGAAGGGAGAAGATGACGTTGATGATCCGAAGAAAAAGAAAAAGGACAGGATGTTGAGACACCCTTCGGATGCTAGCCAGTGGAATGCGTTGAACCTCGAGTACCCAGAATTTGGGGACGATCCTAGGAACATAAGGCTGGGCGCGAGCACCGATGGAGTCAATCCGTTTGGCAGCCAGAGCAGCACGCATAGCACATGGCCCGTGTTTGTGTGGATGTACAACCTCCCCCCTGGTTGTGCATGAAGAGGAAGTACATTCAAATGAGTATGCTAATTGAAGGGCCGAAACAACCAGGGAACGACATCAATCTGTATATGGGGCTTCTGAAAGAGGAGCTAGCCACGCTATGGGACGCGCCTGCCAATACGTGGGACGCCGCCGCGGAAGAATATTTCCCTATGAGAGCCGCGCTGCTCACGACGGTGCACGACTTTCTCGGTTACGGATATGTCGCGGGGCAGGTGGTCCACGGATTCAATGCATGCGTCAGGTGCATGGATGACACAACGTACCGCCAGCTAGATAGAGATCCGGGGTCCTCGAAAACGGTGTTCATGGGACATCGAAGGTGGCTTCGCGACGAAGACCCATGGAGGAAACGCAAGGATCTGTTCGATGGTCAAGACGAACCCCGAAGACGGCCACGTACGAGAAGCGGCGAGCAAATAGACGAGCTATTGAAAAATTGGAAAGAGTGCCCACCGCCGGGAAAGAAGCGAAAGGCGCCGGAGCCGCTGCTCAAGGTATGGAAGACGAGGTCTGTTTTCTGGGACTTGCCGTACTGGAAGATCTTACGTGTGCCTCACAGCCTTGATGTCATGCACATCACGAAGAACGTGTGCGAGAGTCTGCTTGGTACCCTCCTCAACATGCCAGAGAGGACCAAAGATGGGCCGAAAGCAAGGTACGACTTGCTATCAATTGGGATCAGGGAGGAGCTTCACGCGGGACGCCCTAATGATGATGATGATGATGATGATAATGACGATGATGAGGCGGAGGACACGCAAAGTCGTCGCAAGGGCAAAAAGGCCAAGAAGATCGAATATTACTGCCCCCCGCGTGCTTCACTCTAAGTCAGAAGGAGATCGAGCAGTTTTTCGACTGTCTCCTAGGAGTAAAACTTCCCTACGGGTACGCGGGGAAGATAAGCAGGTACCTAGACAAAGCGAAGCAGAGGTTCAGCGGGATGAAGTCTCACGACTGTCACGTGCTGATGACGCAAATACTTCCGGTTGCAATCCGTGGGATCATGGACGCGCACGTCCGTGAAACGCTTTTTGGCCTATGCAACTTTTTCGACGTCATCTCTCGGAAGTCTGTTGGCGTGAGGCAACTTAGAAGGCTACAGGAAGAGATCGTGGTGATACTGTGCGAGCTTGAGATGTACTTCCCGCCCGCTTTCTTCGACGTTATGGTGCATCTGCTGGTACATATCGTGGAGGATATCATCCAACTGGGGCCGACGTTCCTGCACAGCATGATGCCGTTCGAAAGGATGAATGGTGTCATCAAAGGGTACGTTCGCAACAGGGCACGTCCAGACGGAAGCATAGCCAATGGCTTTCTGACCGAAGAGTGCATCTCCTTCTGCACGAGTTATCTAGAAATCGAGAACCCCGTTGGCCTGCCCGTAAACAGGCATCTCGGGAAGCTCGCTGGATGGGGTCACCGCGACGGTAGCCGCGAAATGCATGTCGACTTCAAGGGTCGAATCGCCGACTTTGAAAGAGCAAACCTAGTCGCGCTACAACACATAGACGTGGTCGATCCTTGGGTGGTAGAGCACAAAACCTTCATCGCAAAGACGTACAGTGATCAGGGCCAACAGAGGACGGACGGAGATATAATCAAAGAGCACAACTCAACCTTCACGCGGTGGTTCAAGGACAAGATGCTGACGTACCCTATAGACGAGGATTCTTCTGCGGAAGAAAAACTCATATTCGCCTTGTCACAGGGCGCCGAACACAACTTGATGACATTTCAGGCGTACGATATCAACGGCTACACATTCTACACCGAGGAAAAGGACATGAAGAGCGATTATCAGAACTCCGGGGTAACGATGGAGTCCTACACCGGTGACGTCAAGCAGAGATACTACGGAAAGATCGAGGAGATCTGGGAGCTGAGCTACGCCGGAGAGAATGTGCCAATGTTCCGTGTCAGGTGGGCCAAGAACGTCATAAAAGAAGACCGGCATTTCACCACCATGGTTATACCCGAAGCCAAATCCAAGACAGCGGGCGCAAAGGTCACCGCGAAATATGAGCCATGGGTACTAGCTTCCCAAGTGGACCAATGCTTCTTCATTACCGACCCGCAGAAGCCCAGCCGTGTTGTCGTGAGGAGAGGCAAAAGGAGCATCATCGGAATGGATGGAGCAGCCAACGAGCTAGACTTTGACCAGTACGGCGATCCGAAGATGGAAGATGACGACGACGATGATGAAGAACCATACACAACAAGAAGAAGCAGGACCACCCTACCTAAAGGCCGTCCATTCAAGAGAAGAAGTCTAGGAGTTCCGGGGCTAAATTATTCAACCGCGAGAAAGAAGGGCAAGAAGATTGTGAAAAGATAATTATGTATCATTTTCTTGTATGAATAATGGATGTCATATTGTTAATCTACACATTGTACCGATCAAAATAGACATATAATTTATATTTTTGGATATTTTCTAGATTCTATAGTATTTTAAATATTCTACATAATTATAATTATTTATGCCTTTTATTTTGGTGTATTATGCTATTTTGGATGTTTATTATAGTGTTAAATCAATTTAAAAAGAAAAGGAAAAAAATGGGGCCGCCAGGGTTCGAACCTGGCGGCAGGGGTTTGGCACAAACCAACCAGGGACAGAGCCAGTGCGGTACGTTTCGGGATATGTCAAATCCCCACGCGTTTGTCTTTTGACCTAAACCTAAAGAGGCAGTGGCGCACCCCGAGAGGTGCGCTATTGCTAAGCGTCATAGTGGCGCACCCCTAGAGGTGCGCTATTGCTAAGGGGAGTCGGGGACTTAGCAGAAAAATCCCCTTCTCTTCCCCATCCCGACCAGATCCTCTTCTTCTTCCTCGCGACTGCCACCCCTCCTCTCCGCCGGCCACCGTCCCTCGATCTGCCTCGCGGTGCCACCCCTCCTCCCGCCGGCCACCGTCCCTCCCCTGCGCGACGCCACCTCCCACCGACCGCCACCCCTCCCCTGAGCAACGCCCCCTCCTCGACCCCGGCGGCCAGATCCCCTCGACCTCGATCCCCCTCCTCCCACCGGTGGCCTCTCCCCCTCGATTTACCGCCGGCGACCGCCTCTCCCACCTCGTCTGCGACCTCGTCCTCGACCTCGCCGCAGAGGAGCAGCACCTCGTCTGCGACCTCGTCCCCGACCTCGCCACGGAGGAGCAGCACGCCACGCTAGCGGGAGAAGCACGCCGCGCCGCCCTCGACCGCTGACGCCACCACCGCATCCTTCCAAGGTAGGTTTCTTACTGCTGCTGCTCCCCCTCCTCTGCTGCTAGGATTTTTTACATGCACCTAGCACCTGCCTTGTGAATCTGTTCTCCTGTGTGTGCACTAGAGAGAGCCTGTTTGGCATGAGCTTTACAATCCACGATAGTAGCACTCGTATGCTGTATTGCTGTGTGTTATCAGATTGTTATCGTTTCACAGGTTCTTCACAAGTTTTAAACAATAAACAGAGGCTCAACGAGACAATTTTTTCTTCATAAAGTATATGTAAATAGTTGCACAGAAGAAAAATTAAAGGTAATGGACATATTGATGCTTATCACCAAACATGATCTAAGCACAAAAAAGAAAAGAACTGCTGCTCCTTAGAGGAGAACCTGTGAAGTGGGTCAATATATTTCAACAGCGTGTTAGGCCTAGATGCTGAGAAGTGGGTTGGCGTGCATGCTAAAACTTAATTTGAGGATATAATTTTCCTTAGAGGAGCAATACTGCTAGCATTACATTAGGATAAGGTGAATATATGACTCTGTTTAAGGTATTTTACATTAATATATCAAGCAGTATTGAGTGATTATTGAACTTGTATTCCACTATAAGAAAATAGGAGGAAAAGGTGAAACCATTCTTGAATGTGGGCTATGTGCTTGCTAGGCTGCTGCTGCTATATATGTGCTTGCTTGCTGCTGCTGCTTCTAGGTTGCTTGCTTGCTTGCTTGCTGCTGCTGCTAGGTTGTTAGGTGCAGGAATGCTCTCTGTAATTTTGATTTCAAAAAAGGAGTTCATAGGAATGCAGCTAGTTCTTTGTAGTTTAGTTTTACCATTTATTTTGTTGCAGATGTAGCAAGCAAGGAAGGGGAAAAGATGTTTTAGTTCATAAAAAGAACAAGTTCATTCTCTGGTTTAGTTCACACTAATTAGCAGTATACTGGAGTATACTGGACTTTGAAATTTAGTTCTCTGGTTTGAAATTTAGTTCTAACTGCTGATGCTAACAATGTTCATTTTGATGTTTACAGCACTAGTTGTAGCAGCACCTGACCGCCACGCACCTTGGAGCAGCAGCTGGAGAAGCACGCCGCGCCGCCCTCGATCATCATAGCTTCTTTTTTTAGAGGTGAGGTGCTGCTAGCTAGCTGTTGCATGCTAAAAGGAAATTGCAATTCACACTAAAAGGAAATTGCACTTCAACTTTATGGACAAAAATATGCAATATTTCTGTTTTTAAATTCCTTCTAACTTAAGGAACACTTAATGTGATCCAGCTATTATTGGAATATTAGCATATGGTAACACAGTATGAAGCTTGCTGTTGTACATTTATTTTTGAAGATGATGAACACAGTATGATAATTTATGATTATTTCTTCACATTTTGGACAGTATTCATGATGATTTCTTCTTCTCGTTTTAGGATACTGGCAGAGTTGAGCACCTGACCGCCGCCCTCGCATCTTCAACACGTTAGCACCCTTCATCGACTTGGAGCCGGACCTGCTCGAGCGTCGTCGTCTTGTTCCCGGAGCGTCATCGTCTTCTTCCTGGAGCCGGACTTGCGCATTTGATATTGCTGCTTCTGGTAATTGCTTCAGCCATGCTACTTACGCTGCTATAGCTTGTTGCTGCTAGCTTGGTTCTAGCTGCTGCTAGGTTGCTTGCTGCTGCTAGCTTGGTGCTGCTGCTAGCTGGCTGCTACTAGCATGCTACTAGGTGCTGTTGGATGGTGCTACTGGCTGCTCAGCTTGCTGCTGCTACTTGCATAGTTTACAAGGTTGCTGTCAGCTTGGGCATTGGTGTACTTTTGTTAAATTGTATCCATTGTTTTTGTGGAGCAGCACCTGGAGAAGCACTTAGTGCATTTTATTGTTGATGCTGATGCTGCTGCTAGCTGGTGCTGCTAGCTAGCTGTTGCATGCTCCTTGCCATCTGGTGCATTTTGTTGTTGCTACTGCTGCTAGCATTTTGTTGCTGGTGTGTATATGGTGGTGTCAACATTTCTGTCGTGTGTATATGGTGTCATTTTCTTGTGCAGGGATCGACAGAGTTGCCCATTATCGCCGAAATGTTGATTCATTTCCGTTTCGGCGAAAATGGGGCACTCATATGTCCATAAATTAGCATAGGTCATGCCCAATTTTTCCGTGAAATCTTGCGCTAATTTTATGCATTTTTTCCTACTTAGTTCGAACATGGCCAACAACGAAGAGGCCGGCGGCAGCGGTAGCAAGCCATTCTGGATGCTAACCGATGAAATGGAGGTGATGGAGTCACAACCTCGCCGCGACGACGGCGAGGATGATGGCACCGATCCAGAGTACCGAGCGGATGATGCCGCCGAGGATGACACCACTGATGGTGCCGCCGAGGATGACACCACGGATGGTGCCGCCGAGGATGACACCGGCGCACCGAAGAAGCTACGGAGGGAGCGTCGCCCGAATGTGCTCAGCACCGTGAAGCAGGCATTCACCGAAGTGAACGATAGTGGGCATCCAACGGCGCCCCCTAATTTAGTCAAAGGGTACTCTGCCCAACTCGGGTGCATCCTCCGGAGCACGGTCTCGATCAACACCGAGAACCTCAGGCATCCTGACCGAGCGAATTTGCGCACCCTCCTCTTCAAGAAGCTGCACGAACGATACGAGTTCCCGGTGGACTGCTCAGAAAAGCGTCTCATGCGGAACAAAGTGCACAATGCCGCCCTCACGAAGATGAGCACCGCCCTCGCTAGTTGGAGGAACCGAGTGAAGAAAATGATTAATAGTGGTGCGAGTTACGACAAGATCAAGGAGTCAAATCCCTCGATCACCGAGCAAGACTACGCTGATTTCAAGATCAAGTGCGAGAGCGAGTCAACGTCGGATTCTAGTCAGTGGGGGAAGGACATGCGAAAACTGAACTTAGGCACCCACAAACTAGGTCCTGGCGGTTTTAGGGTGGCGCAACCGAAATGGGACGCCGCGGATGAGGAGCGTGTGAAGAACGGCCTCGAGCCCCTCTTCTCGCAATACAAAAACAAGCAAACCAGGAACTTTCTCCTGGCCCGGTACCGTATTGACCCGAAAACAAAGGAGCTCACCACCACTCCGGAGGTGAAGGAGTTTGAGGCTCTTCTGGTAAGGAATGCACCCGCTTAATTAGCTCCATTATGGTTGCATTCTTATTGATGAATCCAAATTTCTAAATGGTTCATGCATGTTCCTCCCGTAGGCTAAGGAGATCGCTGCGGAAAGTGAAAAGGAAGCTAGTAGCGGCGCGGGGTCCACGAGCTCCTCGCAGTGTGCCCCTTGGGATAACCCTTTAAATAGGGCGTTGAATGCCCACAAGAAGAGGGATCCATTGAGTAAGCCGACGTCGGCCGGTCGTGTGGTCGGCGAAGGATGCTCTATGAAATGGTCAGAATACTATAAGTCGGGGAAAAAGGAGAAAAAGGCCACCATCGATGAGAAGGAGGTCGCACATCTCAAGGCACAAGTTGCGCAGATCCCGACATTGGTCGAGGAGCAAGTGCGGCAACAAGTGCAACAAATCGTGGAGACCCAACAGAGGACGCAACGACAGCAAGTGGAGGACCAAGTGGGCACGACGCTTAGCTCCATCATCCCTACCTTGGTTGCCGGTCTTGACGAGTGGTATAGGGGAGGAAAAAAGGGGCCTCCCCCGGTTCCCAGTTTCACGGGCAGCAACTCCCACAGCGTGGAGCCATCGGTGAGTCCGCAGGCGGCAACAATGGTGTCTCCGGCGGCGCCAACATTGGTGGCTCCGGCGGCGCCAACCTTGGTGGCTCCGGCGGCGCCAACCTTGGTGTCTCCCGCGGCGCCAACGTTGGTGTCTCCCGCGGCGCCATTACTTCAGCTCAATGCACCCGTCGCTGCGGATAATACGCCGCCCGGCACCGCGCCAACAAGCGGCCACTCCATCAGTTGCACGCCCGCCGCCGGCGGTGCCTCGACCTTAGCCGAGCTGGACGCCATCACGGTAACCAACCCTCGGCCAATGACTTCCATATCCTTGCCTTTGACTAGCTAGCCATCCCTAACGCCAACATGTTTTCCGCAGAGCTCCGCCGTCGACGTCCCATGCACTCTCCTGCACTTTGTGAACGGCGAGTTGATCGATGTTGCCAAGGCCACCATCGTTCAACCGAGCAACCGCCAGTTCCACGGTAGACCCATGCAACCCGACGTGTATAGGATTCAACTGGTTCGGGTGCTTAGCGGCTACGACGACGTGGTACCTCCCTTTCAACCCCATGGTGCCGACGAAGATGAGGTCCTTACCCTCCAGCATTGCTTCAATTGGTCCATGGTTTGGCCAAAGAGCCAGATTCGTTTGGGGGCGAGGGGCACCACCCCACAGACAACACCCCCAGCCCTGCCGGCGCCAAGCCATGGCAAGACCACCCCAACGGTGCCGCCATCAGCTGATGAGGACATGCAGGTGGCACATGATGAGGACATGCAGATGGCACAGGATCCGAACGATGGTCCGTACGAGGACAGTACGTTTGCCAACCTTGACTGCAACTTCGATTTTGGGGTGGACTACGATCTCAGTAGCCAACCCTCTCAAGCTGCCGCCGAGGGGAAAACCTATTGCAACAAGCGGCGCCTATTCAGTTCTCAGGAGACGCCTCCAGCTGCCGACTTCACCGAGACTCAGCCGATAGCCGAGGTGAGAAGTGTTATCAGTCCTAACACACTGAAGAAGGCTTGCGCAGAGGAGAATGCAGTCCCAGTAAATACGAAGCCGAAGGGACGGAAAAGAAAGAAGAAGGAAGACAAGTCTGCCAGCCAGCCGGCACCTATCCGTGCTCAGGACGGGCCACCAGTGCCCAAGAATATCGAGGCGAGGGTGCATGTGTCGGGTGAGCGGATGCTAATTAAAAGATTGTACGATGCTGCACCCGGTCCTATGCGATCTCTGGTTGACGGTATTCAGTTTATGGAGGAGCGGCGTATCAGGGAGAGAGATCATGGATACCCGGTGTATATTGCCAAGGTGCCCTCGGGCCATGGCTTTGTCGATAGTGGCTTCGCGGAGAAGATCTTCCTGCGGTATGATGACATCTTCGCCATGCTGAACAGTTATCCGCTGCACTACACCTTCATTCGCCTATACTCGCTCAGCAAGGCGATGCGGATCATTAGACACAACATCCCGGACATCGCGATAGCCGACCCCTTCTACATGCGTGCCGTCCACTTGGCCACCGCCGGAGACCGGGCAGTCGCGAGTGGATACCTCAAAGACTTCTTTCTAGCGCACCAGAAGAAGTGTAACATCCTCCTGCCTGTATTTCCCGAGTAAGTCACCCCCTCACCGTACCGGTCTTAACTCGTGATTTATTTAGATTTCAATCGTCATGTTCTTAAACATTATGTCTTCTACGCAGAGACAAAACCTGCACACTCATCTCCATAACCCCGAAACATTCCGTGGCCACATACCTCGATGCGGACGGTAAGTCAACCACGGACTACACGAATGTCAAGGCCGTACTTGATGATGCTCTCAATGGCTACGTCAAAGCGAAAGGCAACATGCAGAGGCCAAATATTAGGTACGGGAAGCATGTGTTCAAGCACCAAACAAAGTTTCCCTGCGTCAAGAAGCCGCCTTCTAGTAACAAGGATGCCTACTACGCCCTCTATCACATGGATAAGTACATACGGGACCAGCAGCAGCTTACGCTACCTGAGCATCTCAGAGACTGGGCCAACAAATTGGCGCGGGTCCCTGACGACGGCATCAAGCAAGACTTCTTCCGCATCCAAGTAGAGTTTTGTGAAATCATCCATCAAGATGTCATTAGAAGCGCGGGGGAGTTCTACGCCGGCCATCAGCCGTCAAACAGTGACATAGACACGATGCTCCAAATGCAGGGTGACGACTACCGCTCATGGATGTGCTTGAAGAAAGGCGGCGGTTTTATCCACGCTCCGAGTGGAAAGTCTTGATGTGCGAGCCTAGTTATGTAGTTGTGTGAACTAAAGACGTGATTGCATGTGTTGTAATAAACTTTATCCAGCACACTTTACTTGCTATTAATTACTAGTTCGGCTATGTTTGTGAACTTATATATATGGCTCTGTCGTTTTCCGCACTTGATTTGGTCGTTAATTTTGTTTGCATATGCCGATGATTAGAATGGTTGGTCATCCGTACACTTGGGGATGGCGTGAGCGAGCCTGGTGTGATGGCACAAATATCCATGTCTTGTGCATCCTACCTGGCCTCGCTAACGCCATCCCTAAATGTTAATATTTTGACCGACAAAGTATGAGGCATTCCATTTAGTTCATACTAGCTACTTATCTTCTTATTTGAGTTGGCACTTCTTAATTGCATTGGCCGATGATTAGAATGGTTGGTCACTTGTACACTCCGGGGTGTCGCTAGTGAGCCTGGTGTGATGGCACAAATATCAATCTCTTGTGCATCCTACCTGGCCTCGCTAACGCCATCCCGGGATGTTCATATTTGTTTCGACCGACAAAGTATGAGGCCCTTGTCATTCTTCCATTTGCTTTCGCACCATTGGCCGATGATTAGAATGTTTGGTCACCTATACGCCGCAATATACTTTGTAGACGGGCCCCCCTTTCCCCGGCCGCCGTTCGTTGAATGAGTCCTTGACGAGACAACAACGCCGACATGTCTCTTCGGCGCAGAACCACGCCAGTCCAGCCGTCTCCCTTGTGGCCGTGTCTAATGGGCTCTGCGCTTTTCTCCATGGCCGGACCACGATTGGACTCACGGGGACATACTGATAATCGCCATCACCACTATCGTCAGAGTCCACAGGTGTAGAGTACTTTGCAGCAGATGCCGCTTTTCTTCTCTCGCCGTCCCGTGAACGAGTTCTTGATGCAAAGACCGTGCCGGCCTCTGGGCAGGCCGGCACGGTCTTTGCATCAAAGACTCGTTCACTGCACGGCAAGGGAAGAAAAGTGGCATCTGCTGCAAACTGCTATGCTCCTGTGGAGTCTGGCGATAGTGTTGATGGCGATTATCATTATTCCCCCGGTGAGTCCAATCGTGGTCCGGCCATGCAGAAGAGCGCAGGAGACGCGGCCAGAAGGGACGCGGCTGGGTCTGCCGTGGTTCTGCGCCGGAGAGGCAGATCAGCGTTGTTGTGTCGTTAAGGACCCGTTCACGGAACGGCGGCCGGGGAAAGGGGGCCCTTCTGCAAAGTATACTGCGGTGTATACTGCAACTATGGTTTCTGACCATAGTATTTGTGTTGACCAATAATGTATGAGGCCCTCGTCATTCCATTTGCTTTGGTTTTTCAGAATGCCGATGATTAGAATGTTCGGTCAACTGTACACTCCGTGGTGACGTAAGTGAGCCTGGTGTGATGGCACAAATATCAATCTCTTGTGCATCCTACCTGGCCTCACTTACGCCATCGCGGAATGTTAATATTTGTTCCGACCAGCAAAATATGAGGCATTCCATTTAGTTCATACTAGCTACTTGTCTCTTATTTGAATTGGTACTTCTTAATTGCATTGGCCGATGATTATAATGGTTGGTCAACTCTCTGGGAAGGGGCAAGTGAACCTGGTGCGATGACACAAGTATCAATCTCTTGTGCATCCTACTTGGTTTCACTTACCCCTTCTCGGAATGTTAATATTTGTTCCGACCAACAATGTATGAGGCATATGCTATTTAGTTGATACCACTTGGCTCTTTCTTCCATTTTAGTGCCGATGATTAGAATGTTCGGTCAACTGTACACTCCGGGGTGTCGCTAGTGAGCCTGGTGTGATGGCACAAATATCAATCTCTTGTGCATCCTACCTGGCCTCACTAACGCCATCCCGGGATGTTCATATTTGTTTCGACCGACAAAGTATGAGGCCCTTGTCATTCTTCCATTTGCTTTGGTATCTCAAAATGCCGATGATTAGAATGTTTGGTCACCTATACACTTGGGGGAGGGGTCAGTGAACCTGGTGCAATGACACAAGTATCAATCTCTTGTGCATCCTACTTGGTTTCACTGACCCCTTCCCTAAATGTTGATATTTGTTCCGACCAACAATGTATGAGGCATGCCTTTTAGTTCATACTACTTGGATCGTTTTTGAGTTTGCTCTTATTCGTTGCAAACATCTATGAGCGTGCACTAATGTTTCTTTGGCTTGTTCATATATGTGCAGATATGACGTGGTATGTCGTGTACAAGGGCAAGGTTCCCGGAGTCTACAACGACTGGGAGGAGTGTCGGAGACAGGTTCACCGTTTTAGCGGTAACAGCTACAAAGGGTACACCACTAGAGCGGAGGCCGAAGACAGATACGCACGCTATCTGGCGGGAGAGAGGACGGAGCGGAGGAGGAACCGGATGAAGACCACTTTCATCGGGACGGTGATAGTAGTGACTCTAGCTCTCTTCTATGTGATGCTAGTTTAGATGATCGACCTTGTGTAACCGCCACTAGCTCATTTGTGACTTGTAACACCGTAACACTTGTCTAATATTCGAAATCTTGTGAATCATGGAGGCTAATGTGAAGGACTATGTATTGATGTATTGTGCTGTTGTTCATATGTGTTATATATCCTGTATTTGTGCTGTTATACTGTTCTATATAACCTGTACAAATACCATCCAGAAATGCAAAAAAAAACGAAATCCTAGCAGTGGCGCACTGGTGGACCATGAGTGGCGCACGGCCACAAAGTAGCAGTGGCGCACTACTCTGGAAGCTGTGGCGCACTACTGAATGATCCCCTTCGAATGTAGCTGTGGCGCACCAAAGCTGCTAGCAATGGCGCACCTCTGATATACAGTAGTGGCGCACATCGACAACCAGCAATAGCGCACCAGCTCGAGGTAACAGTGGCGCACCCCAGGAGGCAGTAGTGGCGCACCAACAACAGCAGTAGTGGCGCACTGCTGCTCAACAACAGTGGCGCACCCCTTTGGGGTAATAGTGGCGCACCACTAGTCATTTCAATGGCGCACAGTGTAGTGCGCCACTGTTACTTAGGTTAGTTGTGGCGCACCAGTGCGCCACTACTAAAAGTTAGCAGTGGCGTGATAGTGCGCACCAGCAGTGCGCCAGTAAGAAAGAGCGCAGTGTAAGCTCGCTAGTGATGCAACTGATTGACAAAAGATTAATTGGGAACGAGGGAATATGCAAGACTGATTGTAACATCCCAAATTTCAATCAAATGAACAAGAGAGAAATTCAAGATCCCAAAAATTAGAGTTAACAAAAACTTTTTCTCATCATATAGGTTTATGCATGTAGAGCACCTTATTGAATATTTTGAGTGTGCAATTGCCATGATGCTTGTTTATGTGTGTTACTCTCCTTCTAAAACCCTAGCAGCGATCACTTGATCAACCATAGCCAAATAAAAACAAAATAGAAAAGAATTCCAAAAATCCATTTCACTCTCACATAAGGCCTATGCCATTTTGCAAATACTTAACCTAACCCACTTTGGCTTGCACCATTGGGTGTAGATGGTTACTAAACACTTTTAAATACTTTTGGAAGTGAAGAAACTCAACTCAAACCAAAATCAAATTCAAATTCCAAGATACATGCAATATGGTCACTTGTGCCCTTTTTACCCTGATGGCCACTTTGAGCCCCTGGTTTTCTTCTTTCCACTTCTAAACTTTGTCAACTCTTTACACCTCATCCAAGACAACATCAAGCACTACAACTTTGCCCAAAACCACCACCCCAAAATCTTTACCATTTTCAAATGGGAAGCAAGCAAAGTTGGAACTTTCTCACATATTCAAGATCACATGCAAAATGTGATTTTGCATCACAATTCCATTTTTACCACCACCACCACCAAAATGCTCCATTTAATATATGATTTCAACCCACCAAAAAGAATTTCAAAATTCGAAAATATTTTTCTTGCGGGCATTCTGTCGAACACATTGCAGGCAGGGTAAAATTTTGAGCCCATACCTCATTTCTACCTTGGACTTGGTCCAACCTTGCCCTCTCTGCACTTCTGGAGAGCCCTCTCACCTCACCACACCATCACCACCACTTGCATTTGGACATGGTTTGTTTAAATCAACTCAAACATGCCATGCCGTGGCATGGCATGGCCTCACCGTGCCATCTCCCTCACCCTTCACCTCTGGCCTGCACCACCATGCCCACTGGCTCCCTCTCACCTCCCTGGACGAGCTCGTGCCCTCCCTTGACCGAGACCGAGCGCACACGCGTCAGAAAACGAGCGCCCAGTGACGCCCAGGCAACGCCCATGCCACGCCAGAGCGCGCATGGCGCCAGCCCTGGACGCGCCAGAGCGCGCTGCGCCTCGTCGCCTCAGCCCGTCCCTCGCCACCAGCGCCTGCAGGACGACTCACCTCAGCTCCAGGACACCGCCAGACACCACCACGAGCCCCCCGCGCCCTGTCGCCGTCGAGGAGGACGACGACGTCCGCCACAGTACCCCACGGACGCGTGACGCGCGCCACTGTGCTTGACCACCGAACGCTGTTCTGAGCACACCGAGACGCTCCCTGAGCCTGCCCAGACACGACCATGCCCTCGCCCATGCCGTTGATCGCCTGCAGCCCCACCTCGCCACCGTCACCATGACCCTCCGCCCTGCTCGGAGCCGCTATAAAAGGAGCACTCCGCGCCCCAAATTGAGCACGCCCTCAGCTTCCCCTCGTCTCACAGCCTCTCCTCGACCTCACACCATGCTCGATTAGCCACCCCACTGCTCCAATTGCTAGCTCGCCGCCGCCCACGGTAGCCGACGATCGCCGGAGAAGGAGGCCGCCCAAACGCCGCGCTACCAGGGTGATCCTCGTCCTCGACAACGACGTTGCGCACCCCGCCGGCGACCGCCGGAGCCCCCAGGCGTCCTCCGACCCCCTACTGCCGCCGCCAGTAAGTCCTCCTCTCCGGAGAAGAAGACCACCCTCGACCGTGCGATCTCGTTTTAATCGCACGGCTCACATTCGCCGTACCGTTTCGCTGGCCAACCCCCGCTGACGCGTGGCCCCCACCCGTCAGGCGGCCCGCTGCGCTGGACGCAGACTTGGGCCGGCCCGTTTTCTTTCCCCTGTGCAGTTATTTTCCCGCGCGAGCCCAACAGTTCAAATTCGAATTTCCAGAATAAATAGAATATGCAATCTGATGCTGACTTTGAAATTTAATAGAGACAAACCTACTCAGCCAAATTTTACAAACTTTATATATTTGGAAACCTTATGAAATTATCTACACAATGCCACTGGTTTGAACCCTAGATCTATTATAGAATTTAAATGAGAAAATAATCAAGGCAGGGACTTTTCTGCATTAGAATAATTATTAAAAATCAACCAAACATGCTTTTAAGTTAATTCCAACTCCTATACTTCACATTTCACTTATACTAATTGTTTCTACAAAAATATGCCATGCTTACTGTGTATGATCATGGCCTAGTTAAATTAAAGGACTATAGGACTATTTCTAGTCAAAACTATTGTCCAAAAATATTAGTAAATCATATGGGAGCTTTTCTTCCATTTAAATCTTGTCATGAACAATCTAATCTGAGGTGAAGACTCTGGTCATAAAAATCTCATATGGATTGTTGATGATATTAAATCATTACCATGTTAGAATTAAATTGTATGGGGTGCTACACCCCATTTAAATCATTTTCTCAAAATGATAAGTGTGAAGAGGTTGACTTGGGTCAACCTAGGTCACATATTATACATAAGAGAAATTAAATCTTAAAAAGATAATGAGAGGAAATTATTTCTCTGAATAATTCAAAGCAATATTTAAGATTATTATGAGAGGAAATTATTTTTCCTAATTAATAAGAAAAACCCATCCACCAACATAATAGTGATATGTGATGCTAGTTTAATTTGTGTGAATCATGTGTGTGCTTAGTTTAGTAAATAAATTGGTGTGATGATTGTGTATCCCGTATTCGTATTTTAGACGCTAGTACCGAGGAGTATCCAGAGGAGGAGGAGGTCTACTGTCAGGGAGAAGAAGACCACTTTGACCAGTTTCCCAACCAAGGCAAGATAATACTCTTGCAAAGTGCTAGCTCATCCTGAGCCAAGCACCACCCATTTACTTTATATTATGAGCCTAATTCCCAGTTTTATTTTAAGTTTTACTTACTGTTATTTTGTACTATTGTTTCATAATTCCATAGGGTAAATGTTAGATTAGTACAAGAGTATCAAAGTTAGCCTAGGAGCAAAGCAAATTACTTAGCACCCCTCATCCTTAGATGCTAGTGCTAAATTAAACATGACTACTCTAGATGGGAACATGTGTGGTGAAATGTTGAAATGACTTTTGAAGGTGAATATGACCAAGAGAAGATGGTGATTTTTGATTAAAAACTAGTATTGGTTTGGATGCGATACCTTTCCAATTATTGAGTACCCCCACAATACCTGATTATGGGTAGGGCTTAACTAGAAGTTTATGTATCTTAGTATGAGTTCCCTCTGAACACACATCATAGGGGTTATGCCGAGGCTGCCTCCGTTGTTGAGAAATGATGTGAAGTGAATTGTACGGCCAAGCCCTGTGCAGTTCCCAGGTTGACAGTTGGTCTTCACGGGAGGCCAAGCTCATGGGGAGAGGTGCTCATACTAGGGTTAGTAAATGAAAGGTTATGGTTGATGATCCGCGTACTGTGTTACGATGATTCGGGGAAATCCCGACGGATGAAATCAAATGTTGTGGCACAAGTGTGCAACCTCTGCAGAGTTTAAATCTATTCGAATAGCCGTGTCCACGGTTACGGACGGTTGGAAAGGCCATACAGTTTCCAGTATTAGAATTTGATCATATTGTTGATATGAATGGTGAATGGTGACTTGAGTATTTTGAAACACAACAGAGTTGTGGGGATGACACTAATGTTCCCACTTGAGTTAGTTAGCACTTGAATAAGTCTTTAGCAAATACCTGTGAACAAAAATTGGCTTTATGCAAATAAACTAGAGCTTAGTAACCCACTACTAGAAATGTTAGCACTTACACTAGTACTAGATTGCGAGTACATAAAGTACTCACGGCTGTGTCCCTGGCTATTCAAATGGCCAGACTATGAAGAGGAGCAAGATCGAGGAGGACGGTCAGCAGGAAGTCTACAACAACTAGAGTCTGCTAACGTCAAGCGTTGGCCTGTGGACTATAGAGTCCTTGTATCTTACGCTTCCGCTATGAACTTATGTTTGTTCGTTGACCAGTTCGTTGATCGTTAGATCAACTATTTGTGTAATATGGATCATGTGATTCCAATTTGTAAGACTTTATGAGTTGTAATGAATGATGACTGTGATACTTAACTATTATGCCTCGCAACAACAATATTCCTGGGATTGCGATGTATGACATAATAGGCATCCGGACTTAAAAATCCGGGTGTTGACACTGATGATAGTGTTATGTTTGGACAACATTTAATCTTTCCTGACCCCACAATACTTTGGACAGAACCGTCAGCAAGTGTGACATTCTGGTGTGTAAAATCAGGAGTATACTCACAGAATTCCTTATAAGACCCTGCCACATGTTTAGATGCACCAGAGTCTATTAGCCATCTTGCATTGGAGCAATTGTGTCTGTGCAAATCAGATTTACCACCGCAGATTGCTTCCTTAAATCTTTGCCATTTTTCCCATTCATCAATTGTCATTTGGACCTTAACGGTGTGTAATAATTCCCCAGCAACCTCAGAACCATGTATTCTTTCCATTGGTCTTCTTCTGAAGCAACTCCCACTTGCATTAGTGACTATATTAGCTGCACTGGCATATCCACCTCTATAACCACAAAAATCACCAATACCCATCTTGTTCTCCTACAACATCACAATCTCAGCCTCTCCCACTGCTACTGTCACCAACACTGCCTCAAACAAATCGGCTCTATCCACACCTCCTCTGGCCACAAACACCTCTTCCTCTCTTCCAGCCTCAGCTTCTTCACTCTGCAACCACGCCACCAACCACTTTTGGACTGTTGTGTGAGCCTCCAATCAACCCCTTTGCAGATCGCAGCTATATAAACTGCAGCTGCTCCCTTCTGGGCTCCTTCTCCTCTCTTCCCTGCTGGAACAGAGCAGCAGCTCCTTCCTCCTTGGTAGGAAGATTTTCCAACAAACACCAAATCAACCACGTACCGGGGCAAAGACGCACTCCTCTGCACCCAGCCACCGCTGGTCCCCAATCTTCTGCAGCCCCGCTACTTCTCCTGGCCGCACGCTGCTGCCGGCCGCTACAGCCGAACCTCCGATTCAGAGAAGCAGCACGTCTACCTCTTCAGCACCAAAGCTGCCTCTCCTCTAGGGCCAGATCGAGCGCTGTTGGTGATGTCAGCTCTGATACCATGTTGTAATTTGTAGAAATTTGGATATGGGCTCTAGGGATTTGAGAGGAAGAACATGGGGAATATTCTGGGAGCTTCACACAGCCGATCCATTCCTTTCACATCTAACATATACAACTTTCACTTTGCACTTTAGCCCTTCTTTCTTTTCTATCCTGCAGCTAAGTCCCTACAACAACTTTCGATAACAAATAGTCTCACACAATAATATTACAACAACTACTCATTAGTTTTTTAGCACACATGTTCAATATCCAAATTAAAACATCCCATTCATCACAAATTTGACGAAGCTTTCAGAAGATCAAACAAGTTTGTATTCCAACCTTTTCTTCTCCTCCTTGAGTTCGTTATTCTTACCGTCCCATCGTCTTCTCCTTTAGGTGCAAGTTCCTCTCTCCTCCATCATGCACCACTCAGTTCTAGATTTCTCCTCACATTTCTAATTTAATTTTGCCATTTTTTCTCCAACACACGCTTCTCACTGGTATCCATCCAGATCTTCACATGCCCCAATAAGTTGTTGTATTTCTTGTTCACCTTATTTTTCTTCAAACAAATTCTTAGCGAGCATTTTGAATTTTCATCTGAATTCAGAACTGTTGCATTTCTTTAAATGCCCCATAAAGAAATAAGTGCATGTTGGCATGTCAAAGACCACTCATGATCAACCCAACCCACAAGCCCACATTTGATACCATTCTAAAAATGTCAATTATGAAGAAGTTTAAGCAAAACGTATGGCGCTACTAAATCGAAACAATATCACACATTACTTATGTTATACTGGGAAGAGGCATAAATCCGGTGGTTATGTGTTTATCCCTTCGAAAGCAATTGCTTTCTTCAGTAGACGGTCGTGTGCACGCAGCAACGCGGGGCCGGTATAGTCCCACCTTGTGGTACTACACCACGTCGAAAATAGCCGCAATTATGAGCTACGCATACAAGTATTAAAAATACATATTTAATCTATGTATTAGTTTGTGTAAATCATATTTTCTATTATGTATTATTTGTGTAAAACCATGTTCCCAATATGTATTAATTTGTGTAATATTTGGAACTATGTTTATAAATGGAGAAGAGGAAAAAAATAAGTAGAAAAAAATGCGAGCCCCGCTAGAGCCAACCCCAGCACGCAAACGGACGCACGGACAAAAACAGTCATTTTCGCGTCCGCCAGGCGATATAAACAAATGCGCGCGAACAATTTAGTCGTCCGAAATGCTTCGCCCCGTTAGAGATGCCTTAGGTGGTATATCACAAGAATGGCTGGAGGCGAGACCTGAGTTTTTAGCTGATAGCCTTGATGCTGATTGTACTGCTCTTATGATTTAATAAAGTGAGGCAATTCACCTCTAAAAAAGTTTATCATCCTACATTTTGTAATAAAAATGTTTACCGAGGTTTGTTTTGCATAATACTCTTAGCAAAACAGTCCCTATTATTTAGACACGACACGACACAACCCGCGACTCTTCCTCTCGAAACATCATCCAGCCTTGTCGCCGGCGACCTCACGCGCCGTCGCCGCCGTTACCGCCGCCGAATATGCCGGTGAGGGTGGTCGACACCGCCACCCCTTCGTCGCAGCCTTCCTCAGGTTCCGCCCCGTCCTTTGCCCTCGCCTCCCCTCTCTTTGTGACGCCCGCCCGCCCTGTTATGTCCGTCGTGCGATTCCCAGCTCTAGATCCGACCCGACCCGATCCAAGCCTGGTCTGGCACCCGCGTAGGATCGAGCCATCCCGTGATTTCGCTGGATTGGCCTTAGGTTGAACTGGAGAGCGTGAGTAATTTGGTACTGATTTAGGATTTGCATCCTCCTGACTGCTGTAATTCGGCCGCTCGTGCAGTGCAGTGCAGTGAGTTATTGAGATTTCGAGGGTTCAGATTTCAGATGGTGCTGCTGAATTGTAGCTCGAGTGCCAGCTGAGAGTATTGGGCTAGAACTGATTGGTTTCAGCCTCCACTTTTTTTTTTCTGATTCTGTGTCAACTGTGTAAGGACGTCTCCTAGATAATCCATTGTCGCAAATGTTTAATTGAATTTGATCATTCACGAGTGTGAATGTTTGTTCCAGTGTGAGAGGTCCTGAATGTATTCAGCCTGTGAAAATCTGCTTTATTTGATAGTCAAGTTGCTGTATTTGGAGAAAAAAACAAAGAAACACAATCGAGATCTTGTTCTTGCAACAACAAGTTAGTCAAAGATTTGGTCCATGCTTTTGCATCAGGGGTTTCAAATCAACTTTGAAAAATTAACATTGTCATTGCATTTCGGTTCCTACTACAGACAACATAAATGTTTTTTTTGCTCTGCAGCCTTACCTGTCTTTATGGGTCTTGTCTAGTTTGGTAGCTTGTCGCATAACACCTGATTTGAAATTCTTGTTGCAGGTCAAGATACAAACGCTGTGCAGGCTTCTGCTCCTAGCTGTTCACTTTTGACTGCTGGAAGAGTACGTTTCTGGTGCCATTATTTGAAACTTCCATTAAGATGGAACAACTGAAGCTTGAATTCTTATCAAATGGCTTTTGTCCAAAACAGCAGTTATCATGCAATGTTGCTGATTTTTGTTGACCGCCGTGTCCTCCCATAGAGCAAAAATGTGAAATATATATTGCCTGTGTTTCGGGCGACGGAAAACATTGCCATTTGTTGCGTATGTTGTGAAGTAGTGGGAGAGTGCTGTTAATGCTCCAGTTTTCTTTTTTTGCTATCCTCGAATATGAGCTGTTTTGTTCATGTTACTGTGGATTTGCCTAATGTACTTGCCCATTTCGTCCAGTGTTTTGCAGGAACTCAGAATGTTTCAAGTCTGCAAAAAGATGAAGCATGGAAAGTCAATGTGCGTATCCATGGTTGTGATCTCGAGCAGGGTTATTTATGTGGAACGATGGAAGCTCTTAATGTCCCCTTAGCTGATACACCTGTAAGAAACTTGTTTCTTCTTCCACTTAAACTCACTTCATATGCTATCATCATTTCTTTGAAAGAACATTTATGTAAAGATTTTTTTTTGTAAATCCACTATTCATTTACGTATTGTTATCACTATCTAATTTTCATAGCCAACATGCATTTATTAGATGTACTAAATAAATTATGGGTCACCATAGACTTTCTTAAATGAACTAGAGAACAAAATGTACTGCTGCAGAGGTGAACTTATTTCTCTTAGAAACGAAAAACGGGACCTGAGAGGTAGTGACCCCTGGGCCTTCCCCTAAGAAGCCAGATACTGCACCTAGAACTGAGCATCCTCCGAGGCAGACTGGATTTTTGAGGTTTTCTATACAAAATTGCAATTTTTGAGAAGAAATATAACAGCCATGAAATGAACTATTGTTTTTTAAAAGGAGAAAGTGGTATTATTTAGGTAATCGTCAGAAGGTTTTGGGTTTATAGTTGATCCATTATTTTTTCTCAAAACGTTGTAGTTTATGTATTGTCCCTTTCTGTTACTTTATTTCATCCACTTTAACTTTGCTTATTGGTTCTCTCTATCCATAGGTGGTGACATTTTGGGAGGGGGAGATAGTTGATGCTAAAAATTATACATTTTTCACTGGCAAGTGGGAAGCATCGTGAGTATTTGATTCGATGCTAATGCCATCATTTACCTTCCGTCGTACATATATGTCCTGGTTCAGGATAACATTCCAAACTTACTCCTGGAAACATAATTCTTGCTTCTGTTTTGCAGAGCAGAGGATGATGTAAGGCACTGGTCCAAGTTCGAATCATTTACCCCTCTTCTGGTAACCAGTTACCTTAATTGGTATAATCAGTCAACATGAATTCGAGAGAATACATTTCTCATATATGTTGCTCTTGCAGAGTCAGATTGAGACAGATGGTGGCAAATCTATGGACCTTAGCAACTATCCTCATATATTTATGGTACTGCACAAACCTGATATGTCCTTATGCCTAAGTGTCACATCTTAAAATTCTTATCTGATATTAGCTTCCAATTTTCTAATGCAACCTGTAGAGATGGAAAGAGCAGTACTTCGTGAATGTTGGAGTGGACTGTGGGTTGACCATAGCGGGTTTCTACTACGTCTGCTTTTCTTGTAAAGATGGATCCATCAGTGGCTTTTATTACGACCCAAACAGCAGGTAATCAATATTTTGCTGTGGTTCACTTATTGCGAATCTACTATGATTTTTTTTAATTAGGAAGTTGTCTTTTGTTCTCTTTATGTGCAGTCCATTTCAGAAGCTTGAGTTGAAGTGTACCAATGAGAAACAATCTGGGTTTACCTTTTCTTCTTATGAGCTGCAGTGACAATGTATTAATCTAGTATCTGAAGTGGCAGGGTTTACACTGGCGCCTTTCTGCACTTGCCCATATGAACATATATCGTGTGTTTAGTGAAACCCAGTCCCTAATGGTCCAGTAAAAGAGATGATATGTCATGTATGTATGGCTGTACCAGTGAATGTTGTGAGATCAAACAATTATGTAACCTATCTTTTTCTAATCTCAATATTCTAAAAGTGAGCTATCAATTTTGTCATTATGTAAAGTTGACCTGTGTAATTTTCTTTTGTGTCGACCATAATATGGTTGTATCGAAATTCAGTTTGATATGAATATGGAGGCAGTTGCTCATTTAAAGGCATGATTTGTGCCTTTTTTTTTTTTGCATAAGTTAGCTGTAGAGTTGAGTATTTTTGGTTCAGTTATTGTAAATGTACAAATGTAATCTCTGATAGAATCATAGTGGTGAGGTTCGTCTGAAGAGAACATCAATCAAGATCGCAGTCATTTACTTGTAAACATTCTTGTACAAAGGTGTGGAAATTTCCTTTCGGTTTCACTTGTAATACACATTACACAAGATGTTTTCACTATAATGTTAATTCTATGAACAGAGTATACTTGGGGCACGCTCTTAGTCTTTGCCTCCAAGGGTCTATATTGTAAGGTGAACAACTCTACTAATGCCGTGTCACTCTGATTTGCTCCAATTAGTAGTTAATTATCTAATGAATAGAACTCTTCTGCATCTGCATGTCATAAGTTTCCTGTTAGCTAATATAATGTTCAAATAATAATGTTGTGCAGACAGGAGCCACCCTTGCACACCTGGTGAAGATTACCTTCGTTTGCACAAGGATGTGTAGACACTGGGACAGGAGGTGATTCTTCTCTCCCTCCATGCAGGAACCAGGAAGAGATCTCCTTTGACCTCTGCATCAAAGGCCTTTCGACATTCTCGCTCCAGGCTTCCAACAGATTTAGGACAGCCTCGGTGATGCCTTCCGCAAGCGCTTCGTCGTCTTCTCCAGGCTCCAACTTCAGCATAAGGTATCTATTGACTGATACTATTTTCTCTACCGCGCGACTTCTGTCGATGTTGTATGCTACCATTGTATCTTGGATTCTAGAAACCATCTTTAGGCCAGCCTGGTATACTGTAGCGTATGACTTTCTGAATACTCCGGTTGTTGATTCAGGGAGTTCTTTGTCGACGCTTCGGCCTTTGTTTTCGATCTCTGGCCCATATTCTAGTATCGGTGCGAACGTCACGGTCTTCTGCTTGGACGTTCTGACACGGAGCTGCTTCGATTCCATCAGCATTTCGTTGGCTTCCTTCATTTCTGACTCGAACCGGCTGCTGACCTTGAAGAATGGCTGTTCCTGGCGCGCGTTGGGGCTCGGAGCTGGCGTGTTCTGCCTTGATGGGACTTCCATGTACACCTCAGGTTCGTGTGCCGACTCAGCAACTACAGTTCACGTGAAAATAAACATTTATCGGGATTCAATCATCGCAGTGGAACTATGCTGGAATTGATGTCTTGGCTGAATTGAAGGGGAGGTGTTAAGGCATGCGATAATTCAGACAGACATACATGAAGTTGGGTGGAGAGCTGTGCTTGGTGTCCCAAGGTGCTCATCAGCATCGTGTAGTTCCCCCCTGCTGTAGCCATCGTCCAAGCCAGGACCGATACGCGGCGTCCACATCATCATCTCCTCGTGCGCGGGGAGCTTCTTCTTGTGGTGCAGCAGATGCATCCACTTCTTAGCCTTGCTCTTCACCTTGCCCAACACCGGCTTCTTCTGGCTCCCGCCCGGGGTCCGCGGTGACCCTGTGGGGCTCACCGGTGGCGCTCGCGGCGAAGGGCTCACTTGCAGCGCCCTCAGTGAAGGGCTCACCAGCGGCGCCCGTGGCGATGGGGTCGCCAGCGGCACCAGCGGTGAAGGCCAATACCGTTGTTGCTCCTCCCACTCATCAAAGGGAATTTGGGCTGCAAGCAAGCAACCAAATGGCCACCTGGGTTAATCCAACATAGGCTTTTCATCCCTCAACAGGTGAGCACCAAAATATCATTCCAGAAGTACTTTTTGGAAGAGAATGACAAGAAATTTGTATCAATGCAATGCAACTAGTCAAATCACCATGAGAAATAGGAAATCCTGTGTGTGGGGAAGATGGAATCCCGAAGATAGATCACCTCTGAAACCAAAGAAAAATCTCGTACCTTGTTGGACGATGACAGGGTCGCTTCGCTTGGTGCTGATCCCACGCTTCAGTTTTCTAAGTTCGTTCATGTTTCTGCAGGAAACAAGAAAAGCTGAACGCCGGCAGGAGCTGGAGCCTGCTTTACCACGGGATGTTGTGCAGGTAGGAAAAAAAGGCAGGAAGGTTGGTTCTGCTCGACCTATATCCTAAAGTTGGTAAAGCTGAGGGTTGCCAATTTTGTTTCGGGGTTATAGCGGCAACAGGGGTGGATTCTGGGAGGGGAGCGGTTGCGTCTTGCCGTGCTATTTTTGGGGTGGTGTTTGGTGGTCAAGAGGCCTTTTGTGAAGAAGAGACCTCCAAAACTGTTTGCATGTGTTTCATAAGATCATTGCACTCCTTGCGCCTGGTGGCTGCATTTAACCTATAGAGAAGAGAAGTACAGCCTCCTTGGAGGTAGATGCCAATATGCCATGACTGACAAGGTGGGCCATCTCAAAAAGAAATCATGTGAAAGGATGGTTAATACTTCATTGCGTTATATGCCTTCTGTTTGGAGCCTAATAATACCAGATGAATGAACGAAGACTACCAATCGGATCGGAGCAAAGCCGGCTTGTACTAGGGTCGACGGTGGTGCGAGTGTACATCTGTTGCACCAGATTTCAGTTTGTGTAACTACTATAAAATTGAAGTACACATTCGTGTGCTCTCGAAAAAGAAAGTTGGTGATGTATTGTGCCGCAAGTAGAGAAATTATACTCCCTCCTTCTCAGTTTACTAGTCTTCCCCGTATCCCTAGGTCACCAATTTAACCTATATAATTTAAACTATATAATGCAAAAAATATATCATTACAAAATAGAACATCTAAACTTTCTAATGATATAATTTTTATAACATATAACTAATACTAACATGATCAAATTTTTATAACATATAACTAATTCTAACATCTTCAGATCTTAACTGGAGTCAGTCATAGTCACAGCTGGAAAACGCCATTATGCCGACATCTCTTTCTATGCCGACGCCATGCCGAGGGAAAACAAATAGCCGTCGGCATATACGCGCGTCAGTATGCCAATGGTTTTCCGGCTACAGCCGTCGGCAAAATTTGGCCATCTGCATGTACCTCGGACGGGCTTACGTACGACCTTTAATCCATCCATCCGATCCGATCCCCTCGCCTCTGCTTGGATCTGTTCACCTCCTCGCCATTGCCGGACATGGCTGTTTCCTCCTGGGTTCCACCTTCTCTTCCCGAGTCCTCCGCCGCCGCCTCCTCAGGCTTGGTCCTCCTCGACAGGTGGTGCTACATCGCCGACCTCCCCAACGACACCACCGCCGACAGCACCACGACCGGCGGCTTGCCCATCACGGTGACCTTCCGCGCCGCCCGCCCGCCACTGCTCTCCCACTTCTGCGTCCACTGCCCTGGCCTGGACTTCCGAAGAATAGGGCCCAAGATCGTCGCCACCGACGCAGATCTCGTCCTCCTCTGCGTTCCCGTCAACCCCAACAGCACCACCGGAGCATCGGACTGGGACTACTTCGTCTACAGCCCGCGCGACCAGTGGCTAGACCTGCTACCCAGCCCGGACCCCAGGTGCCTCAACGACGCCGCAACTGCCCTCATCAGCCGCCAAGACGGCGCTTGGTACGCCGTCGCCGCCCTCGGTGGTTGCTACCCCATCTTCCACGGCCACACGCTCATCAGGTGGGAGTACGACCTCCACCTCTACAGATCCTGCTCAATTTCCAAACGCTGGATCTCCAAGCGCCTGTCGATGAAGGAGTTCGAGAGGGACAAGCTCATCCCTCTGCCTGCAGCGGTCCACAGGCTCTACCACCACACGGGCAAGACCATCACGATCGGCGGCGAGCACGGCACCGTCGCATGGGTGGACCTCTGGCGCGGCATCTTCTTTTGCGACGTGCTCAAGAACCGTCCGCTGCTCCAGGATGTCCCGCTGCCGGAGCCGGCAAGGGCGAACTGGGATCGCCTCCTCAGAAACGGTGAGCCCAACTTTCTGCGGGACGTAACCATCACCCGAAACAAAGACTCGATCAAGTATGTGGAGCTGGAATTCCGGCCACCGCAAGAGCTCCACGCCGCCACCACCCCTGTTGTTTCCTACGCTGACTGGGTGCGCAGTAACAACTCGAGGAAATCTCAGGTCATCATCCCTCCTGGCTGGAAGGCCACGACGTGGAACATGGCGATGCCGGTTGGTTCTTCGTGGCGCCGTGACTGCGTAGTTGACGTTGAAGACGTCAGCTGGGAGCCATGTCTTCCTCATCGCATGGCCATGCTGAGCAGCAAGACCTTGCAGGAACTTCCAGTGGGATACCCCATCCTAAGCATGGATGATGATGTCGTTTACTTGCTTTCTCAAACCATGGACAAGTTGCAAGTGATGTTTGCTATTGATGTGAGGAAGGCAACATTGCGAGGATTGGCTGAGATTGATGTCCAGAAGCTCCTTTTCTTGTCCAACCTCTGCTTTACTAGTGACATCTGCAGGGGGGTACCTGACCAATATTAAGGTAACTTCTCTATGCTGGTAAGTTCCTCTTATGTTTTTATGTGCGACTATATGTATGAATGCCATGCTTGGCATGATAACTAGTGAATCATTGTGTTGGTACCATTCTGCTTTCAGTAGGATCTAGAGCTTAGCAAGTTAGTGCAGCTTATTCAGGAGCTATGGCTTGATGACAGTGTGATCCAATGGAGGGTTATTGATATGAATTGTTCTGTACAGTGTTATTGATGTTGTATATCAGTTGATTAAACAAATCCTGGCAATCCAACAAAAAGAATAATGTGTTAAGCTGAAATGTTGTTGTTTGTGCGTGATCCTTTGAATTGTTAGCGAAACTATTACGGAAGTAGACAAGGCCACAGCTCACTTTTCTTTAACTGTGGCGGAATTCTGTCAAATCAATACTAAAGAGCTTATATTGAAATAAAAAGGTAAATATTAAGATTATGTTTATTTTTCTTGAGCGTCCATACAAATCATCTCAAATTGAGAGTTAGCAAATTTATGAGACTAGTAAGTTTGCACGTGCAACGCATGTTGACTAATACAAATTAAAACCATATAAAATATGAAATAAAAATGAAATACTCTCTAAAATTTAAATTAGTGTGTAAATGTTTTCAAATGCAATCCTGCATTCCAAAGATGAAATCCTGCTTGACGAAAGCATGCAACTAACTTATGGTGGCTAGGCTCCTAGAAAAGCGAAATGCAAAGCATTAGAGACAAAAGGAGATAATTCATATCCATCTGACCATGTAACCGCAATGTTAGAACGACAGAGCAGCGCAAACAGGTTGAAGTTTTACTGAAGCCGAAAATTTATACCAACAATTTGCATGCAAATAGCAATATCTTAATATATAAAATGTACATAAGAACTGTTGCATAAGCAGTTTGTAATGCTTAAACTGTACAAATGATTGCGAATTTAATCTCTTATGATGCACTACAGGAGGATGTGACTGTAATCTAAGGGGGGTGCAAGACCTAGTATAGCAACATTTCTTATGATTATATGTCTTTTGTCAAATATGAATAACTCGTGTTGGGATGCTAGAAGGAACTATCAACCATAATGTTGCCGAAATTTGGTTAAGAAGTGGTGCTAAAAAATCCATTCAGCAACTTGTACCAATGAAATTAGAATGATTTGAATTAAGTTCAGCGCAACACGCATCCACTCCTGCATCTCCCAATAAGGCAAAAAAGACTCATTTGATAGTTAGGCATGTACAGAGAACTTAGTAAGTTAACAGTTTGCAGCATGAAGATGTAGGGAAAAAGTATAGGGAGGCAATACTATACCTTCAGCATTAGCCGAAACAAAGATGGAGAAAACATTGTGCATGTTCATCTTAACTGAGACAGCTCCACTGGACCAAGAGTGGATCTAGGAGGGTTTCAACTAAAATTCTTCTGCGGGCTGGAACAACAAGGCGGCGGTAGTGGCCAGGAAGGCCGAGGAGTCATGCGCGAGCAAGCTAACGGTCACAGAACGCAACCTACTCGGGGCTGGCGTGAGCACGACGGTGCCCCATGGCAGCAACCTCGTTGGGGCACGCCCCGCCAGCTGCAACTGACACCCCTCCTTCCGCAGCACCGCTGTCGCCGACGTCAGCAATCCATCATCTCCCGCGGGCGCAGTGTGGATTGGTTTGCCTTGGAGTCATCTTACGGGAGGATCGGAAAAGGAGCACCACACAAAGGTGCGAGGAAGACAAATCAGGGAAAAGAGAGGATTTATCGGCATTAACCATCACTTCAACGATTCAATGGGATTTGATCCGAGAAATCGGGCCATGCGGGCCGGGATCCGGAGGTTCGGATACGCGTCGGCGTGATTTGAGGAGGGAGGAGAGGTGGGGGGCAGATGATTTTGGGTCGTTAGATGAAAGCCTATGTACGATTCAAATTTAATTTTTCTACGGCACTTCGTGCCTTTATAAGTAAGTAGAGATACATCATTATCTAATTTTCGATTTTTTTTTAATTTTTTTGAACATTTAAATATATCTTTTTATATAATATCGAGGGAGCACCAAAGCTTAGAAGCCAAATGGACTTTCCGGTCCAGTAGCTAGTAGTGCTGAAAATTCCTTTATAGTGTTCTAAAAGAACAATCATTTCTTTTTATCCACTTTGGCTCGTAGTTATAGATGCATCCAGTGCGCAAAAATATATTTAAAATGTTTGAAAAAATATCCTGATGTATATTCACATATTCTATGCTCGTTCACAAAAATTAGTCGGAATGCGACTTTTTTTTCTAGCATGTGTAAAAAGACAAATTTTGATGCTCCAAAATTGCTTTTTATTGTCTTTTTTTTTGCATAGGCTGGAAAAAATATCTTTTACCACGAAAGTTTGGGTGTGAACATATAATGTTTGGATGTACATCCTTGATTTCTATTCCAATATTTTAACATTTTAAAATAAATTTAAATTACATTATTATAGTGGATATGCATATGGACGAAAACACCATGTCCCGTTTCCTTTTATTTCTTTTTTTGTTTTAATTTTGTAAATACATTGTATGGGACTTGAATGATTAAATTTCCAACTTATGCATTGGATATTTTCCATGTTACAAACGACCTTTAATCCATATATTTATTTTTAAGAATGAAACACAATAATTGTGGAAAAGCTATCTAGAAACATGCATGTTGCATAATCAAGTGAAATTAAAAAATCAGAGAAAATAAAATACTCCCTCAGTCTAAAAGTATGTATCTTATTTTTTTAATACGAACTTAACCATAAAATTAAGACACTTGAGACGGAGGCAGTACCAAGTTTGATAAATGAGACAATACGATCCAAAAAGGCGAATCCTAGGTCCTTTCCTACGATCTGTTCACCTCCTCCGCTTGCTCGCCCTCCACGGACATGGCTGCTTCCTCCTGGGTTCCACCTTCTCTTCCCGAGTCCGGCGCCGCCGCCTCAGGCTTGGTCCTCCTTGACAGGTGGTGCTACATCGCCGACCTCCCCAACAACACCACCGCCGAGGTGTTGGAATTCTGTAGTGCTACAGGTGGTGCCACATTTGCTAACTCTCAGTTTTCTTTACCTGCAGTGTTGGAATTATGTCAAATCAATACTAAACAGCTTATATTGAAATAAAAAGGTAAATATTAAGATTATGTTTATTTTCTTGAAGCGTCCATACAATACTTATTTTTGACTTTTTGTCATCAATTCTCAATCTACTTTGCAACATAATATGCCTTAAAACATGATAATTAGTTGCTGAGACCATCATTGGCATGTTAATACCCTGCATCTCACGAGCCTGGCTCGGGAGAAAGGGATTTCATTCTCGTTTCATAGGAGCCAGGCTCACTAGCTACTTTTGCATGCCACGGGACAGGCAACCAAACACCCAAATGCATTCTTATTGGACATGGTATTGAGTTGCGTTTATGACAGAAACTAAGTTCCTCTGGGTTTTCACTTCAAAAATAATATATTTGATCAAAACAAACTTGCATAATTTATTCTTGATTTTATGTTTCTTTCTATTTTTTGTGCTAGTTACTGATAAACATGGGACTTGTTCTTTTTGGATAAAAATAATAATTCTTGCTGCAGAGAATTTTTTTCTCATTCAAAACATGAGCTATATTCTCTTTGATGCAGGTAAAATCGAAAGCCAACTGAAAAGTAGCTATCAAACAAACTGAACAGGGTGAACCATCTGAGGTGCATGGCTAGGACAAAGAAGTGCCAACCTGTTTGTTGAAACATGGTACAAATAATCTGGATGCAGATATTGGAAATTTAATTTATTTAGTTGATTTTTGAAAATTACGTGCAATGCAACTATCTGGATTATGTTGGTTGCAATATGCAGATACAAGTACTTCATTATGTACTAGTCGGGTAGTTTTTTTTGTACTAGTGAACTTTTGTGGGCTAAATGTTTTGGTTGAACCATGCTTTTATGTGTTTTGATTTGGTTTTCAATTTTTTCTGTAGCCACTGATTACCGGCCGACCCGGTTGTGCTCGCCGCCGCCACTCCGTTTCCGCTGCACACTTTTATGGATACCGATCTTTCTCTTGGACCTTCTACCTAGTGTGTGTTTTTTTTTACGGTTAAAGGCAGGAGCTCTGCCATTTCATTTCAGTAGAGGGAAAACTGTACAAGACAGAAAAACTGCCTAGGAGAGAAAAAAAAACACGGCAAGGCTACATCTTGCGGCCTAACTCAAAGGATTTTATTAAAACCAGAGGTTCCACGACACGTGACCCTTGATCATCTTACCCGAGCTCAGCAACTTTCCACTTCTAGGATTGTTCTTCGCTGACACGGTATCAAGCCGCGACAACAACCGGTGAGGTTGTCGACTGAGATCTGGTTGCTTGTCGAGGCCTGGTAACCTGAACCAGCTCCTCCACCGCTTGGACGAAGGCCAAAGGAATTGGCTTCTTGTAAATCTGCATGTACTTGCTCAACCCGCTGATGCTAGTTGGCTCCTCCTTTAGAATTGCACCGCTCTTCTTCAGCATCACCATCTTGGCTTTCTCTAATGCAGTCAACCTAGAGGAGAACTTCGCCGCAAGGCGCCTACTAGAGCGCGCAACCTCGTCCTTGGCACTATGGCTGGAGATGGTGCAGTCCGGCGGAGCAGCACGGGTAGCAGTAGAGTGAAGCGGCGCAAGAACCTGAAGTAGAGGAGGGCAGGGGCTGGTGAAGACAGAGGCGAGGAACGTGTCTTGGCCGCCCGGTGCCTCATCACACGCTTGGTCATCATCAAACGAAGTGCCATACTGGGCCAGATCCAACACCGGTCCAGAACCACCATTGAGCCGACCTGAGCCCACCTGGCCTAATTCCTCGCTTGTCCCGACCCCCTCGGGGATAGAGGCCACATTCTGCATGGAGAGAGGCAGCTCCAAAAGGGGAACCGGCGAAACAGCCTCCAGCTCGCAACTCTCCTCCAGAGCGGCACCACCAACCTTCAAACTTGCCTCCACCATGTCCATTTCCTCAACATCATCCTTATCATGATCCACCAACACGTGCTCCAGCTCACACAAGGACGCGGGCCCAGCTGCGGAAGGAATATACTGCTGCAGTTGTCCCTCCATCAAGGCGCTCTCATTGTCGCAGCGCATGCCGCTGGCCAGGCCGTTGCAAATGTCTTGGCTAGCCCGCAGGGAAGTAACGTCAGGGTTAGGGTCACTTGGCGTCTTCACGAGGTTGCCCATCTGCATAAGCAGCCGCATCGCCTTGGCATTCCAGTCGTGCAACGCCGCAACCTCAGCAAGGAGCGGCGCCATTTCCTTGAGAGATTTTGTTAGGACGGTGGTTCAGACCGTGAAGAGCAAACCGAATTATATTGGGTTATTTGTGCATGTGTTAATCATGTTTTTCGTGTTCATTCTCCACTTCCCATGTTCCCCTTTGGATCTTGGTCGATTCGCAAGATCAAACCATACTCGTAGGCTTAGCCCGCATCATGAAACCACCATGCCTTCAGAAATTAAGATAGGAGAACCCATAGATACAGATGGTGAGGTTCCCGAAGATGGTGACAATAAGAATCATACTGGGATCTATGCTCCAAGCTCCAGTAAATTATGATACAGTAATGATTGATCATGCATGATAATTATGATACATATGTGAACACTTGATTCTGCTAAAGTATTCTCAGCTTGCCTGATAATTGGAGTCTGGTTCACTCTTGCTAATACGCATGCACATCAGGTAGGAGCATTCGCATTATGGAAATAGCAAAGCTGCACCAAAATTAGCCGATGAAGACAGATATCATTCTAGCTCCACATTCGTCGATCACCACCAATGCTGCGTTCCGTGGATTGTAGCCCAAGCAATTGTTTAGACTTTAGAGCTAAGATGCATCATGATTCGGTATTCAATGGTTTTCCATATATATGCACCTTCGGTCATACATTTCCATACATACATATAGCACCGACTCTATATATAGATCTGCAAGCCGGCCATCATCCCCCTCAAGGTCTCAACAAACACTTCAGCTCCATCATGCCACCGGTCATGCCGATGTCGGCGCTGATGTCCGCCCTGCGCGGCGCCGGCCGGCACCACCTCACCGCGTCTACCGTCGCCGCCAAGGTCGTCACCGGCTCACACGTGCTCCGTATCCACGGCTACACGCAGCTGATGAGGAAGACGGTCCCCACAGGCACGGCGATCACCTCGACCGCGTTCGGCGTCGGCGGCCACGACTGGCGCATCGAGTGCTACCCGAACGGCCGGGACGAGGAGCACCGCGGCTACACGTCCCTCTTCCTCAGCAGCCCCGGCTGCGATGCCACGGCGAGGTTCGGGCTCACCGTGCTCGGCGCCGCCGGGAAGCCGACCTCGTGCGCCCGCGCCTCCCGGGGCGACGTGTGCTTCCGCTACCTGGGCCAGGAGGCCGGCTGGAAGGACTTCGTGTGGAACGAGGAGATGCACGATGGGGAGCACCTCGTGGACGACTGCCTCACCGTCCTGTGCGACGTCACCGTCGACCAGGTTATGCCCGCGGACGAGGTCGCAGCCGAGGTGGCGCCGCCTCGCTTTGACGCGCGCGGGCTTTTCGCGGAGGCCATCCAAAGCAAGAATCTAAACAACGTGGTCGTCCACGCCGGCGGGGAGTCGTTCACCGCGCGCCGCTGGGTGCTGGAGGCGCTGTCCCCTGTCTTCAAGGCGGAACTCCAGGACGCAACCTCCGGCGAGCTCCACATCGACGATGTGGACGCGGAGGTGTTCCAGGCCATGCGCCAGTTCATGTACAGGGAAGCGCTGCGATCCGACTGCTACGAGCAGGTCGAGGTGGAGGCGACGATGGCGGAGCGGCTCCTTGCGGCGGCGGATAGGTATCAACTGGAGAAGCTGAAGCTCGCGTGCGGGGAGACGTTGTGCGCGCGCGTCGACTTGGGCTCCGTCGGCGCCATGCTCGCGCTGGCGGAGCGGCATGCGTGCCCCGTGCTGAAGGAGGCGTGCATGGAGTTTTTGTCTTGTGCTGGTACTCTCAGATCGTTCGTCGCCACTGATGGTTTTCACCGGCTGAAGAGAGAATGTCCGTCTGCTGCAGCGGAGATCGTTGAGATCGCCGTCATGCACATGCCGTAGCTGGACGGATTGGAAGCTAAATTAAGGCACAGTATTTGGTATCATAATAATGGTATTATTAGGTCTGTTTGGTGTGTTACATATTTAATAAAATTTGGTCGTCATTTTTATCATAGTGCTTCATATAAGTCATACAATCTTCATATAAAACTCTGTATCGATTGAGATACATACGGGTCCTCATAAATAATTCCTCCTTCTAAAGTAGGTTGCGTATTATTTTTGATCAAAATCAAAATTTGTAAGCAAAAAAATAACAACATCTTCTAATATGAAATGCATATAATATACTCCATATAAACCCTCTAAATCTGCATGTAATAGACAAATGGATCCTCTAAATGCATATAATATACTACCTCTAGTAGATATTTTTAAATTAGACAAATCTAAGACATCTTTTGTGAGACTGAGGGAGGAGTTTATATTTCATGATCGTTCTTATAATAGTGATTTGATATTTTAGATGTTATTTTTTATATACCTTCTCAAATTTTGTGAGCTGAACCTCAACAAAACTTATAGGCAATATGTTTTAGAAAGGAGTGAGTATTTTGTAGATTATAATCGAGTGTGGATTTTTGCAGGTGTCGAGGATTTAGTACTAAGTTAGCATAATTTTGGTACTAAGTTTTCGATACTTATTATTGATCTGAGGGAGTAAAAAGAAACAACATCTATAATATGAAATCCACATAATATAGTTTATATTTCATAATAGTTCTAATAATATTGATTTGACATTTTACATGTTACTATCTTTTATATACTTGGTCCAATTTTGTAAGCTTTGGCTTGAACAAAATTATTGGAAATGTATTTCGAAAAGGAGGGAGTATTTGGAAGATTATTAACATGTTAATTAAGATGTGACTTTCGAATGGGCGAGGTGAGGGGGAGGGGTGGTCATGTCGGCCACCCTCTTAGACATATGTGTAGCGATAGGGACAATGACAGCTGAGGCCGCCACGATGGATTTTTTAAGCAGAAACGTTGTAGGTTTTTCCGTGAATAATGGGGGAGGGTGGCTTTTTGTTTAGATTATTATGCCCACATCAGCGCCACCACCCTACATATTTATCTCTTCCTCATGTCTACCTACACCGGCGTTGTCTTAGTGTCGTCTCCCACCTTGTTGTCGTTGCCACCTTCAGGCTAGGATACCACGACAATTGCACATGGAGGCCTTATGTACCAGGATGCTAGGGTTGAAACCGACGCGCACAATCCTCCTTCATGCTTTGGATTATGACTGAAGCTTTGGGATTGATGAGCTCAAGCTCTCCAGCATTGATCGTGCTCCAACTGGTAAGATACACAAACATCTACATCAATAAATGGAAGCGAACTTGGGTTGCGTGGGATGTTATGATTCAACTAAAGTACAAGGATAGTTTGTGGCTTCAGAGGTTTGGAGCATTTTAACGTTGCAATACTAGCTCGGTAACACTACTCGACAAACAGAGCAGATAGTGCAAGAACTAGAGTCATTAAGTGCAGGAGTGCTTACGCTGTGTTTGGTTGCACGGAAACTAGGCATGGAATTGGAATTTGGGTCTAATTCCGCGCTTTCTGGCGTTTGGACTGCGCTCGGAATCTTCGCTCGGAATTGGGATAAATTTCCACGCTCGGAATCCTCATGTGTAAAGAGCGGGCCAATAATTCCGAGCTCGCTCCCTCGGAAACGCACGGAAACGACCGAGCGAAGCGGTACGTCCTGGCCTCCCTCCTCACGAGCTCCACTCCTCCCTTCCCGTCGCTTCCTGTCCTCTCAAAACTCCGGCTCCTCTCCTCCAGTGACGGGAGACCCGGCGGCGGCGGCGGCGACTGGAGACCCGGCGGCGGCGCACATCTTTGCCCTGCATCCTTGTCCTCTCCAACTCCGGCGCGGCGCCATTGACTGGATACCCGGCGGCGGCGTACATCTCCTCTCCTCCCTTCCCGTCCTCTCCAACTCCGGCGCGGCGCCATTGACTGGAGATCCGGGGGCGGCGCACAGCTTCGCCCTCCCGCCCAGTCGCCCATCCCGCGCCTCCCCTCGAGCTTCTCGTCTGTGCCCGCGGGAGCCCTAACCCCAATGCGGCGCGTTGGGGAACGGCGCTGCACTCCACCGCCGGCCACCGGCCACCAGCCACAAGCGACCGCCAGCCACTCCCGCACTCCACCGCCGGCCACAGGCTCACCGGCGGCTCCGCCTGCACCTCCACCGCCGGCCCTCCCTTCCCTTGCGTTGACTAAGGAAAATACCACAAATTCATTTCCATACTACAATCCAAACAGGATTAGAAATTTGTACCACGATTTGATTCCAAAGGCAAATTCTAAGCACACCCAAACAACAGATTTGGAATTTTAGTCCAATTCATTTCCATCTTGGATTTGGAATCTTTGCCCAATTCAATTCCAAGACCAAATTCTGTGCATCCAAACACAGCATTAAGGAAATTTACTTCCGAGATACTATTTTTTGGATTCTCAATTGGGGAGCTCACCATCTCAGATATTGAGAGCAATAGATGAAGGCGCTGGTGTCATAAAAGAATGTATCATTATAAGGATTGGGGGATGGAGATCAACATGGAGATGAGATCATGAAACCTACCACTAGTCGGTTTCACTTCGGCCCAAGCATCTCGACAATGGGCCCCACTTTGCTCCGTAAGAAGTTGGTCTTCATATGAATTTGGATCAGGACTTAACATTTTAGATGCTCAATTGGGGAGTTCACCATCTTAGATATGGAGAGCAACACACGAAGGCGCTAGTGTCTTACACTCCGGCCTTATTACAAGGATTGGGAACGGAAGATCCAGAAGAATAAATTAGTAGGAATCTGATAATAGGTAAAACCATATCAGTGACGTGGCAGCTAAGCCACCATATTCTGGTACCCCACTAGTAAATGTGTACGTAGGAGTAGGGTTGCCCGGACCAAAAATACTAATGACGTGGTTTAACTGGAACATGCCACCGGTACTTTGTTACTAGTAGCATGCAATATTTGTCACAACACTAATAACAAAATACTCTCGTTGGCATGCTTTCCAAACACTAGTAACTTATTTGCATGTATGTAATCATACCCTAGAAAATACAATCAAGATAAAACTAGAAAATATCATATGTAGATGCGGTATCACAAGTTCACCACACATAAAACTAGAAAATTTAATAGCAAACATATCATGTACACAAATGTATTTATATCTAGAAATGGAGGAAGTAAGTTTTAGCACTGACAGCGTCCGCTGCAGACAACTATTTAAGAGGTTCCGGTGGAAATGCTCTCACCTTTCATGCAATTTGCATTTCAGATTCGGTGATGATGTATTAATTGCTGCTATTTCCTTGTTCTTCTTCCGGAGCTCCGGGCTCTGGCGGATGGATAGGTTCGTTCATAAGAAATGGCATGTCAGTTTCGCTTCATCGTCATTCAGCACTTCCTGAACTAAGCTTTTTGTGAACTCGCACGTCCTGAACCAAGCTTGGAAAGAAACAAAACGAATTTCGTCCTTCCATCAAAAAAACAAGACCGAGACCCTCCTCCCTGTGTTGGGTTCAGCACACCAATTCAGCAAAGGTCTGTTCCCCATGTCCAGAAGGAGGAAAGATGAGAAAGACGGCCATGCAGCTGGCCCATCTCTTACACTGTGTGGCTCGGTCAGTTTTGATGCGGCGAAGTTTCTCTATTGCACGAACTACTAAGATCGTGATTAAAATTAAAGGGTAAGAGTAAAGAATTTTTTTTTGTCAAGAGTGAGTGGGATAACGCCCATCGTGATTAAAATTAATAAAGGGTAAGAGTCGAAAAAATACTGTCAAGAGGGTAAGAGTCGAAAAAATACTGTCAAGAGTGTAAGAGTCGAAAAAATACTGTCAAGAGTGGGATTTGAACCCACGCCCTTTCGGACCAGTACCTGAAACTGGCGCCTTAGACCAACTCGGCCATCTTGACGTTGATGCAATTATCCTATTTCGTCTTTATGTGACCACTAATTTCTCAATTGGTACTAGTGCACAGCTAACAGCTCATCCATGTGCATCGCTGTGTTCTTCTTCCCCGTGAGGACCTCCTAATGGAGCTCACCAATTAACAAATTGTTCCTCCAATGTACACTTAATAACTCAGTGGTCATAATTAAGAAAACGAGTTTCTAAAAGAATGATCTTTTTTCTTTCGGAAATTCGATTGTCTCAGAACTTCGGCAGGATGTCACATGAGGTCTTTCTTGTACCATCAAATTAAAACCATACATGCTTTATATTATCACGCTTAATGGACATTAGTTAATGTCATGTAGCTAGACTTGTGCTGCGGAAAAAAAAAGTAGACTTGTGCTGCGGAAAGCATCTACCATACAATGTAAACTGAGAAAAACATTTTACGAGGCCAAAGACCCCTGGAATTATTAAGGTGTTAGCATACTAACCTCCATACCGAGAGCAATTACGTACTCGGAGAAAATAGTTTGACTACAAATTTGGCCAATAAAATATGAGATGTATGCCATATTTTTTTTTTACCAAGGTATTCATATTCAAAAGAAGTTTCCTATAGTATAATTTTTGTGATATATATCTTATATTTTATTGACTCAATTAGTAATCAAAGATTTTTCTCGAAATACGTAATAGCCTGTAAACCAGTATGGTGGAAATAACAAATAAAAAAAACAAGATAGACTGGAATTAGTAGGAATCACACAACAGCAGAATAACAAATTAAAATAACAAAATAAACTTAAAATAAAAAATAAGAAAAATAAGTTTCCAACAGGGTGTAACTAGGATAAAATAACAAACTAAAATAAATCAATAAGAAAGGGACGGGCAGAAAAAAATTATACGAGAGAAAAAGTAAAAGAAAAAAAAAGGAAAGCCCACCCTATATCTATGTTGCATCACTTCCAAACTCACGGCCCGATCAGAAAAAGTAATAAAAGGCTGAGCCATAGTTCTACATACAGGCCAGGTAGCGGATCACACAATAGCAGAAAACGCTGAAAAATATATTTCATTATCTATTTAATGATATTGATTTTATACTTTGCATGTTAATATTTTTTTGGCAAAAGATTAGTCAAATTTAATATAGTTTAACTTTCTGAAAATAATATAAGACTTAAGATTTGGGATAGTGGTAGTTTATTACTAGAAAATTTAGTTGTTCTACTTTTAATGACAAATTTTTATGCTATACAATTCATATTATGTTTAACAACTTAATCGGAGATAGTACACCGCAATAATCATAGGGAGAGCATTGTAGTTAAAGTTAGTCAGAGGTTCGGGTCCGCTAGACTGCTACTGGCTCTACCTACTCCCCCCGTTCCAGTTTATAGGGCTTGCGCGTATCCCTAGATTGTCAATTTGGCCAACATAATATTATTTATATAATATAAAATTATATCATTAGAACATCTAAGCTTTCTAATGATATATATTTTGTAATGCATATGTTGCATTATCATCATCAAATTTACAACCTAGAGATACGCGTAAGCCCTGTGAACTGTGACGGAGGGAGTAGTTTTAGTTCCGTGGCCATGTATAGTGTAATTTACTGTGTCCAAAGCAAACTGTCTACTTGGAGACAGCTTGATCGGTGGTTGGCTGTGCATAATAACATTATTAGACATCAGCCTACCCATAGTAGTAACTAAATGGGACATAGTTTGTAGGCCTAAAGATCAAGGAGGGTTAGGAGTGAAGGTTTTAGAACTAAAAAAATAAAAGTTTATTATGCAAGTGGCTTTATAAACTTTTAAATGAAGACGGTATGTGGCAGTAGTTGCCGCATAAGAAATATTTGTGTTCTAAAACTTTATCTCAGGTTTGAGCAAAACCAAATGATTCTCCATTTTTGGAAGGGCTTGATGAATGTTAAAGATGTTTTTTTTCAGGGGTTCTTTTGTTGTGGGTAATGGGCTCAATACTAGATTTTGGGAGGATATTTGGCTCGGGGATAAACCCTTGGCGTGGGAGTATCCATCTCTGTATAATATTGTTAATCACAGAAATACCGCTGTACACAATGTGCTAGCATCAAATCCTCTAAACATAGGATTTAGACGGACTTTGAATGGAAAAAATGGGATCGATGGACGCATCTTTTACATAGACTCATATTGGTTCAACTTACCAATACTGAGGACCTTTTCAAATGGCGTTTAACCGCTTCAGGTGTTTTCTCTATTAAATCTATGTATATTGATTTGCTGAATGGACATACTTTTTTCCTTAAGAAATATATTTGAAAGATGAAAGTTCCACTAAATGTGGTTTATTTATAAGAAAGTGATTCTAACAAAAGATAACTTGGTAAACGCAACTGGCAAGGTTGTGCTAAATGTTGTTTTTTGTGATCAAGATGAGACAATTCAACACTTGTTTATAGCTTGTCCATTTACTAAGATGATATGGAGGATTGTTTTTTAGCCTTTAGTTTACCCCCACCTTCGAATATTAGAATATGTTTGGCAATTGGTTAAATGGAGTTAAAAGAAAAGACAAAGTTCACATTAGAGCTGGTGTGTGTGCTTTGCTCTCGGCGGTTTGGAATGTGCGCAATGAATGTATCTTTAACAAAAAAAAGCTTTCCATCATTTTTGCAGGTTATTCTGTTGGCTACTCATTGGATCCATCTGTGGTCCTATATCCAGCCGCACAAGGAGCTCCAAGCGTTGGATACTGGGTGCAACCGACTGGCAACGGTTGCACGGGATTTCTATAGCCGGTGTGGCTGGTGTGCTGATCGTTGATTGACATGTTGATGCAAAGGCGTTGTATGTTACACTTTTTTAGATGGTTTATTTTTGTTGAGACACTTTGTGATCCATGAACTGTAATAAGGGAACCTGATACTGCTTGTATTCGCTGGTTAAAGTTCTAATAAAAAAGGCCATATGCATCACTTGATGCAGAGGCCGAGGATGCCCCATTTCAAAAGAGTAGTACGATGTGCTGAACCGGTTCAAAGGAAAATGTTAAGCCGTTTAAGTCGGCAACGATTTTGCTGTAGTGTAGGCGGTCTAATGATGTGCCAAAGTCCATGTGGTAGTATACCGATCACCTCTGAATGAACAAGGAACAATCAGAGTTAACTAGTCCGAGTCTCTCAGAGATTACCACCACTAATTGTGGGCAACCGAACTGCCCGCTAATGTGCCATTTGTAAGCTTGACAGAAAATCCAAGGGGGCACCATCCAACTAATCCAAATTCTAGAGTTCTATGGAAATTGTGATTTTGCCTTCTCATTGAGCAGGGATTTGTTTTAGAAGGTCTTTGTTTCCTTACCGGGCCTCACACTGCTTTCCATTGCATTCTTGATCGAAGGCTTGCCTGTTGATCCTCTGGTGTTATATTTTGTTATCTCTCTTCGTTACAAAATATAACACTCTATGTCCTGATAAATTCTTGAATAATGTAATAAATGTCATATGCATCGCTTGGATGGAGAGGCTGAGGTTTCGTTCCCCTTTTGGGAAAAAAAAGTGAAAAAGTATCTTGAGGGGGAGCTTATCCGACCAAATCCACTTGTAATGACCACCAGATACATTTCATTCCAACTGTTGATACATAAAATTAGTTGAGAACTTCTAATTCTTGTTAAAGGACAAGGATATAGAGTCACACCGATCACTTTAATGAGTATTCTTGACTGTATTGACCATTTGATTCCACTTCCGCAAAGTCACACCTGTCAAATTCCTTCTGAAGTTCAGATTAAAGTCTCTCTCGACAGCACGTTTCACGGTACACTCCTGCTCATACGGTTATCAAAAGGCTCAAAACATCACACAAAAAGATACATTCTCTCCGACGGGATCCATACCACAATCTACAAATATCACCAGAGCCCATATTTACTTTCATGCCAGCTAAATAATGTTCCGTGACACTCAAAATTGCCTTCCAACTAGGAGAATGAGTGCTGCTCATGGCAGATGTAAACTTTTCTAGAAGGTCTTTCTGGAGGGAGGAAACAATTTGATGGAATGAGTTGCTTGACCGGTAGCAGGACCTCTTTTTCTGTCTGGTCAGCAGGAGACAAGATGAGGTGTGGTTTCGATTGTTTATCTTGTTTTGGATTGCTAATCGAGCACACCGCTCGATAGATGAGGTGTGGTTTTGAAAATGAAAGGATGTGCTCTTTATGGACCGTTCATAACAGAGTTATGTTTGAAGCTCAAGTTCTTTGGTCCAGCTATCGGATGATATCCTTTTTTATCTGGTGTGGAGTCCCTCCGTGGGATCACGATCAACGAAACCAGCTAATTGAGTCTAAAAGTAAAGCGAGGAAAAGACAAAACGTGTGCATCATTTTTCCTCGCTCCCACCGCGTGTGACTCACCGACATTCCAGACAATGAACAAAGATGTCTGCATCTGCATGCTCGATTTTGTTCGATTTCTTTTAAACAGTAGGCCGTAGCCCTGCGTTAAATTAATAACGCCACAACGGCAAGTACATGGTGCTGAACGAACAGCTTACAGGTTTCAAAGCCACAAGCAAGCAAAGAAATAAACATGGAGTACAGATTGGGCTTCAAGGCCATTGACTGCCGACAAGAACAGAGGGTGTAGACTATGCTGTGAAGACTAGCACACCGCCGGAAGAAGATCAGGCCTTCGTCACCTTCCACCGCGACACCGCCGATGTGGAATCCGCTTCCACCTCCGAAGAAGGCCCCTGCCTTCTCGCCCTGGCTCGTAGGGCGCCGCACCATCGAGAGGTAGAGACGCTCACCCGAGAGCACGGATGCACAACATAGGCCAAGTAGCCCGGGAAGAAAGACTTGAGCACGACCACCTCTGCACGCGAGCTCCACCAACAGCTTCGCCGGCCACCACACCGAAACGCCGGCAAGACACAAGCTTTGGACCAGGTCACCACCGAAGACACGGCAAGAAGATCCACGCCACCGTAGCTCCTCTGTAGCTGCCGCAACAGGCAGACCAAACCGCACACAGGCACCGACCACCTTCCACATACCCAAGGCAGCGCCTCCAAGGAGGAGAACGACGCCAAAGCGCCGCCGCCGCCCAGTCCGAAGGACTTGGGGTTTTCACCCGGGTAAAGGAAAGAGGGGTAAAGGATGTACCTCGACGTAGCCCCCAAGGAGGAAAGCGGCGCCAAAGACGTCGCCGACGCCGGGCCGCCGCCGCCGGCCGGGGATTTCTCCCGGACAGAGCCCCTGCCCCACCACCCCTAGAGAGCTCCAGATCCGGGAGAATCGGAGCCACGGGAGTGGGATCCACGCGTTGCGGAGGCGCCGTCTTCAGATCTGGCAGAGGTCAAACCGGGGTGACCCCCGCGCTGCAACCGCCGTCCACCATCCCCACGCCGCCCGCGCGACCCAGGAGGATGGTCAGCAGCACCGGCGAGCGCCTCCCGCCGCCAGGATCCGCGCCGCCCTCACCCGACGAGGCCGCCGCCCCAGGTGCCGAAGCGCTCCGCCCGAGAGCAGAGCCGCGAGATCCTTGCCGCCACCTTCCTTGGCAGCACGCGCCGGTTTCCGGCGGTCTCCTCTGGCGGCGGCAAGGGGAAGGGAGGCGGAGGAGGAGGGGCTTGGCGGCTAGGGTTTCGTCGCCGCCCGAGTCGCCCCAGAGCGGAGCGACGCGGGGGCCGAGCGAAGCGTCCCTTTTGTTCGATTTCTATGTTAGAACTTTTGCGTTTGATTGATATGTGAAAGGGTTGATGGATGTTGTGACGTGAGAAGCATGACCGGCCGTCACTCTCTCTGATGACTAAGTGTGCACGGGCGAGTTTATTAGTTGTACTACTTGCAGTTTTAAGGTAATAAAGTTCTAGTTAGATTCTCCTCCTGCCGGGTAAAGGGAGCAGATTGTGGTGGAGGTCCCAGGCTGCTCCCCGTCATTAGACAACCTAGAATATTAAACCCAGGAAGAGATCATCTGCTGTAATCTGCATGTAATATTCGGACCGGTGGTATGCACAGCTATTTACACAAAAATGCTCAGAAATGTACATAGCAATGGCCATCTTTGTTTTCTTGACAAGAGCGAGTTAGTTGCATCTAGTACTCCAAGCTCAAAAAGTTGTAATTGGCACATACATACATGTACAAAGTGCAGTTCTAAGAGCATCTCTAACAGAGCCCGTAAATCCCGCCGTAACTGAACTTTTCTGACGGATTTACGGGTTCGAGCCGAAACGCGCGCAGAACAGAGACTGAACTCGCTGTCCGGCCCGGAAAACTTTTTCAGGGGACCGAAAAATTTCACACTCGACCTCTATGAATACAGACTGAAGGGTGGTTTACAGGCCCAAAACTGAATGGATTTCTCACCAGTTCTCCAGCGCTGCCGTCCGTACAACCGCCTCCAGCCGCCGATTGCTGACTGTTTTGCTAAAATTATGCATCGCCGGTCAAACATCCTGTCAGCCCGCTCCAATTTCAATCAAGTCTATGTCAATTCGCGGCGAATCTTGCTAGCTAGGTGCTCCTTGTCGAGGAGGTCGACGGAGCGACGAAATTTACGGGCGTGTAGGTCGCGCGAGGCTGAGCTACCGAGCAATTCGCTGGAACGGCGCGCTGAAACGACGCGTCGCTGTGCGCACGTACAAGCTAGGAGATGCGCAAGGCTGTGGGCATATACGAGCTAGCAGATGCGCGTGCTGTGCGCACGTACGAGCTGATGATTATGTGATTTGCTGCTTCCGCGGGCACGCCTGTACTGCTTTGCTGTTTAGGCGCATGTATTAGCTAATTAGGTGCTTTGTTGCTTGGGCGGCGGCCGCGCGTGGAGATCTAGGCAGTGGCGCAGAAAGATGACTATTTTTCGAATATTCCTTTTTAAGTTTTAGTTTACAGGTCTGCGCTAGCCGTTTTACGACCCGTAAACACGTTTTCGGAAGACTGAATTCGAGTTTTTCGGTTTCTACTTTTACGACCTCTGTTAGAGATGCTCTAAGGATGCAATGGCTTAAGCGGCCCATGCGCAAGCCAAATGGCGAATGGCAACGGCCGAGCAGTAGATATTGATGATGCCGTGCTAGTGCCGGATGTTATCTCCCAAGCGCCTCGTAATTTATGCTCTTTCCGTTTCTAGATATCTGTTGTATAGTTTTTGAAGAAAATTCTAGAATACAGGATTTAGCATGTTGCACCACTTGTTTGCATAATATATTTTAAGATTTAATTAAGTTTCCTTATCTTATGCAAACTATTCTAGTTTCTCACATCAGTTGTCCAAGGGTGTAATCCTATCTAAACCTGATGTAATTTTTTTCTCCATATGGGTCTTTTAAATTCGTGCTAAAAGCAATACATCTTATATCTAGAAACGGAGGGAGTAAGTTTTAGGCGGACTTCATCAACCCGTGCTATACAGACAAGTTTCTTCATTGTTTTGTTCAAAGGTTGATGTGTATTGAGCTCTGTGAGGAACCAGACACTGTTAGTTGCAAACTAATACCATTGGGCGCCTTCTCTCCCTAAAGTACATGTATCAAGACTTGACCAATGGTACTATTAGATATCTACTTAGATATGTGTTGAAAGATCAACTGAAAATAAAGATTTTTATGTGTTTCTTACTGAGAAGAGTACTACTCGCAAAAGAAACTAGTAGGGCGGTAAGAATTATTTTGAGATCGATGAAACAATACTAAATCTTATTATATCATTCATTTCCATTTGCTAAGTTATTCTTCCATATACTCCATGTGACTTTCAATACATCAGATTCAACTAATATTACAAATTTGTTTGGAAATTAGTAAAACCGGTTGCTGAAAAAGATAAAGCATTTTTTTGTGAGAGAGTCTGTGATTTACTCTCCCCTATGTGGTATGGTTCGATCATAATGATTTTGGTTTTATAAATCAAAAGAATCCTTCTCTTTGGCTTTGCGTTGAATCTGTATGTGGTTCCACCTACAGCCAGATGAAGAGCGAGCGGCTATGGGATTCATTTTTTTTTTTTTTGGATTCAAGGGCTCTTGGGAACATCTAGAACTTTTATAGTGACTCATCTGTCCCCACAAGTCCGTAAACCTGACCTATGGTCAAATCCATCATACTTATATGGCAAGAGTATGAGTCAATCCTATCATCCACTTTCGGACTCCTGAGATGCAGATTTTAGACTTCGGTAATCATGGGCCACCGGTCGCATATGAACTCATAATTTCTCGTGTAATAGGTCTAAGTTCATCCGCTGAAATTTTTTGACAACTTTCATGATGTAGCTTTTTCCATTTGATGTAATCTTGGTATATTTTGGGCGATTTTTAATAACAGTTTTGCAGAGACATGTTGCGAGAAACTTCGGATTTCACACCAATTGGTGACTACTTTGTGATTTCCATGTAATCATGTACACCAAAATGCAAAACAAGAAATTGTGCATTTTTACAACTATTAGCAGTTTATTACCGTTCAAGAATGAGTCTTTATTTTTCGAGATACTTTACACTGACGAAGACAAAACTATTATGTCATCCCTGTTACCCACCGTATCGCTTAGTACTATTTATGTTCATGTGACTACTATTTTAGTATGGCGCTTGTCTCAAATCAATGATGAACATTGTAATAGCGAGAGGGCTCAAAGTGTATCTCTCCATCTCCTTAGGAGAAATTTAGAGTCTTGGCATCACTAGAAGAAAGGCAAATTTTCCGGTATACCTAAAAGCCACCTTTATAGTTATTTGGTTATAGAGTAACGTTTGGTGACCTCATGGCAGCAATTCTTTATCAAGGGCTATGTTATTTTTATGGTTGAACAAAACTACTAAATCATAATACTTGTCGTGAGTAAATACCAACAATTTTTTAATGGTTTGTTACACACATTATCAACGGGGTCCATCCAACACCATTGATTACCCCAACACTGTTCTTCTCCCCAAATACAACAAAGGAGGAGATGTTGTTAGGAAGAGAGAGAGAGAGAGAGAGAGAGAGAGAGAGAGAGAGAGAGAGAGAGAGCGAAAAATATAGGAAGGGGAGACAAGGGTGACTGATCAGTAGGATCGATCCTCCATCTGAACCATATTATTATATTTTATAAAAAAATCTTTTGCCCCCCAAAAAACAAAAGAAATTTTTTAATTTTAATTTGCATAAACAATTCTACACACTACAAACTTAGCTCAAATTTAAATTGAAGATTACTTTCACCACAGTGCCCTTATAAGTTTGAGACAAAGGCAGCACAAACTTGTCCGTACTAGGCCCATTTGAGATTTTCAAAACCAATTGTCGAATCATTTCATATTTACTGTGTATGAGAAAATTACCTACAAGCCTTTCATGTAAATCAAATATTTGATGCACTACATATTAAATTTCATATGATAAATTTGATAAAACTGGGGTGCAAAAGTAGATCAAAGTAGTGAATACAATTTTGAAATAAAACAAAAAATACGCACAATTTTCATGTCCATTTTTTATATACGAAATTGTAGCATAATGTGTACATTTACTTGATATATGCCTACTCAACTTGATCATTTTCTTTGTTATTCTATTTACAATGATTTTTTATTTAACTATGCAGAGGTCTAGACAATGTGTTCCAACGCACAATACCTCCTCCGCTGGGCCTTCCTAATGACGCACTCTATTCGTTGGTGAAAGAGTGTACTTTTTTTGGGATGGTGATACTATCTCAAACTCTAACCGAGTTTACGCAAAGAATTAACAATATTATTAAATCTAATAGCAATATGTTGAAAATATATTTTACCATGAATCTAATGATACTAAATTTGGTGGCATACATGTGGATGATATTTTGATTAAATACGGTCAAACTTAAAAAGTTTAGCTTTCAAAAAATATTGAAAGAACACTCTTTCATTAACTGGGCAAGTACTACTAAACTATAAAATAATTTGTCCCACTCAGCAACGTCAGAAGCAGCGGTGAAGCCAGGAGGGTTGAACGGTGGGGGGGGACCCACCCTAAAATTTGGCCTAGCTGATATATGACTTCTATAGAATATAAGAAAAAACTCCATCCTAATTTATGTCTATACACCCTAGCAAAATAGGCTGGATTCGCCAGTAAACACAAGGATCTAAGGCCATGTTCCGCGGCATCAAACTTCTTAGTAATACTTACTGCCCGAAAAAACCTCCATAAGAGTTCCACAATTTATTTTGATATATAATGGAAAATTTATTTTGATATATAATGGAAAATTAGATTTCTATGGAGGAAGTAGGTGAGCCAGAGATCGGCGTCGCCGCGGTTCTCGAGCGGCAAGCGTGCCTGCCAGAGCACTGCATCGTCCCGGCAGTGTTTGCGGACCATTGGGAGGGAGGGCGCCACGCTGTTGAAGACCACATCGTTTCTGTGCTGCCAGTGGCACGGGAAGCGCATGGTCGATGCCATGGCAGGGGGAGTCGATTGGGGCAGTGCATAGACCACTTGTTATTAGCTAAAACATATTGGGAGAAATTTTCTGAGTTCTTTTCCATTCATTTCGGAGAAGATTTCAATTCAATTGCCAAGTTTTGGGTAGAAAATAAAAAACATGCAGTTTTAAAGTTAGTTTGTGCAGCTACTGTATGGTGTATATGGAGGTTTAAAAATGGCATGATCTTTAGGGTGCAACCTTTTTTAAACTTGCATCAGTGGGAATGGTGCTCAATTCAGTAAAAAGGTGGCGAATTATTTTTAACGAAAGCACGTTGATGGTCGTGGACAATTTCTGTAGCATTGTGTTCCCCAACTCCTGAAGAAGAACTCTGAACTGACAAGTGGCTAGTGGATCCTCCTTGCCTGCCAAGCCCTCTGTAAGCTTTTTGCGTTCCCCTGGCCAGTGGATGCACCCTGGGTTTTGTACATATTCTTTTAGTTTATGGTGCCACTTGTTTTTCATTTTTTTCCAGTTTTTAGATGCCTTTTGTTTCTCAGTTTCTCACACATGCTGTATGCATGCTGTAAAACATCAGTCTTCGCGCGGATTTCGTTGATTTATTAATGGAACCGGAGATGGCCCCCTATCTACCTATCTATCTATCTATTATATACTAAAAGTAAAATACGGAACTAAAATAGAGACACCACATTAATACACACCACTTAAATTATTATAATTGTTAGATATAAAACATGTGGCTAGGATTTAACAAAATATTAAGAGTTACGTAACTGCATTATCCCGCTTGACACACGATCAATTCTAAAAGGTGTGAGCGCTAAACAAAAAGTGATAGTACGAAGTTGTATGGAAACAGGACTCGTGATAAAAAAGAAACTCATTGATTCGCGATTAGAAAAAGCTACGGCATTCACTCCATGATTGAGTATACATGGAAAGGCAAAAAACAAGAAACCTATCCCGTGTGAATAGGATAGAGTTCCTTTTAAATATTAAACGTACACAACTATCTATAAATAAACTCCGTATAAACAGGCAAGTGTGTTTTGAAAGAAAAAAAAAGTAATTATATACTAAAAGCAAAATACAGAACTAAAATAGAGACACCACATTAATCCACACCACTTATATTATTATAATTGTTAGATACTCCCTCCGTTCCTTTCTATAGTGCCTATAGATTTTTGGCATTAATTTGTTTCAGAATATAAGGTTGTAGCTTGGCTCTTTTTCAATAACCCCCTCTAAATGCGTGAAAAACATCCATACAAAAAGAAAACAATTAATTGAGATTCCTAATGAATGACCCCAACGATTTCTTAAATTTAGGAAGCAATGTTTTTATTTCCTTAATATAACCTGGCTGCACATATATGGAGAGTCAACCAGAGAGATTTGTGGGATTTGTTATGTTGATTTAGGAAGTTACCGATTTTCCTCATTTTATTCTGATCTAAAATCGTTAATCTAGGGGGTCTTGTGTAAAGAACACTCTTGTGCTAATTTCCATGCCAAAAAACTATAGGTACTATAGAATGGAATGGAGGGAGTATAAAACATGTGCCTAGGATTTAACAAAATATTAAGAGTTACGTAACTGCATTATCCCACTTGACACGATCAATTCTAAATGGTGTGACCGCTAAACAAAAAGCGATAGTGCGAAGTTGTATGGAAACAGGACTCGTGATAAAAAAAGAAACTCATTGATTCGCGATTAGAAAAAGTGATGAGGACATCCCTACCTCACTACTACCTCCGTCATTACCAACTGAAGATGAACCTGCTGTGAAGCTCAAGTCCAATGAAGTCAGGATTGGACCAATGACACGAGCTCGTGCGAAGCTACTTGAACAACAGGTGAACTTGTTCCTAAACGATACTTTGATTGATGAGAACTTTATACTGCCTAAGTCCTATTACTTATGTATCATCAGGTATCAAGAGGAGACGAGCATCGCACGAGGAGAGGAGCAGCTGGACATGAAGACGGACGTCAAGATGGCCGTAAAGCTGGACATGGAGCTGGACATGAAGATATCTCATGGACGCGCGAGGGAGGAGCGGGAGGCATGCGCGAGAGGAGAAGAAGAAGTCCAGGCCGGTCCAGAACCCGGTCAGACCGGCCCCAGACCGGCCAGCCCGGTCCGGCCCGGTCGACCGGCCGCTAACCGGACGACAACCGGACGAAGCCCCTCGTACCGGACGAAACCGGAACCGCAGTTTCGGTCCTCAGCCAGTTGACCGGACCACAGACCGGACCATCCGGTCCACAGCCCGGTTGACCGGCCGCCAACCGGGCCGGCCGGTCCACAGCCCGGTCGACCGGATCCCGACCGGACGCGTCCGAGTCTGTCTCGACCAGATCTATTCTGGGTCGGTTATTCTTGTATCTTTTCGACCAGAACTCGTCCCGGACGCCTATATAAGTGCCCAGGACGCCCCCTAGCTGCTTAGACCACGTTTAAGATAAAACCTAGTTCTTAGTTGTTTGCTCTGCAAAACTATTGAATTCCTACACCATATTGCTTGGATATTGTGTAGATCCTGTTCAAGTCTTGGGTCTGCTGTTCCATTGGGAATTAGACGGTTGCAACTTACCGCTTCGTGGTCGGCGGCTACGTGCGCAAGTGTGTGGAGTTGCGAATATCTTGCAGGGTTGAGAGCTGTTGCATTGGCGACAGGGACCAATCGAGAGATCTCGTTGCGTCATACAAGTTATCATCCACTTCATCGTCGTGTATCTCCGCTGCCATCACCCGTGATCATCATCACCACCGTTGCTTACTGAGAAGATCGGGCCACCCCTTATCATCTTGGTATCAGATTTCCAGTTTTCCTCGGTAAGCCATCCACAATCCACCCCATAGTTGAGTTGTGAGTGTTTTCCTATCCAGAAAAAGCCAAAAATATTTAGGGTTAGGGTTTGCCATAGCCATAGCTTGCACTAATTTCGAGTTTTAGTTGCTTTTCGTAGTTGTTTTTGCGTAACTTTATCTTTCTTCTAGTAGAATTGTTAGGGTTTGTGTTTTCTCTATTATCTAGTTTATCTTCTAGTGTCGGTTTTGTTACTCCGAGTCCACATAGCGTACGGTGTGCTTGTTCCCAACCATAGACACAGCCTTTCGATATACGTGACTAGGAACTTCCCCGAAGAGACTAGTTTTACCGCTCGACAGGCTGCTCATTAGGGTTTGGTGTTTTGCATATCTTGATTGGCCGTGTTATCAAGGAGTTGAGTCATAAAATCAAAAAAAAAAAGAGAAAATTGAAAATAAGCAAAAAGAGCTACATAGCTGCGTGTGTTACATTAAGAAAATACAAAAAGAAAAGTGTGTGCTAGTTGAAATCAAGTGAAAGGCCTAAGTTTTCTTTACTGCATCCGTAGTTGAGCAATCTTGTGCCTGTCTCATTGAGCTTTGCTAGCGTCTCTCTTGTGCATTGCAACCTTTCCTCCATATAGTTGCATTGCCCCATTATATCGCCTTGCGTGAGTATCTTTGGTTGTCTACGGTCAGCGCTAGAGCTTGTTATTGGTGCAAATAGGTAGCCTACCTACAGCCCCACATATACCCTGCTTTGTCGTGTGATTGTTCTTATACCCTTGATATTCGCTTCGCTACATCCGTGCACTAGTTGTTACTACAAGTGGTAAGCAACACTAATTTACTTTGGAACGGTAAGATTTCCTTTTCTTATCAGTTTTGAGTGAGTTGTGAGAGTACCACCATATATTTTTGATTTAGTGCACTAACCTACTAATCATGTCTGCTAGTGATAATAAGATTGTTAACCAGGAAAACAAGAATTCGGCAGATATCATCACATGGAGGGAGTATGAAGCTCTTCGTAATGAGATGCGACGTGAATTCCACACTAACGATGATGAGCTTAAGAGTACAGTTGATGAGATCAAACAAACGCTGGATGCTACTAATGTCACTGTCACTGGATTGTCTGATCAAATGACGGATATACAGCGCAATATTGCGGATATGCGTCTCGCTATTGAGAATTTGACTGTACTACTACAACAACAACAAGAAGATGATGAAGATCCTGAACTTGAAGATGACGCACACAATGCTCGTGGTGCGCCTCGTGGTCATCGTCCTCGTGGCTGGGTTCCACTTGGCCGCAATGGTCGTGGACAAGATGAAGAAGATGGATTGGGTAAGCCTAAGTTTTCCATACCCAAGTTTGAAGGAGGAGCTGATGTTGAAGAATACCTCACTTGGGAGCTCAAGATTGAGAAATTATGGAGCCTACATCCACACTACTCTGAAGATAGGAAGATCAAGCTTGCGTCTTCTGAATTTGATGGTTACGCATTGCGTTGGTGGGATTCTTTGGTTCGTAACCGCGATGAAGATGGTGCACAGCCTATCCGTACATGGCGTGCTATGAAAGAGGCCATGACTTCTCGTTTTGTGCCTACAAATTATATGCGGAACATATTTGATAAGCTAACACTATTGAGGCAAGGTGTGAAGACTGTTGATGAGTACTACATGGAGATGGAGATGCTTATGCAGCGTGGTCGTGTCCGTGAGTCTCTAGAGATGACAATGCAGCGTTTTCTCAACGGATTGAAGTATGATGTTAAAGGCATTGTTCGTCATTACACCTACACCAATATGAATCAATTGTTACATCATGCAAGAGAAGCTGAATCACAGTTGGCTGAAGAAGCAAAGGTTAAAGGACGTGCTACGGGAGCTGGGCGTTTTACACCCCGCGCGCCTTCTACAGCGCCGGCGCCTTCGACGCGCTCGCTCCTTACTCTACTCCGCCTAGCAAACCGGTCTCCAATGTATCTAATGCAAAGAAGTCCGAATCTGCGGCAAGTACGAGTGGTTCTGGTGCGTCTACAACGCGCAACCGTGATATGCTTTGCCATACATGTGGTGGCAAGGGTCACTTCAAGAGAGATTGTCCTAACCGCAAAGTCATGTTTATCAATGAGGACAATGAATATGAGACTGGAGATGATGTTGATCCAAATGCTCCAGACAATGATGACTATGACACTGATGGTGAAGATGCATATCCTTCTGATGCTCGCACCATTGTTGTGTCGCAGCGTGCTCTTAATGTGTTGCCTAGTGCATCTACTCAGCGCTGCAATTTGTTCCAAACCAAAGCTTTAGTTGGTCCTGACAAGGCTTGCAAGGTCATTATTGATGGCGGGAGTTGCCGCAATTTAGCAAGCAAGGAGTTATGTACCAAGCTGAAGTTGAAGTATCTACCGCACCCGCATCCATATTATATTCAGTGGTTAAGCGACAATGGTGAGATGAAGGTAAACCACATGGTGCGTGTTGAGTTTGCGATTGGACCGTATAAGGATTGCATTGATTTTGATGTGGTTCCTATGACGGTTTGTCACCTCTTATTGGGTCGGCCTTGGCTCTATGACCGTTCTGTGCAACACAATGGCCGTGCCAATACATATCACTTGGAGTACAAGGGCAAGAAAATTAACTTACAGCCTATGTCACCACAACAAATTGTCAATGAGTCTCGTCAGAAGATCGAAGTGAATTTGGAGGATGCACCTCTAGATAGGCGAGAGAATTGTAATGTCGTGAGTGATATAACGAAAAGTGAGAGAGTGAATTCCTTAGTCTCATTAGCCACCAAAGAAGACATGAGAGAATTTAGTGAGGATCCTACGGCCATGCCTCTTGTGCTTTTGTACAGGGGTACGGTTTTGGTTTCTAACGACATGACCCCTCTTCCTCTTGGTGTTTCTAATGTTTTGCAGGAATTCGGTGATGTCTACGTTCCCCCTCCTTTCCTGTAGACAGTGTTGGGCCTCCAAGAGCAGAGGTTTGTAGAACAGCAGCAAGTTTTCCCTTAAGTGGATCACCCAAGGTTTATCGAACTCAGGGAGGAAGAGGTCAAAGATATCCCTCTCATGCAACCACAACCACAAAGCAAGAAGTCTCTTGTGTCCCCAACACACCAAATAGGTGCACTAGTTCGGCGAAGAGATAGTGAAATACAAGTGGTATGAATGAATATGAGCAGTAGTAACGTGAGAAAATAGCTTGCTGGCGTGTAGTTGATGGTGGTAGTATTGCAGCAGTAGTAACACAGTAAAACAGTAAACAAGCAGCGATAGCGATATTTAGGAACAAGGCCTAGGGATTACACTTTCACTAGTGGACACTCTCAACATTGATCACATAACAGAATAGATAAATGCATACTCTACACTTTTGTTGGATGATGAACATATTGCGTAGGATTACACGAACCCTCAATGCCGGAGTTAACAAGCTCCACAATAATGCTCATATTTTAGTAACCTTTAGTGTAAGATAGATCAAAAGACTAAACCAAGTACTAGCATAGCATGCACTGTCACCTTCATGCATATGTAGGAGGAATAGATCACATCAATATTATCATAGCAATAGTTAACTTTGCAATCTACAAGAGATAATGATCATAGCATAAACCAAGTACTAACACGGTGCACACACTGTCACCTTTGCACACATGCAGGAGGAATAAAACTACTTTAATAACTTTGCTAGAGTAGCACATAGATAAATTGTGATACAATGCACATTGCAATCATAAAGAGATATAAATAAGCACTTCACTACGCTCTTCATACAGTGAATAAGTACTTCGTGAAATATAGCCTAAGAGACCCACACGGTGCACACACTGTCACCTTTACACACGTGGGACAAGGAGTCTCCGGAGATCACATAAGTAAAACCCACTTGACTAGCATAATGACATCTAGATTACAAGCATCATCATATGAATCTCAATCATGTAAGGCAGCTCATGAGATTATTGTATTGAACTACATAGGAGAGAGATGAACCACATAGCTACCGGTACAGCCCGAGCCTCGATGGAGAACTACTCCCTCCTCATGGGAGCAGCAGCGGTGATGAAGATGGCGGTGGAGATGGCAGCGGTGTCGATGGAGAAGCCTTCCGGGGCACTTCCCCGCTCCGGCAGGGTGCCGAACAGGACTCTGTCCCCGGATCTTGGCTTCGCGATGGCGGCGGCTCGGAACTTTTCTCGTATCGTGGCTTTCTCCGTAAGGGTTTCGAGGGGCTTTATATAGGCGAAAGGGCAGCGTCGGAGGGCGAAGGGGCGACCACACCATAGGGTGGCGCGGGCCCAGCCCTGGCCGCGCCACCCTATCATCTGGGCCCAGGGCTCTCCTCTGGTGGCTCTCGGGTGTTCTGGATGCTTCCGGGCAAAATAGAAACATGGGCGTTGATTTCGTCCAATTCCGAGAATATTTCGTTACTAGGATTTCTGAAACCAAAAACAGCAGAAAACAGGAACTGGCACTTCGGCATCTTGTTAATAGGTTAGTTCCAGAAAATGCACGAATATGACATAAAGTGTGCATAAAACATGTAGGTATCATCAATAAAGTAGCATGGAACATAAGAAATTATCGATACGTTGGAGACGTATCAGCATCCCCAAGCTTAGTTCTGCTCGTCCCGAGCAGGTAAAACGATAACAAAGATAATTTCTGAAGTGACATGCCATCATAATCTTGATCATACTATTTGTAAACATATGTAATGAATGCAGCGATCAAAACAATGGTAATGACATGAGTAAACAAGTGAATCATAAAGCAAAGACTTTTCATGAATAGTACTTCAAGACAAGCATCAATAAGTCTTGCATAAGAGTTAACTCATAAAGCAATAAATCAAAGTAAAGGTATTGAAGCAACACAAAGGAAGATTAAGTTTCAGCGGTTGCTTTCAACTTATAACATGTATATCTCATGGATATTGTCAACATAAAGTAATATAACAAGTGCAATATGCAAGTATGTAGGAATCAATGCACAGTTCACACAAGTGTTTGCTTCTTAAGGTGGAGAGAGGTAGGTAAACTGACTCAACATAAAAGTAAAAGAATGGTCCTTCAAAGAGGAAAGCATCGATTGCTGTATTTGTGCTAGAGCTTTTATTTTGAAAACATGAAACAATTTTGTCAACGGTAGTAATAAAGCATATGAGTTATGTAAATTATATCTTACAAGTTGCAAGCCTCATGCATAGTATACTAATAGTGCCCGCACCTCGTCCTACTTAGCTTGGACTACCGGATCTTTGCATGCCATGTTTCAACCAAGTGTCACAAAGGGGTACCTCCATGCCGCCTGTACAAAGGTCTAAGGAGAATGCTCGCATTTTGGATTTCTCGCTTTTGATTATTCTCAACTTAGACATCCATACCGGGACAACATGGACAACAGATAATGGACTCCTCTTAAATGCATAAGCATGTAGCAATGATTATTATTCTCATATGAGATTGAGGATATATGTCCAAACTGAAACTTCCACCATGATTCATGGCTTTAGTTAGCGGCCCAATGTTCTTCTCTAACAATTTTGCATGCTCCAACCACTAAAATGATAGATCCTTCAGACAAGACGGACATGCATAGCAACTCACATGATATTCAACAATAGTTGATGGCGTTCCCCGAAGCATGGTTATCGCACAACAAGCAACTTAATAAGAGATAAAGTGCATAAGTACATATTCAATACTACGATAGTTTTTAAGGCTATTTTGTCCCATGAGCTATATATTGCAAAGGTGAATGATGGAATTTTAAAGGTAGCACTCAAGCAATTTACTTTGGAATGGCGGAGAAATACCATGTAGTAGGTAGGTATGGTGGACACAAATGGCATAGTAGTTGGCTCAAGGATTTTGGATGCATGAGAAGTATTCCCTCTCGATACAAGGTTTAGGCTAGCAAGGTTATTTGAAGCAAACTCAAGGATGAACAGGTGCAGCAAAACTCACATAAAAGACATATTGTAAACATTATAAGACTCTACACCGTCTTCCTTGTTGTTCAAAACTCAATACTAGATATTATCTAGACCTTAGAGAGACCAAATATGCAAATCAAATTTTAGCATGCTCTATGTATTTCTTCATTAATGGGTGCAAAGCATATGATGCAAGAGCTTAAACATGAGCACAACAATTGCCAAGTATCACATTATCCAAGACATTTTAGAATTACTACATGTAGCATTTTCCAATTCCAACCATATAACAATTTAACGAAGAAGAAACTTCGCCTTGAACATTATGAGTAAAGCCTAAGGACACATGTGTCCATATGCAACAGCGGAGCGTGTCTCTCTCCCACAAAGTGAATGCTAGGATCCATCTTATTCAAAAAAACAAAAACGAAAACAAAAACAAACCGACGCTCCAAGTAAAGAACACAAGATGTGATTGAATAAAAATATAGTTTCAGGGGAGGAACCTGATGATGTTGTCGATGAAGAAGGGGATGCCTTGGGCATCCCCAAGCTTAGACGCTTGAGTCTTCTTAAAATATGCAGGGGTGAACCACGGGGCATCCCCAAGCTTAGAGCTTTCACTCCTCTTGATCATAGTATATCATACTCCTCTCTTGACCCTTGAAAACTTCCTTCACACCAAACTTCAAGCAAACTCATTAGAGGGTTAGTGCACAATTAATAATTCACACATTCAAGGTGACACAATCATTATTTTCACTTCTGGACATTGCATAATGCTACTGGACATTAATGGATCAAAGAAATAAATCCAACATAGCAAAAGAGGCAATGCGAAATAAAAGGCAGAATCTGTCAAAAACAGAACAGTCCGTAAAGACGAATTTAAAGCTGGCACCAGACTTGCTCAAATGGAAAAACTCAAAACTAATGAAAGCTGCGTACATATCTGAGGATCACGCTCGTAAATTGGCAGATTTTTTCGAATTTTCTACAGAGAACTGTGCCCAGATTCGTGACAGACAGCAATGCTGTTTCTGCGCAGCGATCCTAAATATAACATCAACTTTGACATAGAAACTTTACTTGGCACAAAAACATGATAAGGAGAGGTTGCTACAGTATTAAACAACTTCCAAGACTCAAATATAAAACAAAGTACTGTAGTAAAAAACACATGGGTTATCTCCCAAGAAGTTCTTTCTTTATAGCCATTAAGATGGGCTCAGCAGTTTTAATGATGCACTCGCAAGAAATAGAAGTTGAAGCAAAAGAGAGCATCAAGAGGCAAATTCAAAACACATTTAAGTCTAACATGCTTCCTATGCATAGGAATCTTGTGAATAAACAAGTTCATGAAGAGCAAAGTAACAAGCATAGGAAGATAAAACAAGTGTAGCTTCAAAAATTTCAGCACATAGAGAGGTGTTTTAGTAACATGAAAATTTCTACAACCATATTTTCCTCTCTCATAATAACTTTCAGTAGCATCATGAGCAAACTCAACAATATAACTATCACATAAAGCATTCTTATCATGAGTCTCATGCATAAAATAATTACTACTCCCAACATAAGCATAATCAATTTTATTAGTTGTAGTGGGAGCAAATTCAACAAAGTAGCTATCAAATATAGGAGGTATATTGTAATCATAATCAAATTTATCCTCCATAACAGGTGGTAACAAAAGACTACTATCATTATAATCATCATAAATGGGAGGCAAAGTATCATCAAAGTAAATTTTCTCCTCAATGCTTGGGGGACTAAAAATATCATGCTCATCAAAGCCAGCTTCCCCAAGCTTAGAATTTTCCATATCATTAGCAACAATAGTGTTCAAGGCATTCATATTAATATGTTCCATGGGTTTTTTAATTTTCGCATCAAACCATCCATGTCTTAAATCAGGAAATAGAATAAGAAGCTCATTGTTGTCCATTATGCCTAACTAGTGTAAACAAGAAACAAAATGTCGTAATTGCAGAGTCTAAAGGAAATAGCTTCGAGCACACACACAATGGCGCCAGAAAAGTACTGTTACCTGGAACCGGAGTATGAGTGCCTTTTACCTTTCCTCCCCGGCAACGGCGCCAGAAAAGTGCTTGATGTCTACGTTCCCCCTCCTTTCCTGTAGACAGTGTTGGGCCTCCAAGAGCAGAGGTTTGTAGAACAGCAGCAAATTTTCCCTTAAGTGGATCACCCAAGGTTTATCGAACTCAGGGAGGAAGAGGTCAAAGATATCCCTCTCATGCAACCCTGCAACCACAAAGCAAGAAGTCTCTTGTGTCCCCAACACACCAAATAGGTGCACTAGTTCGGCGAAGAGATAGTGAAATACAAGTGGTATGAATGAATATGAGCAGTAGCAACGGTGCCAGAAAATAGCTTGCTGGCGTGTAGTTGATGGTGGTAGTATTGCAGCATAGTAACACAGTAAAACAGTAAACAAGCAGCGATAGCAGTATTTAGGAACAAGGCCTAGGGATTACACTTTCACTAGTGGACACTCTCAACATTGATCACATAACAGAATAGATAAATGCATACTCTACACTTTTGTTGGATGATGAACATATTGCGTAGGATTACACGAACCCTCAATGCCGGAGTTAACAAGCTCCACAATAATGCTCATATTTTAGTAACCTTTAGTGTAAGATAGATCAAAAGACTAAACCAAGTACTAGCATAGCATGCACACTGTCACCTTCATGCATATGTAGGAGGAATAGATCACATCAATATTATCATAGCAATAGTTAACTTCGCAATCTACAAGAGATCATGATCATAGCATAAACCAAGTACTAACACGGTGCACACACTGTCACCTTTGCACACATGCAGGAGGAATAAAACTACTTTAATAACTTTGCTAGAGTAGCACATAGATAAATTGTGATACAATGCACATTGCAATCATAAAGAGATATAAATAAGCACTTCACTACGCTCTTCATAACAGTGAATAAGTACTTCGTGAAATATAGCCTAAGAGACCCACACGGTGCACACACTGTCACCTTTACACACGTGGGACAAGGAGTCTCCGGAGATCACATAAGTAAAACCCACTTGACTAGCATAATGACATCTAGATTACAAGCATCATCATATGAATCTCAATCATGTAAGGCAGCTCATGAGATTATTGTATTGAACTACATAGGAGAGAGATGAACCACATAGCTACCGGTACAGCCCCGAGCCTCGATGGAGAACTACTCCCTCCTCATGGGAGCAGCAGCGGTGATGAAGATGGCGGTGGAGATGGCAGCGGTGTCGATGGAGAAGCCTTCCGGGGCACTTCCCCGCTCCGGCAGGTGCCGGAACAGAGACTCCGTCCCCAGATCTTGGCTTCGATGGCGGCGGCTCGGAACTTTTCTCGTACCGTGGCTTTCTCCGTAAGGGTTTTCGATGCAGGGGCTTTATATAGGCGAAAGGGCAGCGTCGAGAGGGGCGAAGGGGCGACCACACCATAGGGTGGCGCGGCCCAGCCCGGCCGCGCCACTATCATCCGGGCCCACCACTCTCCTCGTGGCTCTCGGGTGTTGGATGCTTCCGGGCAAAATAGGAACATGGGCGTTGATTTCGTCCAATTCGAGAATATTTCGTTACTAGGATTTCTGAAACCAAAAACGCAGAAAACAACTGGCACTTCGGCATCTTGTTAATAGGTTAGTTCCAGAAAATGCACGAATATGACATAAAGTGTGCATAAAACATGTAGGTATCATCAATAAAGTAGCATGGAACAGAAGAAATTATCGATACGTTGGAGACGTATCATTCGGCGACGTGTTTCCGGAGGAGGTACCCGCAGGATTACCACCATTGCGAGGTATTGAGCATCAAATTGACTTGATTCCCGGAGCATCGCTGCCCAATAGGGCGCCATATCGCACTAATCCCGAAGAGACGAAGGAGATACAGAAGCAAGTACAAGCGCTACTCGACAAAGGTTATATTCGCATAAGCCTTAGTCCTTGTGCTGTTCCTGTTATTCTAGTTCCTAAGAAAGATGGTACTTGGCGTATGTGCGTAGATTGTAGAGCTATAAACAACATTACTATTCGATATCGTCATCCTATTCCCGTTTAGAGGATATGCTAGATGAATTGAGTGGTGCTGCTGTGTTCTCTAAAATTGATTTGCGTAGTGGCTATCATCAAATTAGGATGAAAGAAGGGGATGAGTGGAAAACAGCCTTTAAAACAAAATTTGGTTTATATGAGTGGTTAGTCATGCCTTTTGGTTTAACTAATGCACCTAGCACTTTCATGAGACTGATGAACCATGTTTTGCGTGAATTTATTGGCAAATTTGTGGTTGTGTATTTTGATGACATATTAATCTACAGCCGCAATGAATCTGATCATACTATACATATTCGACATGTTTTGCAAGTGTTGCGTGATAATCAACTCTATGGTAATCTTGAGAAGTGCACATTTTGCAAAGATAAGGTCATATTTCTGGGTTATGTTGTCTCTAAGCATGGAGTAGAAGTAGATGTCTAAAATTGAAGCTATTCAAAATTGGCCTACTCCCATGAATGTGAGTCAAGTAAGAAGTTTTCATGGTCTAGCTGGGTTTTATCGCAGATTTGTGCCCAACTTTAGTACTATTGCTGCACCTTTGAATGATTTGACTAAAAAGGGTGTTGTCTTTGAGTGGGGCGCAGCCCAAGATCATGCATTTGATGAACTGAAACGATTGTTAACTTCTGCACCGTTGCTTGCACTTCCTGATTTCAATAAGCAATTTGAGATTGAATGTGATGCTAGTGGTATTGGAATTGGTGGTGTGTTGATGCAAGAGGGTCGCCCAATTGCATATTTTTCTGAGAAACTTTCTGGTGCTAAGTTGAACTATCCTATCTATGATAAAGAATTGTATGCTTTAATTAGAGTTCTTGAGGTTTGGCAACATTATTTATGGCCAAAAGAATTTATCATACATTCTGATCATGAAGCTTTAAAATACTGAAAGCCCAATCTACTTTGCATAAGCGTCTAGCTAAGTGGGTTGAGTTCATTGAGTCTTTTCCATACATTATTAAGCATAAGAAGGGAAAAGATAATATTGTTGCTGATGCTCTATCTAGGAAGAATATGCTATTAACTCAACTTGATGTTAAAATTCCTGGTTTAGAGATACTATGTGATTTGTATGCCACTGATCATGATTTTGCTGAACCATATCGCTTATGTGCTCTTGGTAAAGCATGGGAAAAATATCACATACATGATGGGTTCTTGTTTAGGGCTAACAAACTATGTGTTCCAGAATCGTCTGTGCGTTTGCTCTTATTGCAGGAATCACATGCTGGAGGTTTGATGGGTCACTTTGGGCGTGAGAAGACGCTACTCATGCTAGCTGACCACTTTTATTGGCCAAAGATGAGGCGGGATGTGGATAGATATGTGCGAAGATGCATTACTTGCAACAAGTCCAAGTCCAAGCTGAAGCCTCACGGTTTGTATACTCCTTTACCGGCACCTACTACACCATGGGAGGATATTAGTATGGATTTTGTGTTGGGTTTGCCGCGTACTAAAAGAGGCCATGATTCTATATTTGTGGTAGTGGATAGATTCTCTAAGATGTCACATTTTATTGCCTGCCACAAGAGCGACGATGCGTCATATTGCTAACCTGTTTTTCAGGGAGATTGTACGTCTACATGGAGTCCCGAAGACTATTGTTTCTGATCGTGACGTGAAGTTTATGAGCTACTTCTGGAAGACGCTTTGGAGAAAGCTGGGGACGAAGCTGCTGTTCAGCACTACTTGTCATCCCCAAACTGATGGTCAAACTGAAGTGGTGAATAGAACATTGTCACAACTGTTGAGATCCATGATCAAGAAGAACCTGAAGGAGTGGGAAGAGTGTTTGCCGCATGTGGAGTTTGCTTACAACAGGGCGGTACATTCTACCACGGAGCTATGTCCTTTTGAGGTGGTGTATGGTTTCAAACCCATTACTCCACTTGACTTGTTGCCTTTGCCCATACATGAGAGAGTTAATATGGAGGCATCAAAGAGGGCAGATTATGTGAAGAAGATTCATGAGAAGACTAAAGAGTTGATTGAGAAGAAAGGCAAGAGCAATGCTGCAAGGATGAATAAGAAGCGCAAAGAGATGTTGTTCAAGCCTGGTGATTTGGTCTGGGTACATTTTCGCAAGGATAGGTTCCCAAAGCTGAGGAAGTCTAAGTTGAAGCCTCGTGGTGATGGTCCTTACAAGGTGCTTGCCAAGATCAATGATAATGCATACTCGATAGATCTTCCAGAGGATGAGTTTGGTGTCAGTAATTCTTTCAATGTTGCTGATTTGACATCATATGACGGAGAAGACCTTGGAGCGTCGGGGTCGACGCCTTTTGAAGGGGGGGGGAGATGATGAGGACATCCCTACCTCACTACTACCTCCGTCATTACCAAGTGAAGATGAACCTGTTGTGAAGCTCAAGTCCAATGAAGTCGATTGGACCAATGACACGAGCTCGTGCGAAGCTACTTAAACAACAGGTGAACTTGTTCCTAAACGATACTTTGATTGATGAGAACTTTATACTGCCTAAGTCCTATTACTTATGTATCATCAGGTATCAAGAGGAGACGAGCATCGCACGAGGAGAGGAGCAGCTGTTATCACCAGAATTTGACCAAGTCAGAGGTGGGCCGCGATCAAGATGGACTTGAAGATATATTCGTGGAGATACATTGTGAACCGGCCTCGTGTATCAAATTTGGGCTAGTTGGCCCGTGTATCTTTATATAGTAGGTTACGTAGAGGTTAGATGTTATCTCGTGCACGGTTTAGTGCACGCCCACATTAGAAAGTCCCCTGGACTATAAATATGTACCTAGGGTTTATGGAATAAACAACAACCAACGTTCAACACAAACCAATCTCGGCGCATCGCCAACTCCTTCGTCTCGAGGGTTCCTCCGGTAAGCATCATGCTGCCTAGATCGCATCTCGCGATCTAGGCAGCACAAGCCTGCCTAGTTGTTCATGCGTTGCTCGTACTGAAGCCTTTTTATGGCGAGCAACGTAGTTATCGTAGACGCGTTAGGGTTAGCATCGTTCTTAGCATCATATGCTCGCGTAGTGCAACCCTTGCGCGTCTAGCCGTCCTTGTGCCTCATCATGGGTGCAGGGGCGGCACCCCTTGATCTTTGTTTAGTAGATCTGATCCGTTATGGTCGATCCTTGATTCATCAAGGATTAGTTTAATATCTGCAATAGTTAGGCCTTACAAAGGGTTGGAGGATCCAGCGGCATGCAGGGTGTAGTTTGCTGCCCCTAGACAGGACGTTCCGATCAACCTAGTGTTGGTTTTTAGGCCTTGTCTAGGGCTGGCTTACGTTTACCGTGCGTGAGCGCGAGGCCCAATCGTGAGTAGGATGATCCGATTATGCGGTGAAAACCCTAGATCGTCGTGGATCTCATCCGCTTTACATTGATCAAGCAGGACCACCATATATTCGGCCACCTTGGACGAATCATGGGTGAATCGGCTCGAGCCGATTCACAGGACAACCTGAGAGCCGATCGAGGCTCGTATTTAACGTGTACGTGTGTGCCCTGCAGAAACTAAGCGAGGCATCATCCACACCTTCTGACCAGGTATAGGTCGGGTGGCACGCCTTGCGCCCAGCATCGGCGCGACCAGGGAGGCTTTGCGGGCCGTCGCTCGAGGGAGGGGCCAGCCGCAGCCCTAGTCATTCCCGGCTCTACCGTGTTGGCTCGCTGCCCGCCGGTGGGTTTCTGACGCCAACACATTCTGGCACGCCCGGTGGGACAAATCTTCAACGTCAATCTTCGACGACAACCACCTCGCCATCCACATCGGAGATGGCGGAAGAAACTCCGGTCACATACGAGGACCTGGCTGGCAAGCTCAAGAAGAAGCATGACAAGGTCTAGGCGGTCCTCGGAAGGGAGACCCGTTTGCGTGACATCGAGCGACGGGGGCACGCACCCGCATCTTGGTGTCAACATGGCGGATCATAACCACTGCGTAAGGAAGCTAGAGTTCCCCTTTGGCAGCAGAACGGTGGGGCTTACATACCGCCGTGACCAATTCAAAGGCAAAAGCTACCCGACGGGCTCGAAAAAGTGACATCATCAAACTCTCGTCGGCCTACGAACGCAGGAGCCGATTCTAGGAGTCAGCTAAAATCGTGCTTCCGACCCGGGCTCAGCGTTGGGCCGATGGACAAAGGGATGCGTCGTCTATGGCGTTGGAAGGAGCCCACGTTATTCCTAATGCAGCCGACGTTCGCACCACGCTACCTTGGCAGAACATAGAGCCGATTTCAGCAGTCATCTGGCAGAATCGGCTCGGGGGGCACCTAATCAAGGAGCGCGCGCGACGCCACTGGGTATGTGTGGAGAAATTTTGGTAGCTATGTGTGGAGAAATTTTGGTGGCCGAATAATAAACAATTTTTCGGATACAACCGGAGCCAGCGCGCGACAGCTGAGTTGATATAAAACAAAATTTTACAAGTATCGAGCTCTACTGAAGAAATGCATTAAGAGCGTGAAGAGCATCGGCACGGATTCGATCCACCTCAGCGATCTCGACCTCATCATCCTCGTCTTTCCCCATCACCAGCTGGCTGCTTAGGGCACGGATTTCAGCTAGATCGGTCTTCAGATCAGCGGTGAGACCTTGTGCTTCCTCTTGGGAGCGAGCAATGAGGGATTCCTCGTCTTCGATGAGTTGTTTGGTCTCCCTGGCCCTCCTTTCGAGATCTTCCAGCTCCTTGCGTAAGGTCTCAAGTCTGGCGCTATGAGTAGAGGCGGCGGTTTTTGCGTCTAAAGCAGCCTTCTTCTCGTTGAGCCGCTGGCATTTTTCTGCAATATCGGCTCTCAGCGGGAGTTGAGCGCGGCGAAGAGTGATCCTTTGACGAGCCGACTGCACCCTTGACTTGAAAACTGACAAAGTCACCGTCGGCCAGAGTTTAGCAACCAGCGCCACTGGGAGACGAGGCTGGATGTCCACGAGGATGCCCCTGATCGTCTCGGGATCCTCAACCAGAGTATCAACTGGGGAGGAGAACAGGACCTTGAGACGCTGTAGCGGACCAACGACGGCACCAAGGTTTGGCTCGTCACCTATTTTAGGTGCGGCTGGCTCGATGGAATCGGGGTCGAATGTCAGCAAGCTTGAAGGATCGCACCCCTGGCAAAAGAACAAGAGCGGCATGGGCATACGACAGATGAAAAAGTAGGCTCGAGAGAGAAAAGAGGGTGTACCTCCCCCAGGAAAGGAGGGGAAGCCGAGGTGGTAACAATCGGCTTTGCAGTTTGCTGATCAGACGACTGGTCTGTCGCGCGTGGCGAGTTGGAGGGACCAGGGGCAGTGGATGGCATCAGTACCTCTTCAACGGCCCCGCTGGAAGTATCATTAATCTGCAAGAGGAATGGTAAAGTGGTCCGGTTAGCAACAAGACAACAGGGAGCACGAGCTGTCAGCAGGAGTACCTTGGAAACTTCTTGGCTAGGAGAAGAGGTTTGTGGGCCCGTGCGAGCCCTTTTGACGCATCGGCGTTTGATGCGCGACCTCGTTTGGACCGAGGACTGAAGGACGGCAGGCTCGGGAGTCGACCTTTTTCTAGAAGCCGGGGTCGGCGAGTCCGTCTGGCTCTGTGTGGTGGACCTGCCCGTACCGCGTAGGTAGGAACCCCTGGGACTGGATTGTTCTCCCTCGCTGGAGTTCTCTTCGGTGGAAGTCTGGAATAAGGGGTACGACCATGTCACAAAGGCTGGGAAGGCAAGTGCGATCAATCGGAATTTGATACGACTTACCTGTGAACTCGCTTGGGCAGGAGTTTTACGCGTCAGGGTCTTTCTGGCAGCCACCTTCCTCACCGCTGTCCTCGCCCGGGTCGAGGCTCGGGGGGCAACCGACCCCAAGGATGCCTTGTTTTTGGGAGCCGATTTTAGTGAAATCGGCGGACCGTCCATTATTACTTTCTTCAGAGGTGGCGAACTCTGACAGAAGAGGACCACTGGAGCCGGAGGAAGAAATTCGAAGGGAGATCCATCAGCTTGCAGGGGAATTGGGCCGTCTTGTGCCTGCCAAGAGGTGAAGTCAGTTCGCAGGCGAATCACTATTAAGTGGCCACGGGCAATATTTTGAGGAATATTACCTGGTCAGCAGAGATTTCATGCGCGGCGTCAAGTTGTTTCAATTGCGGCCCCAACGCCCTCCGAAAAACATGGGTCTTCCACATGGACCACCAAGTCTCGAAGCCATCGGTAGTGGAGGAGAAACGGAGGTTGTGAGGGATTGGAAGGGTCAAAGCATCGAAGAAGGTGTAGCACCTATGACTGGTGAGGAGGTCAGGCAGTTCGGCTCTGCTTGCGGTTAGGTGGTGTAAGAATAAGTGTGGAGGCACTTGTCCGAGGCCGAGCTGACGGGCTACCACTACCGGTTGATAACACTCATAACCAGGTTTGATGATCCGGTTTGAGGTGCTCATTCCGACAGGGAGAAAGCAAGGACGGACCATGATGGAATACAGATGCCGAGTGCTATCGTCATCGGCAAAGCTATCTAATCGGAAGGAGACTGGATTTTCGAAGTTTTCCGTTTCAGTGTAGGGAAAGAACAGGGGGTTGTCCAAACCTTGAGAGAAGATCTTGAACCACCCTGCTGCTTCCTTAGGGATCAGCCTACTCCCTGGGAGGCCATACAGGGCTTGGCCATAACTGGTGCATCGAATATCCTTCCCGTTCACATCTGGGAAGGTGCAGGAGGTCAAAGGTGGGAAGTCTGGGATCTGGTCCCGAAAATATAACTGTGCCCATAGCTGAATGAACCACCAGGGGCCGCCAGTTTTAACTGTCTTCGAGAAAACAGCTTGACAGACATCAGTTGAAGAGATCGGTATACCTCTCCAAGGAACAGTTTGCCGATACCGAGATGGGTACCTTTGGCCAGTTCATAGGCTAGGGAAAGATAGTTCTTGGTAGGGGCAAGTGATGGACCGCAGAATATGAAGTGTTCCAACCAAAAGTTCAGGAAAGCTGTGTGCTCTCGCTCTGTCACGGGGCCTTTGGTTTTCATGTAACGATCAAGGTATGCGCCCCAGCTGGTGCACTCTTTTTTAGAAGAAAGGGTGAAAGGAACTTTCGGCAGTTTGAAAGCAGAAGGGCTTGGGGAAGCAATGTCCAGGCCTGTGATCATGGCCACATCCAGCAGGGTTGGTGTCATCGGGCCGTGGCCGAAAATGAAACAGTTCAGCGCGTCAGACCAGAAGTAGCCGATGGTTTTCAGAATGTTTTCATTCTTCTCGAGAGGAGACAGTGATAATGATAAGGCATCGGCTATCCCTATAGATTCCCAGGTGGCATAATGGATTTTGGATACTCTATTGTACCATGACACCCAACCTTCAGGGGGATTAGGCCAGGCTCGTAGGCAGTCGGCCCAGGAGGTCAGATCTAAGTGCTGAGTCACGAAGGGGATTCTGTTAGCTTCACAGGAGATTAAATGAGCAGGACTCTCGGAAGATCGGGGGCCAAGACACATGGAATTTGAGAGAGAAGGATGCGGCAATAGGATGTCGGAAACCTAAAATCAATGGCGGAGTAGAACATTAAGTCAGGTGTTCTTCTGTTCGACCCTGATAGTGGCCCTAATGGCGAAGAAGCGGGGGAGTATTACCTTCAAGCCGGAGACCATGGTGTCGACGTTGGGTGATTCCGCCATTTGATGCGCTGCGGGGTTGGGGCGGTGCGGTTGAAGATCTGAAGCTCGCGAGATTGCGCAGGTGGCGGATTTTGGGGATCTGGGTTTGCTTTCTCAGACGGAGGTTGCAGGTGACCGTTTGGAGGGATAGCCAGGTTTGCCCCTGTTTGTTATATGGAAGGGGCCGGTGCGATGCCATCGGCTCTTTTTGGGGTTTGTGTGGTTTTTGACTATCGGCTAATTAGAAGCCGATCACGTGGAAGGAAAGAGCCGATTGCTCGAAGACTGCCAGAATTGTCAAGTCATAGACGGTGCTGCAACAGTTCTGATCTGCCACGACATGACCCTTTGAAGAATGCATATGGTTTTGCAATTATCATTATCAAAACCAGGGGGGCATGTGTTATCACCAGAATTTGACCAAGTCAGAGGTGGGCCGCGATCAAGATGGACTTGAAGATATATTCGTGGAGATACATTGTGAACCGGCCTCGTGTATCAAATTTGGGCTAGTTGGCCCGTGTATCTTTATATAGTAGGTTACGTAGAGGTTAGATTTTATCTCGTGCACGGTTTAGTGCACGCCCACATTAGAAAGTCCCCTGGACTATAAATATGTACCTAGGGTTTATGGAATAAACAACAACCAACGTTCAACACAAACCAATCTCGGCGCATCGCCAACTCCTTCGTCTCGAGGGTTCCTCCGGTAAGCATCATGCTGCCTAGATCGCATCTCGCGATCTAGGCAGCACAAGCCTGCCTAGTTGTTCATGCGTTGCTCGTACTGAAGCGTTTTTGATGGCGAGCAACGTAGTTATCGTAGACGCGTTAGGGTTAGCATCGTTCTTAGCATCATATGCTCGCGTAGTGCAACCCCGCGTCTAGCCGTCCTTGTGCCTCATCATGGGTGCAGGGGCGGCACCCTTGATCTTTGTTTAGTAGATCTGATCCGTTATGGTCGATCCTTGATTCATCAAGGATTAGTTTAATATCTGCAATAGTTAGGCCTTACAAAGGGTTGGAGGATCCAGCGGCATGCAGGGTGTAGTTTGCTGCCCCTAGACAGGACGTTCCGAGGATCAACCTAGTGTTGGTTTTTAGGCCTTGTCTAGGGCTGGCTTACGTTTACCGTGCGTGAGCGCGAGGCCCAATCGTGAGTAGGATGATCCGATTATGCGGTGAAAACCCTAGATCGTCGTGGATCTCATACGCTTTGATCAAGCAGGACCACCATATATTCGGCCACCTTGGACGAATCATGGGTGAATCGGCTCCCTGAGCCGATTCACGGACAACCTGAGAGCCGATCGAGGCTCGTATTTAACGTGTACGTGTGCCCTGCAGGAAACTAAGCGAGGCATCATCCACACCTTCGACCGGTATAGGTCAGGTGGCACGCCCAGACCCAGCATCGGCGCGCGACCAGGAGGCTTTGCGTGGCCGTCGGAGGACTGGGGCCAGCCGCAGCCCTAGTCATTCCCGCTCTACCGTGTTGGCCAGTCGCTGCCCGCCGGTGGGTTTCTGACGCCAACAGCAGCTGGACATGAAGACGGACGTCAAGATGGCCGTAAAGCTGGACATGGAGCTGGACATGAAGATATCTCATGGACGCGCGAGGGAGGAGGGCATGCGCGAGAGGAGAAGAAGAAGTCCAGGCCGGTCAACCCGTCAGACCGGCCCCAGACCGGCCAGCCCGGTCCGGCCCGGTCGACCGGCCGCTAACGGACGACAACCGGACGAAGCCCCTCGTACCGGACGAAAACCGGAAACCTGCGATTCCGGTCCTCAGCCCGGTTGACCGGACCACGACCGGACCATCCGGTCCACAGCCAGTTGACCGACGCCAACCGGACCGCCGGTCCACCAGTCGACCGGATCCCGGACGGACGCGTCCGAGTCTGTCTCGACCAGATCTATTCTGGGTCGGTTATTCTTGTATCTTTTCGACCAGAACTCGTCCCGGACGCTATATAAGTGCCCGGGACGCCCCCTAGCTCGGACCACGTTTAAGATAAACCCTAGTTCTTAGTTGTTTGCTCTGCAAAACTATTGAATTCCTACACCATATTGCTTGGATATTGTGTAGATCCTGTTCAAGTCTTGTGTGATCTGCTGTTCCATTGGGAATTAGACAACTTACCGCTTCGTGGTCGGCGGCTACGTGCGCAAGTGTGTGGAGTTGCGAATATCTTGCAGGGTTGAGAGCTGTTGCATTGGCGACAGGGACCAATCGAGAGATCTCGTTGCGTCATACAAGTTATCATCCACTTCATCGTCGTGTCTCTCCGCTGCCATCACCCGTGATCATCATCACCACCGTTGCTTACTGAGAAGATCGGGCCACCCCTTATCAAAAAGCCTACGGCATTCACTCCATGATCGAGTGTACATGGAAAGGCAGAAAACAAGAAACCTATCCCGTGTGAATAGGATAGAGTTCCTTTTAAATATTAAACGTACACAACTATCTATAAATAAACACCGTATAAACAGGCAAGTGTGTTTTGAAAGAAAAAAAGTTGTACACTATTTAGCTATCTAGCATTCTAAATATAACAAGTTTGTTCAGGAAGCAATATACAGATGTATTACGGAGAAGCCACGTTAATCTACATCATCTAATTAATTTTTATGACCATGCAAAAAATAATTATTTTTTATATTAGATCTAAAATTTGTAGTTGGGATTTAATGAAATTTTTTGGTTTAGAAAACGAGGTGTTTTATTTGACACGTATTATATTGAAAAAGTAAGAACCGAGAATAGAGGAGTCCATCCAGAAAAAATAAAAGCTGTGCTTGCAGCCTGCATGGTTAAACTAGCTAGACGTGGTGATTTCGAGAATAGAGAAGTCCGTTGAAAAAAATCACTATGAAGTAGGGATATTGTCTGCACAACGTAGTGTCTCATGGACCGATCAAACGAGGGAACGGGAAAGTCGGCACAGCTCAATGCTACATGGTCCACCGCTGTGTTACTTTATTAAATACACTCATCCTTTCAATTCACTTAGATGATAGTAGATCTAAAATAAATACCATGTGCTCTATTTGAACTTCACATGCATGCATGACAACTACTCTATCTTTTTCTCTTTACTTAGTCGTTCTAGGTTTACTTAAAGTTGAAATTTATAAAGTTGAAAAATATTTAGAAAAAATATCAACACCTGTCTTATAAAATATAAGGTAACAGAATCATCATAAAATATATTTTTATATTATATGTTTTTGGTACGATGGATGTTGATTTTTTATATATATTGTTGGTCAAGCTTTGCAAACCTTGACTAAATTTAGAACGCGAAATAAAAAATAGGGGGTGGGGGTACATTTTAATTGGTTGATTGCCCGATAGCGACCGATTGCGCTCATGCTATGATTTTTGTCGTAAGAAATAGATTTTAAATATAAATTATACTCCCTCCGTTTCTTTCTATAGTGTCTATAGATTTTTGGCATTTGTTTTAGAATGTAAGGTTGTAGCTTGGCTTTTTTTCAATTACCCCCTACCCCGTTCAGCCCCCACACAATATGCGTGAGTAAAAATCCATACAAAATTGAAAACAATTAATTGAGATTCCTAATGCATGGCCCAACGATTCCTTAAAATTAGGCAGCAATATTTTACTTTCCTTTTGAACTTGGCTGCACATATATGGAGAATCAACAAGAGAGATTCGTGGGATTTGTTATGGTCAGTTAGGAAGATATGGATTTTCCAAATTTTACGTTCATCTCAAATCGTTCAGCTAGGGGGTCTTGTGTAAAAAAATACTATTGCGCTAATTTCCGTGCCAAAAAACTATAGGCACTATAGAATGGAACAGAGGGAGTATATGTTTTCTTGAACAATAACACGATCTATAGTCTATAGGTGAAAGTTTGTCAAAATAACCAAACGTGGCAATGCTACATATATAAAAATGAAGATGCCATTAACTAGATAAAAATCCAAAGTATTTTTTAAACATAATTGGTAAGAAAAAATAACTATTGTCATTTACATCCCCAAATCAACCTAAAGCGAGAAATACATATCTAATAACTCTCTTTGAAATATGTATAGCTATGTTCCAAGTTTGAATGTCATGTCTTGGTTCATTATTAGTGTGAAGTTACATTTTTGAAGACAATATTCCAGATACAACTTGGCTTATATTGATATAAATGTTAGTAAGACATAAGAAAATTATGTACTGCGACTAACAGATAAAACTAATTTTAATAAATGATTTGTAAAGAGAGAGAAGTTTGTTAGGCTGTGATGTGTTTTGGAACCAAGGTGGTAAGAAAAGTATGAAATATCAAGGCATAGGAACCTATAGAATTAATATAATCACATGTAATAATTTAGTTTTATAGAGACTATAGAACCGTGTTATGTCCTACATCATAGTGTGGATGTTATGTTTTTTAAAGGAGTATAATCCCAACGAAATGGTGATACCCTTGAATCTACAAATTTACATTACAATTTCTTAATACATTAAAGACGACGCCCTCGCATTTGCGAGGGCCACTGTGCTAGTTGGTTAAAATAATTATAGCTTCTTTAGCCATCAAGATGATTAGGTCATGCACTGTTGGGGTTCCGTCTGTCATTGGAGAGCAACTGGATAGACACAAGATGGTTTTCCCTCCGTTGGTGGCCCGTCTGAATTGTGTCCATCAGTGGCGACTCTGTTTGTCAGTTCACGGTTCTTGTTTTGTTCTGGCGCATGGCTGCCACACTCTGCTGAAAGTGTGCTAATAGTACGTATAGAACCTTCTTATCAGTGGTCGTTACGATTACGTTCATACGACATGCATATCTCTCTGCCTCTACGTCACTAGTCTCCGTCACAAAAGTATCCGTCAGCCAGTGCAAGCAGTGAAGCAGACATGCATAGTTTTAACACAGACGAAACAACGGGTTTAGGAGCAGGCTGGTCCGGCCTGGCTACTTCTCTATCTACTAATCTACTAATAAGTTACAGATTGGTGGTGTTGGTAGGTTAAAAAAATCGGAACAAATTTTCGTCCGTAAAAAAAACCAGGACTCCAAATCTTTACTATTAACCGAAACAAATTTTGATACGTCAAATAAACCGATCCAAAATCCTGGTACGTCAAAGAAACCAATCTATCTGTCCGCCTTGCACTGGTAGAAAAAAGGGTTTCAGTCGCGGCCCACAACTGTCATTAGTCGCGGTTGCGCAACCGCGACTAACGAAGCGCGACTAAAGGCCCCCCCCTTTAGTCGCGGTTGCGCGACTAAAGGCCCGTCCACGTGGCGGCGTGCGCCAGGGTGAAGGACCTTAGTCCGGTTTGTAACACGAACCGCTACTAAAGGCTATTTCGTAAAAAAAATTAATCCATTTGATTTTCTAATTATTTTTCATTCCTTTTTTTCTTTTTTTCTTAAATTTCTAGTATTTCAGTTATTGGCCAAGTTTAGTCACTAACTACACTTAATCTCTAATCAAATTTCTTACATGTGGTCGCACTTCCCGCTCGGTCACCCATCCTCCCACTACTCTAGCACTAGCACGCTTAACTTCCAAGTTCCTTTCCCATCCTCCTTCCAAGTGCTTCGCGCGCATGTTGTTGATACTAGTATCATATCAATCCTATTAACATGTTGGTCGATGTCACACTTCTTTGTTGTTTGAATGCCAAATAATTATTTTAATAAACAAAAGTAATGATGTAATAATAATCTTGAATAAATAAATAAATATTAACTTTTTAAATTTATATTATAATTAATTTTTTATTTTTTTAATATTTTTTTGCCAAACCTAAAACCTGAAAATTTGAAAATCTAAAAATTGGCTAACTTTATGGTTAAGTAATAGTAATCTTTATGCAAGATGCAATTATTAATTTAAAATTTTAAAAAAATATAAAATACAGAATTTCTGGCAAAAACTAAAATCTTCCTGCTTTCATATTTTCATTTGGAATTTTGAGAATCTAAAAATTGGCTAACCGTATAAACCTAGGTGAATTCGGATGTAATTTTTTCCCAGGATTTTTTTGATATATTATACGTTTTTTCCGACGTCGTATGCAAAAGTTATTGTGGTTTTACCATTTTTAAACTTTTTTGCAAAAAAAGTGAAAATTCGAATTTCTTAATTTCTCCGAATAGTAGGTTGCATAACATACAAGAATCTGAAAACAATTTTTTTTTGAATTTTCTATCATTTTCTTTTGTATTTTACAAACCAAAAAAGGCGATCCACGGGGTGGGGGTGCAGGGTGCGTGGGAGTAAAAAAACTCGGAAAAACCTTTAGTCGCGGTTGGGGACACCAACCGCGACTAAAGTACTTAGTCGCGGTTGGTGTCCCCAACCGCGACTAAAATTTTCCGCCGTTGCATCCCTCCATGCCCTTTAGTCCCGGTTGGTGTTATGAACCGCGACTAAAGACTACCCTCGTCGCGGTTGGAGCATTTGTCGCGGATCGCCTCCCGAACCGCGACTAAAGCCTCCTTTAGTCGCGGTTCGAATAATTCCGGGACTAATGGGGCTGGACGGAAGCCCTTTTTTCTACTAGTGTTGGCGCTAAAAAAAACCCAGAGATAGTCCTGGCATCTAAAAGACACGAAATAGTTGTGGTTGGATGCTTCGTTTGATCCGTCAGGAAAACCGTCAGCTTTGTATGGAAAAGAGAAAGAGTCCTGGATCTTCTTGCCTTCGTATGTCCTGATCTAGGTACGCATATGGTATGTCAAAGAGCTGGTGGATCAGTTTGATTCGTCTAATGCGTGCAGGTCAGACGGAAGCAAAGTCCTGCCTGCACCCGACCGAGTTTGATTTGATCGTCATCAATATATCTCGTCTCCTCGCTCTGATATATATCGTCAACATACATACGTTCTGGTCGATCGATCCTGCTATATATAGCCACCGCCAGCAGTCCACACCTCGACGGCGTCCACAATCTGAAGATCATCTGGATCAACCTAGATTCTACACGGGCGGTGACCAGGGCTTCGGCTTGGAGGCGTGCAATGGCGGCGGCGCGCAGACCGCCCTCGAACAAGATCCATGTCTCCATGGCGAGGCGTGAATGACCCTGTTGGTCGCTGATCTGTTGGGATGATTGATTTCGATCCAGCTTCTCCACGCTACACGCCCAGCTTCTCCGCTCCATGGCATGTCATGCGGTTGCATATCTGCCTGTCCTTGCAAGCACGCCAGTTAGGATCTGATCTGGGGTATTCCAACCGTACTGCACGTACATCCTTGCTCTGGCTCTCGGAAAAGCGCGGCGCTGATACGCAGTGGAGGCTGCTGCCGCCATCACCAGAGATGCATATATAGCCGGAGACTGGAGAGTTCGATGCAACTAGAACACTTCTGGTACCCATGGAACGGCCGGTTGCCGTGCAAGAATCACAATGCCGACGAGACGTTTCATATAGGACGTGCCCCTGATCACCACCAACGTGGTCGTTGTTGATGCAGACTTCTTGAATTGAATGCGGGTGACATGTACATGAGAAGAGCACGCCCAGCAGCTCGCGCTAGCGTGTGGTTTGACCTTTGACGACAACGCAGATGGATCGGCATGCATACAACTTGATCGATCCTTCATTAGTCCGCAGATTCGTTAGACTGCTCATAGTGGGAGTAACTTAGCTAGTAACATCACACAACCCAAGGCATTTTGGTGACATGGCATGACAATGAATGAAAAAAGAGAGTGAGGTGGTCGAGTTGCGAACGCGGGTTGCCGTATTCTGTGTCCACGAAGAGATGATGCAACTGCCCGGGACGTTTAGGAGGGCAGCAGAGCTTGTGTACACGGTCGATACAATCTTTACAGGCGTGCAGTTCAATATGGTGGCAGACCTGGATCAGCTCTTCTCAAAGGATACCTTTTGAAACTGATGTCCTTACACGTATGATTTGCTGAATCTTGGTGATGTTTCTCGATATTATCGAAAGCATTGTTAGTGCTGGTCTGTCGGTTAACTTCCGGTCAACTCAGAATCTGATGAAACCGTGGATATGCCTCTAGCTACTGAGCTTGTTGTGCAGGATCAGCTATGAGCTAGAGGAGGTTAGTGGCCTTGATTAGCTGGACGAGGAGTTCGAGAGATCAACTGTCACCAACTTTTAAGTTTTCCAAATTACAACATGCAGTTAGGTAAGTGTTCATCATGTTCTTCATCGCTTTATATTTGATTGGTGGATGAACCTTCACCAAGTTCGGAACCACAAGCTGCCAGTAGATAGAGAAGTGTGTCCTGATCGAAGTATCACGGGAAGTTAAATTCTTATTTATCTTATTTGGTAGATAAAAAATTTGATTTGTGCATCCTGCTTTTCAGTTGTGGCGGGGCTGCATCTTATTCCAAATAACCACGCTTCCACATGGATGTCAACTAAATTTAAATGTATATATACACTAAAAAGTGTCAATAAATATTTGAATTTTAAAAAATCTAAAACATTTTGTTTGTTGATAGACGTAGTAATGAATTTGCACTTGCTTATGCTAGATTGAACTTCAATAGGGGGCGGCCATTCGAGCCAAGAAAGAAACTAGGCATTCCAGCTAGCAAAAAGCATTTGGTGTGAATCCAATTACCTCTTTTGTTGAGTAGATTTTTTTTTTTTTTTGCCATTGAGCCATTAACTTTTGAAATTTAATTGAGAATATTTGATGATGGCATTTTCGTCGACAACTCTAAACCTACATCATACGCTCTGTTTGATCCGAATAGGGCTTTATCAAGTAGAGAAAGAGGTACAGGGGCAAGTCTCAGGAAAACGTCACTTGAGATCTCTTCCTCCGAGCACAATATTGCACACCAAACTTGAACTAAGTCTTTAACTGGTTGTATTAGAAGCTGCCCATCAAGCACCGAATTTTGCCAATTCAACAGTTCGATCTATGATTTCGCATTCATGGATGTAGGTTGTTTTGAAGGCGTAGTGCCAACGTTGGCTAGGAGCAACCATTTGGTGTGAAATATTTCCTCAGTGAGATTTTTTTTGTTATTTTTAATAAAAAGTATTACAGTATTGATCAGCTAGAGGCTCGTCGCCATTATCAAAGGATGCCCATTTAATTTTATATCGCACCGTAGCAAGGCACAGGTTTTGTGCTAGTATATATAAGAGTCCTTGGAGCAACATAACACCGGCCCTTTGTACGCATAGGAATCATGTGAGAATTTTTTTAATATCACCTGCGATGGTAATGTTTTTTAGAGTACCACGCATTTCATTATTAGAAAATCAACCACGTATTTCGTTAATAGAAAATTAAGTTATATGAGTAAACAAACATGAAAACTAATAGATAGATTAGAAGAAAATAGGTGTCATAAAAACTTTGCAGAAGACTTTCCCTAGTGTTTGATGCACTCGTGGAAGCTAGCTAGCGGCCGTAGCCAAACTTCAATGCCGTCTAGATGTGTCTTGAAAGAGATGTTCTGCCTCCATCATTGCCAGATCCAAAAAAGTACTAAGAGTCTTTATGAGTCGATTCGCAAGCCTGCCGCAAGCAACGAAGCGCATGCCGATGTGGCACGTCGACTGGAGGACGTGCCCATGCTACCTTAAACCAAGATCCTTCAGTCCCATCGACGAAGTTGACGAATAACGACAAATTCACCACCTTCGGACCAACATCCTCGCTTCATAGCATCCACCTATCCCCTTCCTTTGTCGCCGTTGTGGATAACAACAAACGCCAACGACATATTGATAAACAAGCACTCGATGCCATCGACTCCAAGATGCTGCCATGAAGGTCGATCCCGTTGTGGGAGTAGAGTTGAGGCAGATTTATTCGGCCGGATGCCACTGCCACCACCCCAATAATGCACCACAAAAGACAAACTCTCACTCTAAAAACTAGACCAAAAATAGAGGAGCGAGGTCCCCACTTTGTCGCCGCCGTAGCGACAACCAGAGGGAGAGGAGACCAGCCCTTGCGCCGCCGGAGATCTAGGGACGGGTGGATAGCATATATCCGGATAAAAGGTAGAGCAGTGAAGGAAATCAAATGAATCTTAGGAAACCAAATCAATCTTAGGGCCATAAAAATAAAAATGATGCACTGTACTAATCTTAATTAATTATGCATGGACAGTTGGACGGATAAATATTAATCGCGTTCCATGACCAGGCCTGTATCATATGTACGCAATAATTGGAATTCGGCAGCGACCAGCGGGGGAAAAAGCCCCAGTTGAACCTGGGTGCACGTGAACCCAAGTTGGAAATGCATTTTCGAAATATGAAAAAATTCTGAAATAAAAATATCGGGGTACGTATGCATGGTCCATGTGTGCGTAGAAAGTTTTCACGGAGAAACCACTTTTTTATTTCAGAATCTAAAAAAGACAAAATATGTTACATATATACTGCTATATAGCCCTGTAAAATTTCACTTTTTTGCCGAGGCAAAATAAAATGTTTTTCAGAACGAAACTCATGTCCAGGGCACATGTTTGAGATCATCTTTGCAATCATTTTGTGTTTCGATTTTTGAAACATGTTTTGACATCACAAACCCACTTTTTGAAAAAGTGGGTTCACATACACCCAGGTTCACAAAAGCCGGTCTCGAGAATCTGCCTTTTGTGCTCCGTCGCATAGGTCTGTTCGTGACAAAAAGGTGTCGGCGTGGACCCCTCCACCCCCCTAAAACCTGGAATTCGTTAACCGGCCCGCGTACGAGTGACTGGAGGATAGAAACAGAGTCAAGGTCAAGCTCCTCTCCTCCATTTCCATGTCCATGTTCCTCACGTACTGCCATATTAATATGCCTCAAGTAGTGCTGCTACAGACACGAGACATGGAAGGAGAGCGACCCGATAATTACACTAGTGCCGTAGTGCAGAATTGCTATGTAATCAACCGTCAAAGCAAGGAAAGAGAGACCACCTAAACAAAGACAATCAAATGATGAAAGCAGGGTATGTAGACACTCGGTTCCTTGTCTGTGATCCACACGCAGCTAGCGAGTGCAAGGAAAAAACGATGCAGATGTTTTGTCTGTGTTCAGGCTTCAGGCTTAACTTTGCCACAGATAAGGGAATTAATTATCCACAAGCCAAGCAAGTCTTCCCCGTCAAATCATTCATCCACTCCCAAATCAGTAATGCTAGACTTGCGGGATTATTCTACGGGATTGTGCTTACGCACTGATGTGGAGAGCAGTCATAGGCAGGGAATTCCTAAAATCACGGTGGGTCAAGGAAAACAACCAACCCATGAACCCCACGTCCTCCCGTAAGATTTTTCCGTAACACACACCCCGTAGGTCTAGCATTTTCGCTCCCAAATAATCGTTTAGAAGAAATGTCCCTTGAATGAGAAGGCAGCTCATAGTTTCCATGCAATGCTAGAATTTAGATAGGTCCAGCGGTGTAACCGAATCTAGAACCGCAATTTCATCTCAAGGAACCAAACAAAAAAGTTGCTTCAAATTGCAGTTTTAGTTTCAATCACAACGCCAGAATATGCATGAATTTGTGTATGGAATTTGGAACATATCTCCGCGCCGTGCCAAAACCATATGTTTGCCGTTGCATCCATGTGTAGAGATGTATTGCTAGGTGCACATAGAAAAATCCAAAAACTGATGGAATCATCACAAAACAAGTGATTGCTCATTTTATTTATAAAGCGGCGCAAAATTCCATTCCAAGATCAGCACATTAGACACTATTTTACGCGACCATTGAGCTTTTACCCCTTTTAAACGGATATAATGCCCCTCCTAGCTCTCGTTGTGCTACAGTGCCCTGTGGAGATTTGCTCTTCTTGAGCCGTCCTCTCCTTGCTCCCTCCGCCAACCTCTCTCCCCCTCGCCGCCGGCGGCCATGGTGGCCGACGGTGGGTGGGAGAGAGGTCTGGCTTCTACTAGTTTTAGTTCTTTTAGTTCTTAGACTTCCCCCGGCGAATAAGGAGGTGGTTAGATCCGGATCTGCTGTTGATTCTCCTCTGTTTCTTCGATCTGTTCTTGGAATGAAGAAGAGAATCGGTGGATCTTATGCTACCACCTTGATGCCGCATCCATGGCGGGATCTTGCCTTGGCTGATCTTGCCCCTTCCATCCCCACCCCTTCTTGCTGTAATAAAGTGGAGGCTCTTTGTTGCTGCTCTAGAGAATACTCAGATCCGTCGCCATAGACCTCATCTCTGCTTACCTCCCCAGATTCGTGGCAGTAATCTTGGGTTGGATGGTTGGCTGCCTTCCCTGCAGTCGTGGTGGAGTGTTTGGGATCCTTTTCTGAAGCAGCAATGGGGCTCAAGATCCTTTTCTTCATGGAACTTTTCTGCAGCGTCTATGATCTGGACGCTGATTTCATTGACCAAGATGGTCTCTTCAACACCTGTATGCTCCGGCAAATCTTCAACCTCCCTTTGGAGGCCCTTCATCAACGCAGTCGCTGGGAGCTTTGCCAGGCCGAAGGCAAGTGGTCCTGTCCCCGCCGTCGACCATGGTTGCAGCGAGCTGCGTTTGTTGCGTTTGTTGCTCCGCAGTGGAGAAGAGGAGAGACTAGATTGTAATCTCAGATCTTTTAGCAAGGTCATTCCTACAAAAGCTAGGGACCTATGTGTGTTTTTCTCATTTTATGGGGTCCTTTGTAACACATGTGTACCTCCTCTGTTGTTTTAATGAAAGGTTCGAAGCCCTTCTTGGGCGCTCCTCTGTAAAAAAAACGGATATAATGAAATAAATATATATGGCTATATGCAGACGGAGGGGCTCCCCTTCTTTAAAAAACAGCTCATAAGAAGTTGATTATGTAAATAAAAAAATTTCATAGTACACACCACCTGCCTAATTGATGAAGATACTTCAAATTTGGGTATGTTTAAAACACATTTGTTAGGTTCTATTATTACCAACCTATTCTATAACAAGTTATCACGTTGTAACTGTAGTACCAATATAGGGTGACTTCTTCATACATCTTCGGTCGTAAGTCTAAGGCCAACAGAAAACCGTCGAAGCCTATCAACATTGCAAGATCCATGGTGAGGATATTGCCAGGCCCGCCTCCTGCAGCCGGTCCTCCGACATTTAATAGGGACCAACCTCATTTCGCCTCCAACCTGGAGGAAAATTGCCTAAATGCAACAGGGCACCCTCATCATGCCCACACTACTCCATATTTATCTACACCTGGCTCCCAACCCTCCAACAAACCATGCAGACACAAATGTGTAGATCCATGTCTGTAGTGTGTCCGATATGAAAATGATGAAATAATGGAGCCAATGCTAACTGATACAAGATGTAGACTGGCCTAGCCTAGATCGGGCGACACGACACTCACACCACCAAAACCTAGTAGGCGAGGTACCTTGACCCAGGCATGCAACACAATTGATCCCAGGTGACGACAAGTGCCATTGTGGCACCGAGAGAAATCCAACCGCCGACGAGCCTTCATCGGTCCACGATGAGGTCATGTAGCCAGCTAGTGCATGGAGCCCGCATGTGATGACATTCTGTATGGAGTAATGTTTGCACTAAGTTATATTTGCAGGGTTTGTAGATAGGAAATTCTTGAACCATATATTGTCTTCAACGTTGCAATAAGAAGAATATGTAGAGGATAAAGTGACAAGTATGACTTGAAAACGAAGATGAAGTGAGCCCTTAAGTGTCTTAAATACATCAACATAAGAAAGAAAAAGGAAAGGGTGTGCAAGTTTAAGATGAGCCATCCAAGGTGATAATGAGCTTGAAGCTTGCCATCCATATGGTGAACATGGATATGTGAATATGCGTCAACGAAAAAGCTCTCCCATAGTACAGTATGTGGGAGCAATTCGCAAGATTTCATATTGCAAGCACAATCAAAAAAGGTGTCCCATCATTTTACTGTCAAGATTGGCATCATCAAACTCAAGTGAAATGCACACAGTTAAGGTTTCCTCTTGATATGCTTTCTTCCTTATCGGTCTCCTAGTTTAGATAGGAAATCAGTTTATATGCTAGTTGACGTACTATCAAGAGGGCTCTCGACTGAGTAACTCGATCGTATCGTTTGAATAGAGCTTAAAACTTTGCGTCATTGCATCATATTACTTGCTTTTTATTTGGATCTTATCCCTATGGTGTTTTATATCTTGTGTTTATTCTCATGAAAAGCTCTAGTTCATTGAAAATAGACTACACATGAAATACTAGTTCCATTTTAAATATTGGAGTTTTCCCGGTTCTTCGTATTGAGAAGCTTGATACGTCGCAAACGTATCTATAATTTTTGATACTCCATGCTTGTTTTACACCAATTTTTATATGTTTTGTCTACACTTCTTGGCACTTTTATGCATTTTCGGAACTAACCTATTGACAAGATGCCACAGTGCCAGTTCCCTGTTTTATGCTGTTTTTGGTTTCAGAAAAGTTCTACAGAAAATATTCTAGAAATTGGACGAAACAAAAGTCGAAGTGCCTATTTTATCGAAACGAAGACGGAGTCGAGAGGAGAGTCGGAGAGGCGCCAGGAGGCGGCCTCACCTGCCTAGGCGTGGGCCCTCCTGGCTATGCCTAGGGGTGGTGTGGGCCCCCCGGCACCCCACCGACCTATCTCCTCCATCTATTCATTCACGATCTCGGGAAAACCCTGAAATCAAGAGCCTCCGTCCACGAAAAGTTCCATCGTCGCCGCCATCGTCCAGACAAGTTTCGGTGGTCAGAAGTTCCTTTTCCGGCACCCTGTCGGGACGGGTGACCACCGGAGCCATCTCCATCGACTCCACCGCCTCGACTTCGACTACATGATGGTTTGTGAGTAGTTTCCCCCTGGACTACGGGTTCTCGGCTTTAGCTAGTTGGTCTCTCTCTAATGTACTTCAATACAATGATCTCATGAGCTACTTTACATGATTGAGATCCATATGATGTAATCGCTGTTGTGTTTGTTGGGATCCGATAAATTGTGGAATTGTGATAACATTGTTCATCATATCATCATACTACTGTTATTTAAGATCTTGCATGCTCTCTGGTACTTGTAGTTACCCTGATCAAGTAGTTGCTTGTATCTTCAAGAGGGAGAGTTTATGCTTGATAGTGGGTTCATGCCTCTAGTAATCTGGAAGACTGACAATAACTTCTAAGATTGTAGATGTGTTGTTGCTACTAGGGAGAAAACAACAATGTTTTGTCTAAGGATAATTCTATTGTTTACATTGCTTAATGCGATAATCTGTTGCTTGCAACTTAATACTGGAAGGGGTTTGGATGATAACCTGGAGGTGGATTATTAGTCATAGACGCAATTGGATTACGGTCTATGTATTATGTTGTAATGCTCAATTAAATACTACAATAAACTTTATCTTATCATAGCATGCATTGTCATGCCCTCACAATTATCAATTGCCCAACTGTAATTTATTCACCCAACACATGTTATTTGGAGAGTTACCACTAGTGTAGATAGCTGGGAACCCCGATCCTTATGTCATCATCATTGCTCTAAAGTCAACCCCGCACTAGAATACTTTCTGCTGCCATCTCCTCTGTGCTACTGCTACCGCTGCTATGTTACTATTGCCATTGCTCTCATATTACTGCTGCTTTTACATCTCCCCTGTTACTAGTGCTTTTCTAGGTGCAGCTGAATTGACAACTCCGTTGTTAAGGCTTATAAGTATTCTTTAGCTCCCCTTGTGTCGAATCAATAAATTTGGGTTTTACTTCCCTCTAAGACTTTTGCGATGCCCTATACTTGTGGGTTATCAAGACTATTTTCTGGCACCATTGCCGAGAGGCAAAACTCTACTCATAAGTTCACCTGGGGAGTACACTTTACCTGTCTCTCTATTTTTATTTTATTTTTTCTTGTCTAGTTTATTTTTGCTTAGTTTATTTATGTTTAGTTGTGTTTTGTTTAGTCTACTTTTGTCTAGTTTTATTTTTCGTATATACCCGAAAATCCATAAAAATTTGAAAAACCGAAAATCTAAAAAACTGTTGTCATGGAAGAACATGCTAGAACCTCTATGGAACGTTTTATAAAGTATAGAGAATCATATAAGGGTAAATTCATGAGAGGCATGTTACAAAAGTTGAATCAAATTGCTGAAATTTTTCTTAAACGCCATGATATAATTTTTTGCTCTAAACAGGATACTAAAAATCTGAAATCTCAATGTGGCTTTAGTAAAGAAGTTTTAATTGTGAACTATCATTGTAATAACTATATTCATCTTGTATTTGAAGAAGTAAAACAATTTTTTTTGTTTATGGGAGCTTCTGAAATAGAATCATTCATGTCTAAAAATTATAAAAAACATGTGTTGCTTGTAATAAACTTAAAGATATGATCTCTTCTATCCTTGATTATTGCATAGAAAATTTCAACAATAATTGTTATATCATTGATTATAAAGAGAGACTCGGTCATGCACAAGAATGTATCCAGAATTTGCAAGAAACTGTGGAAGAAGAAATTGTTGAAGAAGAAATTGTTGAACCCGAAAGCTCATTACACGAAAAAGAGGAGGAGAGTGATAAAAAAAGGAGGAAGAATGGATTAGCTACCCATTCCTACCTTCTAATGAGAGTAACTCTTTATCTCTTACACTATTTGATTGTCCTCCATGCTTACCAAAGGAGGATGAATGTTATGTTCCTGTGGATTCTCTTGAAATATTTACTATAAGTAAAACTTGTAATAATAATTATGCTCCTGTTATCTATGATAATCCTTTATTTGTGCCTAACTTCAAAATGCATGGTATTAAAGAGTTTTTCTTAGAAAATATTTATGATAAAGCTCTAGATGATGGTCCTATATTGGTTGATAATATTAATTTTACTACTATTGGAAATGAGATTTTAGGGGTCTTGACTCTTTGAGCCCCATACCTCTTGAGAATGATCATTGATCTTGTTATAAAATTGTTAAAAGTGGTTTTGAATGTTTTAATCTCACTATTTTGGAGCTTGATAAAAATTATGTGTTTGTAGATCATGAAAATAATGCTTTATGTGATAGTTATATTGTTGAGTTTATTCACGATGCTACTAAAAATTATTATGAGAGAGGAAAATATGGTTGTAGAAGTTTTCATGGTACTGAAACACCTCTCTATATGCTGAAAGTTTTGAAGTTACTCTTGTTTTATCTTCTTATACTTGTCACTTGGTTCTTTGTGAATTTATTTATGTAGAAGATTCCTATGCATAGGAAGTGGGTTAGATTTAAATGTGTTTCAGATTTGCTTCTTTGATGCTCCATTTGCTTTATTTTCTATTTTCATAAGAGCATCATTAAAACAATCAAGCCTAGCTAAAAGGCACTAAAGAAAAGCGCTTATGGGAGACAATCCATGTTTTATTTATGTAATTATTATTTTTTGAGTCTTGGAAGTTATTGCCTCTATAATAACCTCTCCTTATTAATTTTTTATTTTGTTTTTGTGCCAAGAATAGCCTTTAATACGAAGAAAGTAAGATTTGGGGAAGTTGTTGTCGAGAAACAGATTATGTGCTGTCACCATAAAAATTCGTATTCTCAGCCAGACGTAATTTTGAGCTGACATTTTTTGAGCATATACCCCGGGTTATTATCTAACTTTCGTTAGTTTTACACTTTTCGATTTGAGCAACAGAGGATCTTCAAAAAAATCAATCTTTACCTGTTGTTCTGTTTTGACAGATTTGTATCACCATTTGCGTTTGCCACTTGATTTTTTTCTTATTTCTTGAGTTCTTTTGAGAGAAAGAACTTTTCAAAGAAATTGCTACAGTATATAAATGTTTTAATGGTGATTGACTTATATTATAACTGAACCAAGTGGATTTGTTATTTTAATTGCACTAATTCTACCAATGAGAATTGTGTGAAGTTTTGTAAGGAAGTTTTCAAGTGTAGGGAGAGAAAAATAATGTGATGAGATGAAGGATGGACAAAAGCTCAAGCTTGAGGATGCCCATGTCACCCCAAGAAATATTCAAGAGGTACAAGCGTCGAAACTTGGGGATGCCCAAGGCATCCCCTTTTTCATCAACAAACATATCATGTCATCTTTCAAGACCCTATATTTTTATTGCTTCATATGCTATGTGTTGTTCTTGGAGCGTCCTTATTGTTGTTTTTAGTTTTCTTTTATTTTGTTTGTTGTAGCATATGGTTGGACCCCAATATATTTGTTTTGGAGAGATACACCCTCTGTTTTCATTGCAGAGAACAAACTATTTTTCACTTCTATTGCTCTGCGAGTGTTCTCTTTTGCTAGTACTACGTTTAGCTTTGGTTTTCCACTCGTATTTTGTTCAGAGCTTGTTGGTTTTCTTTAGTTGGGTATGATTAGCACTCTGGTCTTTATTGATTATTATCTATGAGATTTGTTTCAAATAAATTGATTGGTGTTGGAGGCGAGTAAAATGTTTCATGCTTATAATGATGCAAAAGGGAGCTTGTTTAGACTATGGCATAGACTTTGGAATGTCATGTTGGATGTTATTCTTATTATATGCTTAGTAGTTATTGTTGTAGCATGACTTGTCTCAAATATCTGAGAGTGCTTAATGCACCATTGAAAGAATCATGTGTTGTTTCCATCATACACAAGCATAATATTGTGGTATTTTCTTTAATGCTATTATTGGGTTGACTTAGCACATGCTTACACCATGTTATGACTACAAATCAGTCACCTAAATCCTCTATGATCATTTAGTTTTTGAATTGTAATATCACTTTATGCTTTGATTAATAATGTTTTGTCGCTATGCATGATTATGACCATTATTGCTCTCTTAGTTGGTCGCTCTCAGTCTTTTGCTAGCCTTCACCTGTACTGAGTATGAAGCTCTAATCGTGCATCCAACCACTAAAAACCAAAGTTTGTCAATTGTGGCCAACATATCTACCTATTAGCATTATTTCTATTACAAGTATATTCATCATGTTTTTATCTGTCTTTCAAAATGATTATGAGAAAAATAGTTAGTAAAGCTCTCACGAACTTGATGGCACATTTACTTTCTTGCACTTAATAAACTTGAACATTGTGACTATCTTATGTAGATTATATGCTTAGAAGTTGTAAGTTGGGAGTTGGCACAACCATGCTTTCACGGGGCACGCTTTCAACATTGCACTTATTCTTATTTAGTTGATGTCATGATCTTTTGTTTATGGATGCCTATCGATGCGAAATAAAATGGAAACTTGTAAGTCCATGGAGTTTGTATATGCGTTAGAGAAACGCTAGGCCGCTAACCAAAGCCATGGATCATTCATGGTGGAAGTTTACATCATTCCATAGTGAGCATTCTATGAAGCATCTTCCATAAAAAGCTATACACCCATAGTAAACAAAAGGATTACTGAGATGCTCATTGTGTGTTTGTATTGTCATTTTGGTGTGAGATTGCTCTTATATGAAAGAGTACTTCTATATCATGGGGCAAGAGGTACCCCTGTTGCGTTCTTAATAATACATGTATACTTACAATGACAAGAACTTATTTGGGACCTAAGTTGAGTAGCATGAGGTGTAGGTACTCATATTCAAGGGGCGTGAGATTTTCGACTTATGATTTGTCAAGCATATGACTCATTTTTGCCGTCACAGTAACTCTAACCATTCAAGATGCTTATGATAGGGGAAATGAGAGCCCAAATCTAATAAGTACCATACATTTTTGAAAGCTCTATACAAATTGTTTTGATTCTTACTTTCTTCTTCGAAGGACCTTTCTTTTACTTTTATCTTGAGTCTTCATCTTCTTACTTTATACACCACTAAGAGAGCATAGTTGTCATTATAATGTGCATAGTCCCAAGACTTATTGATTGATTCGTAATTATGACTATTGTTTGTTCTCAAATTATTTGTATCTAGTCACTCTCTAAACTTTAAAGGTGTCTTGGCATTTATGTTTTGGTACTTCATAAAGGACAAGCTGAATACCATTTTGCTATGTTTTCGCTATGCCCATAAACAAACAGTTGATTTCAGTGCATTATTATTCATGATCTTTTGTTTGACTTACTTCTCATGTTATAACATAGTTGCTAACTTCTATTGAATTATAACTATTATGCCTATGTTTAGAGTCCTTTGTGATGGGGTTTGTAGCATAGAAAACAAAAAATTTCCTACCGCAAGATGAATAAATCCAAGATCTAATCTATGGAACACCCAAGATCTAATCTACAAGATCGAAGCGATGAGATTGATAAGATACCAACCCTTGAAGATTTCCAAAGCCTACGAGATCAGATATCGTTGTTGATGTAGACGATCATCCCCAGTGCTGCAATCTGGCAGCACTTCCGTACTCGGTCGCGCGTACGGTGTCGATGAAGCCCTTCCTCTCCCCGTTCCAGCGAGCAACGGAGGTGTGGTAGATCCCCTCGGAATCCCAGCAGCACGACGGCGTGGTGGTGGTGGTGGAGGAGAATCTCTGTAGGGCTTCGCCTAAGCCGCAGCAGAGAGGAAGAGGAGGGAGGAGAGGTGGCGGCTAGGGTTATGGATGGTGACAAAGGATTAACTTGTCAATGCCTACAGATTGTAGACTAGGGTTTTGCTAGAAGTAGAGGGCAAGTAGATCTCGAAGGTTTAGGCGAAAAGTACTCGGCGATTATGAAAACTAGGGTTATGTTGATTCGATCCTTTCTTTGTCCCTCGACTCCCCCTTATATAGGAGGTGGAGCCGAGGGTTTCGTATTGTACAAGTTACAGAGTTCGGGACGGTTTGTAACTCTTCCCGCCAGATTACAAATAATACTTCCTATTACAACTCTAGCTTTCCTTAATACATGAACCTGGCATACGCTGGTCGTCCCAACAAAGCGTGATATTGAGACGGAAAATCCACCACTTCGAACTCCAGATTCTCTATCCGGTAATTTTCTCGGGTTCCAAACTGAACGTCGAGGTTGATCTTGCCTAATGGGTAACTTGGCTTCTCTGGTGTTATCCCATGGAAACGTGTGTCAGTTGGATTTGCTAGGGATATGTTCATCTTTCTCAATGTATCTGCATACATGAGGTTTAAGCTGCTGCGCCATCTATGAAAACTCTCGACACATCAAAACCAGCAATTACTGCGGGTAGGATGAGTGCTGATTGTCCTGGTCGAGGAACTTGCTGCGGATGGTCTGCGATTGTGAAGCCAATGTCTTGCCCCGACCAATTTAAGTACTCGACTGTTGGTGGAGGCATCTTCTCTGCCATGAACACTTGTCGAGATATTACCTTCTGCGCCCGTTGGACGGCCTGGCTTTCTGAATCATCGAGACCACACCGTTAGAGTTGGGGTCAACATATGGAGGTGGATGTGGTGCTGCCGCAATTCTAAGCTGGTGTCGATTTTCGTCGGTTATTGCGGGAGGAGGTGGAAGGTGGATCTCGCTCCTTGGCTCCCGAGGGTTCTGTTATTTGCTTGAGCGTTTGCGATTCTGCTGGCTCAGGCATTGCCTGAAAATTGCGGCAGTCTTTCAGATGTCCCGACTGCCTCTTTCCATTGTTGTCGAGGTAAAAGTGCATTTGACACGGACCGTTCATCATCTCTCTGGGAGACACGTAAGGTCTTTGAATCCTTGGGCACTATTTTGTCTGTTGCCGCGAAAATCACCTCTACTGTCGCCTTTGTTGCTCATTGCTCCTTTGATAATCATCTCGACTGTTTCCTCCAGTTTCCCCGGAAACCAGCCGATATATGGCCGGGAGCATCGTTGTTGTAGAACGGCGAGAAAATCGCCTTCTATTTTGATAATTTCGACTACGATCCTCTTCTGGCGACCTGTGTCGTTTGTTGTATATTGCGTCTTCTCCATCTGCCCACTTGTTAGCGATTTCCATCAATGCTGAGATTGTCTTGGGATTAGTTCTCCCCAAGTCCTCGACGAAGTCTGCTCGTCGGATTCCTGCTACGAACGCATCTATTGCCCTCTCGTCAGATATGTCTTCTGCCGAGTTCTTGATAATGTTCCACCGCTGTATATATTTTCTCATCGACTCGTCATGTTTTTGTCGACACGCTCGTAATTCTTCCAACGACGCAGGTTTCTTGCAGGTGGATCGGAAGTTTTTCACGAAGATGTCCTCAAAGGTTTCCCAGCTGTCGATGGAGTTCAAGGGTAGTTTCTTTATCCAAGATCTTGCGGCACCACTCAGGTGAACTTGGATACTTTGCATAGCTGTTGCTCTGGTTCCTCCTACCAGTTTTACCATCTCGAGATAATCCACGAGCCAATCCTCGGGATCTTGTAGGCCGTCGAACTTCTTGAAATTCTCGGGTAACTTGAACCCTTTTGGGACTCGAGTTTTTCGCACTCTTCTCGTAAAGCATGGGAGCCCACACATATCTTCGTCGGCAAGCTCTGGCGAGTGCTGACGGTCCCTCCTTCTTGTCGCGCTCTGTCCACCCTTACTTGGACTGTGTGTCTCTTGCTCCGCTTGCTCTTGGTGGGTCTTGAACTGCTGCGGTGTGTCGTGGACTATTTTGTCTGGGATTTTCTTCGGGAGGCGTTGTTGCAAACGCTGTTCCCATAACCCCTACTCCAGCCATTGCCATATTGAACAATGGTTCTCTCGGGTCCCCAGGAGGTGGTCTGGACGCCAAGATGTATGCTTGTGTTGCCATGTAACCTGCCTCTGGCGTTTCGGGATGATATTTCCTCTTTCGTCGATCGACATAAAGGACATGTCGAGATTTTGGATTATGTTTCCTCTTTCTGCTTCAGGTATGTTTTGAAGTCGAGACATTGCTCTCCTCCGAGCTTCTCGTGACTATCTCCGTATTTCTGAAAGGCGACTTAAGTCTGCCCGACGTCTGCGATGAGTGCTTCTTTCCTTCTATTCAGGGATGCTGTTTGTTTTTCTAACTCTCTGCTAACTCGAGCAAGTCTATATTGATATGCTTGAAGTTCTTGTGCAGTAGCAGTGGTGGTCATAGGTTCTGAACCATCCATGGCTCTCGCAGCCCTATCCCACGCTTCTTGCGGGAGCTGTACTCTTGCGCGAGTTGTAGATCCAGGATATTTGGTGCCTAAACCATGTCTGAGATCAGCGGGATCGACGTATGGATTTCCCAATTCGTCGAAAGCCTCTGATGTTTGCGGGTCCTGCCCCTTCTACCACATAGATCTGATGATATTTTGCGCATTGATTTTTGTCGGGATTGGTGACACCATCATATAGAGTGGTGAAGACCTTTCCGATGGCAGCAGACTTGTCGATGAAGTTGAAGCTGTCGACGCTCTCGGAGTCGCTGCTTATGAAGGAGTCCGCAGACGACTCGAAGGATGTGTTGCTGAAGATCTTGGCGAGCTTTCCGCTTGCCTTGTTGTCGATGAAGTATGTCGACGAAAACTCCTCGTCACTCGACGAAAAGTTGGAGTCGACCGCTGAAAATTCCGACGAGATCGGAACTTCGAGACGGTAGGATCCTTCCTTGTTGACGCCAAATCGGAATTCTCCGAACGTCATGACGATGGGCTCCTCCAGATAGGCACATGCATCCATACGGGAGGGCGGGTGAGGAATAAAATTGAATAGATCAGTTTTTTCCTTGTTACCTCGATCCATCGCGTTGCTTGCTGTTGATGATGTCGAAGATCTTGAACGTGCCATCGAGATCAGATCCTTGCAACCTCTAATTCCCAGACGGCGCCAATTGACAAAGGATTAACTTGTCAATGCCTACAGATTGTAGACTAGGGTTTTGCTAGAAGTAGAGGGCAAGTAGATCTCGAAGGTTTAGGCGAAAAGTACTCGACGATTATGAAAACTAGGGTTATGTTGACAGTAGATTCGATCCTTTCTTTGTCCCTCGACTCCCCCTTATATAGGAGGTGGAGCCGAGGGTTTCGTATTGTACAAGTTCGGGACGGTTTGTAACTCTTCCCGCCAGATTACAAATAATACTTCCTATTACAACTCTAGCTTTCCTTAATACATCTTGGGCTCCCGAATCTTCTTATTCTTCGGATAGTGGGCCTTCGGTAAATCCCGGGTACTATCTATGGCAGGCCCATTTGGGGTGCCTATGTCAGATGGGGCCTTGGCCGGCCACCCCCTCCCCTCTTTATATAGGTGGGGGGTCGGCCTAGGGTTTCCCCTAGGGCCCACCTACCCCCTTGGCCCGCCACATGGGGGGGCAAACTCCTCCCCCAAGTATTCCCCTTATCTCCTAATTTAAACTATTTATTTTAGGAGATAGATCTTATCTCTAGATTTAAACCATTTAAACTAGAGATAGATCTTATCTCTAAGGGGGCCGGCCTGGGCCCACATGTCATGGTGGGCAGGACCCACTATGCCATGTGGCGCCTATGTGGCCTCTCCCGGGGTGGTGGGCCCACTGGTGGCCCTCTAGAACCTTCTAGAAGCTCCGGTCAAAACACGGACTTTTTCCCGAACCCCGGAGTTTGACTTCCCATGTATGAATCTTATTCTCCGGACAATTCCGGACCTCCTCGTGATGTCCTGGATCCCATCCGAGACTCCTAACAAAAACTTCAGACTCCAACTCATATTCCGAATCTACTTATGCGACATCGAACCTTAAGCGCGTCACCCTACGGTTCGCGAACTATGGAGACATGGTCGAGACTCCTCTCCGATCAATAACCAATAGCGGGATCTGGAGATCCATAATGGCTCCCACATATTCAACGATGACTTAGTGATCGATTGAACCATTTACATACGATGCCGATTCCCTTTGTCACGCGATATTTTACTTGTCCTAGGTTTGATCATCGGTATCTCCATACCTTGTTCAACCTCGTTACCGACAAGTACTCTTTACTCGTACCGTGGTATGTGATCTCTTATGAACTATTCATATGCTTGCAAGCTAATCAGATGACATTCCACCGAGAGGGCCCGGAGTATATCTATCCGTCATCAGGATGGACAAATCCCACCATTGATCCATATGCCTCAACTCACACTTTCCAAATACTTAATCCCATCTTTATAACCACCCATTTACGCAATGGCGTTTGATGTAATCAAAGTACCCTTCAGGTGTAAGTGATTTACATGATCTCATGGTCGAAGGACTAAGGCAACTATGTATGGAAAGCTTATAGCAATTTGAACTTAATGACTTGATCTTATGCTACGCTCATTTGGGTGTGTGTCCATTATATTATTCACCTAATGACATAACCTTGTTATTAATAACATCCAATATTCATGATCACAAAACCATGATCATCCATTAATCAACAAGCTAGTTATACAAGAGGCTTACTAGGGACTCCTTGTTTTTTACATAACACACATGTATCAATGTTTCGGTTAATACAATTATAGCATGAAGTGTAAACATTTATCATGAACAATAAGATATAACAATAACTAATTTATTATTGCCTCTTGGGCATATCTCCAACACTTTGATCCCAGCTCACAATGCTTTTACAATAACTTGATCAAGATTGTGTTGGCTTCATGTGACCTCAAAAAATTATTTTTGTAATCACTTACCTACTCCAGGACGAGCAGGAGATAAGCTTAGGGATGCTTGATACGTCAAAAATGAATCTATAATTTTTGATGCTCCATGCTTGTTTTACACCAATTTCTATATGTTTTGTCTACACCTCATGGCACCTTTATGCATTTTCCGGAACTAACATATTGACAAGATGCCATAGTGCCAGTTCTCTGTTTCCTGCTGTTTTTGGTTTCAGAAAAGTTGTACAGCAAATATTCTCGAAATTGAATGAAACAAAACCTGAAGTGCTTATTTTATTGAAACGAAGACGGAGTCCAGAGGAGAGTAGGACAGGTGTCAGGAGGCGGCCTCACCTTCCCTAGGCGCGGGCCACCATCTGGCCGCGCCTAGGGGTGGTGTGGGGCACCCGGCACCCCACCGACCTATCTCCTCTGACTATTTATTCAAGATCTCGGGAAAACCCTGAAAACAAGAGCCTCCGTCCACGAAAAGTTACGTCGTCGCCATCGTCCAGCAAAGTTTCGGGGGTCAGAAGTTCATGTTCCGGCACCATGTCGTGATGGGGATTGACCCTCGGATCCATCTCCATCGACTCCACCGACTCCACTTCGAATCCATGATGGTTCGTGAGTAGTTTCTCCCCTGGACTACGGGTTCTTGGCTGTAGGTAGTTGGTACTCTCTCTCCCATGTACTTCAATACAATGATCTCATGAGCTGCTTTACATGACTGAGATCCATATGATATAATCGGTGTTGTGTTTGTTGGGATCCGATAAATTGTGGAATTGTGATCAGATTGTTCATCATATTATCATACTACTGTTATTTAAGATCTTGCATGCTCTTCGGTACTTGTAGTTACCCTGATCAAGTAGTTGCTCGTATCTCCAAGAGGGAGTTTTTATGCTCGATAGTGGGTTCATGCCTCTAGTAATCTGGAAGAGTGACAATAACTTCTAAGATTGTAGATGTGTTGTTGCTAGTAGGGAGGAAACAACAATGTTTTGTCTAAGGGTAATTCTATTGTTTACTTTACACACATTGCTTAATGCGATAATCTGTTTCTTGCAACTTAATACTAGAAGGGGTTCGGATGATAACCTGAAGGTGGATTATTAGTCATAGACGCAGTTGGATTACGGTCTATGTATTATGTTGTAATTCCCAATTAAATACTACAATAAACATTATCTTATCGTAGCATGCATTGTCATGCCCTCACAATTATCAATTGCCCAACTGTAATTCGTTCAACCAACACATGTTATTTGGAGAGTTACCACTAGTGTAGATAGCATGAAACCACAGTCCTTCTGTCATCATCATTGCTCTAAAGTCAACTCCGCACTGGAATACTTTCTGGTGCCATCTCGTCTGTGTTACTGATACTGCGGATGTGTTACTATTGACATTGCTCTCATATTACTGCTGCTTTCACATCACCAATGTTACTAGTTCTTTTCCAGGTGCAGCTGAATTGACAGTTCCGCTGTTAAGGCTTATAAGTATTCTTTACCCCCTTGTGTCGAATCAACAAATTTGGGTTTTACTTCCCTCGAAGACTGTTGCGACCCCCTATACTTGTGGGGTTATCAAAGCTTCACTTCTAAATTCCTGGAAAAACCTACCCCACTTATCCTTAATATTTTCACTCTTTGTGAAGTATCTCTTTTCATCCTCTTTCCAACAAAATTGGTTTCATGCAAATCATAGTTTGCTAACTCAAGTTGTTGTATTTTCGATGTTGGAGGCTAGATAGGTTAAAACATTTCTTCATTAGTTTACGTCCCTTGTTGTACTATGATGGTTCTCTACATGATCTTGTAGATCTTGTTTCTAGTTTCGAAACGAGCTCAAGATCTTCAAAATCAAAGTCTGAATGCTCAAGTTATGCCATTTATGGGTTTATTCCTGCGTTGTGGTGGGAGTGGTCCGGCCAAGCCCGGAATGTCCAGCCATGGCCAGACCACTCCAGCCCGTTGGTCCGGGAAAATTCCAGGGAACACTTTTTTTTGTTCCAGACCTTATTACGGTTGACCTAGACCAGTCCAGTCGGCCAGAGTGCTCCGGTCAGGGGCTGGAAGGTCCAACCGACATGTTTTTCCTGCTCAACGGTCACTTTTGTTGGGGGGCTTTGTAAGGGGTCTTCTTCCCCAATGATTAAGCAACCTTTCTATCAAGTTTTTCCCTCCATTCTTGACCTTCTTAAGCTGGCTTTCTCTCAATGCCTCCATGATTATTGCCCCCATTCCAGTGAATAGAGAGAGGGGATCTAGATCCACATCTTGACCAATCAAATACCTATCTTTGTGAGGGGAATTTACTAGATCTAGAACTGAGAGAAATTTGTTGTTCCTCTTATTTATTCTTCCTCATTTATTCCCCAATAGCTTTAGTAGCTTTGTTTGAATTTGAGAGTGAATGATTTGAGAAGTTTTGTGGTGTTCTTGCCATTGCATTTGGTGCATCTATTTGACTTTTCCGCGGTGATACGTTGAGCTGAAAGTTCGTGATATTATGTTTGAAAGATTGTTCCGGGAGCTTGTTTCGGGAGCTTGTTCCTGTTTGGTATTTGGACGTTAGATGGCTTAGAATTAAGTTGTGGTGATTCCTCAAGTTTAAGGGCTTCTTGGCGGTTTCTTGGGGGACTCCAATTAAGTTGTGGAGACTGTCCCAAACTTTGTGTTGGTTTGGTGGCCATCCTCAAGGTTCCATAGTGTATCGACAACTCCCTTTTTTGTGGGTAGGCTTAAGGATAATACGATGAGGCATTCATGGCGTCTGGGGAGCCTTTGTGCCTCCACACCACTCCAACAGAGAATATCACTCGCAAGAGTGTGAACATCGGGATACATCATTGTCTCCATGTCAACTCGGTTATTCCTATATGAGAGCTCTTTTCTTATGCACTTTATTTTGTGATAGTCTTCGTGCTTGAAATTATATATATATATATATTACTATCACATAGTTGCTTTTCTTGCTTACCATAAGTTGTTGGTGCACATAGGTGAACCCTAGTTATATATGTTTTGTGATTGATAAAATAAATGCTAGTTTTATTCCGCAATTGTTCAAAGTCTTAATCTAAAAGGATTAAACCGTCTATTCACCCCCTCTAGACAACATCCATATCCTTTCACCAGACTTGTGGAAAATGAAATCGGTCACAACATGCATCATTACAAGGTGCAAGAGTCAGGCAAGGGAGGAGCTGGGACAAATGACGAGGCGATAGAGGATGAGCTTCGGCCCCTTCATAGCCGTGGTGTTGGTTCGCTACATGAAATCAATATTTTGCTGACTATCAGACATGCTTTGCAAAAGGTAAAAAATAAACGGAATAGTTTTTCCAGGTGTTATACATATGAAATATAACTCGTCTTATATCACGTTGGTGAAGCGAGTTTGCCGAGTGTTTTTCTGCAGACAGCTGGCAAGGACGTTTCCTAGTGCTTATTGTGGTACAAGTCAAAGATTTCTAGTGCGCGTTCGAAAAATGCAGTAACTACTTGACCTAGTATTTTTTGGTTAGCACTCCACAAATATTTGTGCCCAAAAAAAACTGGCTCCAAGGATGGCCACCATCGACGTTGCGCACGACGGGAAAGTCTAGTGGAGAGATATCTACAGCCAGTGTGCTTCCACCATCTGCTCCATGGAGACTGACGCACCTCATGTCGTCATATAGATAAAGGCGACATGTTACCACCGGGTTGAACCGGCCTCCTCCTATCAGGGAGGGACCTGGCACTGGAGGTTGAAAGGTGGGGGATAGCGCATGCGCCCGGATCTGAGGTGGAGCAGGAGGAGGTTCTCATTGACACCGGTTTGTAGTTGTAAGAACTTCGAGGCAATGAACCGGAATACTCGGCGATGAGTGCTGAAGTCTTGACCTCAGACATGTCACGAACAATGTGTGTGGACCGTGACAACGCGTTGGCAGATCGTCCCCGTAGATCTTTGATGGCTGTGAAATATACCATATTTTCTCGCGTTTAAACCCCTAGCTAAGTCAAGAAATTGACTAAGTTTACCTCTCAATCTGCCAATAATGCCTAATCAATTCAAAGATGTGCAATCTCTTCTATTTTTGGATGTTGTGCAGTATATCACGTCATAATGGCAAATGGACCTGCAATATTGAAGAAAATCGCATCAGGAGCATGGCAACGTTGACTACACTTGGAAAGGTGGTTTGATACGTCCAAAACGTATCTACTTTCCCGAACACTTTTGCTATTGTTTTGCCTCTAATTTGTGTATTTTGGATACAACTAACACGGACTAACGCTGTTTTCAGCAAAATTGCACTGGTGGCTCGTTTTTGTGCGAAACTCATTTCAGAAAATCCCGAAAATAATCGAAATGGGCCTATTTTGACCATGAAGATGAGAGGCCAAAAGGGCGAACCAGGGGGGCCCATGGCCCCCCACCAGGCCGGCGCGGCCTACGGGGGCGCGCCGCCCTATGGTTAGGGCGCCTCGGCGGCCCCCCGACGCTCTCCTTCGGGCTACTAAACCTCTTCGACCTAAAAACGCCAGGGGGTTCGACCATATTTCGAGAAGACATCCAGAACTCCGCCGCCATCGCGAAACTCCGCCTCGGGACAGAAACTCCGTTCTGGCACTCACGGGGCGGGGAATTGGAGGATCATCGCCGCCATCACCACCGACGCCTCTCCATCAACCAGCCATGTTTCCCCATCCATGTGTGAGTAATTCCCCGCTGTAGGTTGAAGGGGATGGTAGGGATTGGATGAGATTGATCATGTAATAGTCATAAGATTGTTAGGGCATGGTGCCTAGTATCCGTAGATGGTACTTTTATGATATTGTTGCAACTTGTTATGCTTAATGCTTGTCACTAGGGCCCGAGTGCCATGATCTCAGATCTGAACATGTTATTGATTCATGAAGATATTCATTGTTTTATGATCTTACCTCAAGTTGTATACACATGTTGTTGTCCGAACCCGAGCCCCAAAGTGACAGAAATTGGGACAACCGGAGGGGAAGGCGGTGATGTGAGGATCACATGTGTTCGAGTGTTAATGCTTTGGGCCATTAAAAGGAGTACCTTAATTTCCAGTAGTTTTCCTAAAGGCCCGGTGATGCGCGTAGATGTACACGTCCGTTGGGAACCCCAAGAGGAAGGTATGATGCGCACAGTGACAAGTTTTCCCTCAGAAAGAAACCAAGGTTATCGAACCAGTAGGAGCCAAGAAGCACGTGAAGGTTGTTGGTGGAGGAATGTAGTGCGGCGCAACAGTGAAACCGGCGCCAACGTGGAACCTGCACAACACAATCAAAGTACTTTGTCCCAACGTAACAATGAGGTTGTCAATCTCACCGGCTTGCTGAAAACAAAGGATTAAGCGTATCGAGTGGAAGATGGTGTTTGTTTGCAAAGAACAGTAAAAGCAGTAGAATGTATTCAGATGTAAAAGAATGGACCGGGGTCCACAGTTCACTAGTGGTGTATCTCCAATAAGATAACTAACATGCTGGGTGAACAAATTACAGGCGAGCAATTGACAAATAAAGATTCAATACATATCAACGATGATTACTATGTGATTTAATCAGGGCATTACGACAAAGTACATAGACCGCTATCCAGCATGCATCTATGCCTAAATAATCCACCTTCAGGTTATCATCCGAACCCCTTCCGTATTAAGTTGTAAACAACAGATAATTGCATTAAGTATGGTGCGTAATGTAATCAACACAAATATCCTTAGACAAAGCATCAATGTTTTATCCCTAGTAGCAACAGCACATCCACAACCTTAGAACTTTCTGTCACTGTCCCAGATTCAATGGAGGCACGAACCCACTATCGAGCATAATTACCCCCTCTTGGAGTTACAAGTATCAACTTGGCCAGAGCCTCTACTAGCAACGGAGAGCATGCAAGAACATAAACAACACATATATGATAGATTGATAATCAACTTAACATAGTATTCTCTATTCATCGGATCTTGCCAAACACAACATGTAGCATTACAAATAGATGATCTTGATCATGTTAGGCAGCTCACAAGATCTAATACAATGAAAGCACAAGCGGAGAAGACAACCATCTAGCTACTGCTATGGACCCATAGTCCAAGGATGAACTACTCACGCATCAATTCGGAGGCGGGCATGATGATGTAGAGCCCCTCCGGTGATGATTCCCCTCTCCGGCAGGGTGCCGGAGGCGATCTCTGAATCCCCCGAGATGGGATTCGCGACGGTGGCGTCTCTGGAAGGTTTTCCGTATCGTGGCTCTCGGTACAGGGGGTTTCGCGACGAAGGCTATTTGTAGGCGGAAGGGTAGGTCAGGGGGCCACACGAGGTGGCGACACAATAGGCCGGCGCGGCCCAGGCCCGCGCCGCCCTAGCGTGTCGTCGCCTCGTGGCCCCACTCGTTCCTCTTCGAACTTCTGGAAGCTTCGTGCAAAATAGGACCCTGGGCGTTGATTTCGTCCAATTCCGAGAATATTTCCTTACTAGGATTTCTGAAAAAAAAAAATGAAAACAGAACCGGCACTTCGGCATCTTGTTAATAGGTTAGTGCCGGAAAATGTATAATAATGCTGTAAAGTATGTATAAAACATTCAAGTATTGTAATAAAAGTAGCATGGAACATAAGAAATTATAGATACGTTTGAGACGTATCAGGCCCGGCTGCCACCGGCTGGTAGGACAAAAGATGTTGTGCAAGTTTCTCATTGCGAGCACGTACGACTATATACGAAACACATGCCTATGGATTGATTAGTACTTGGATACCGTTTTATTATTATTTGCAAATGTCCTACCTTGATTGTTATATGAATTCTCTTATCCATGCAACGCCCATTCATCCATCCCTGTGCCTACAGTATTTTAATCCTTTGTTTACTATAATCACTACTGCTGTCTTTATTTCACTGCTGCCGTTATTTCACTACTCCTATTGCTATAAAACTGTTGCTACTGATAAACTCTTGCGAGCAAGTCTGTTTCCACGTGCAGCTGAATTGACAACTCCGCTGTTAAGGCTTACAAGTATTCTTTGTCTCCCCTTGTGTCGAATCAATAAATTGGGTTTTACTTCCCTCGAAGACTGTTGCGATCCCCTATACTTGTGGGTCATCAAGACTATTTTTTGGCGCCGTTGCCGGGGAGCATAGCTTTATTTGCAAGTTCACTTGGATTGATATTGTTCGCTGCAAATCCTCCATCATGGGTAAAACTCGCGATACTAGAGTTGCCATATTACCATCCACTACAAGAAAAGGTACAACTCTGAGTACCTCTGCTGCTCTTGTTTCACCACCACAAGCTTCACGTGTTGGTATTTCTGCTGAATCTGAAAATTCCTCTGATAATTTTGATGATGCTTCTACTGTGCTTGATAATACTTGTTCATTAGGTCCTTTTCTAGATGCTACAATTGCTAGGTCTAGACAAATTGAAAATACTGAAACTCCTAATGAAAATACTTTACACCTGTTAATTCAGATTCGATGATCTTGATGAAGATTATGTGGAACTTGATGATGATTTTATTGATAAATGCAATGCTACCACTAGTACAAGTAACCTTAAAAATCTTATTGCACAACATGCTGTTAGATATAAACTGTCTCCTGATCCTAAATTTGCCACATCTCCTATAAACATTAAGGATAAAGATTATGACTTTTCTCTCTATTTATCTCATATATCTATTGTTGAGAAAACACCTTTTTGTGGTACTGAAAAAGAAAGTGTTGTAGAACATATGAATGAGCTTTCTACTTTAAGTAGCTTGTTTTCTGATGATGTTAAGATGCGTACTTATTTTGTTGCTAAGATTTTCCCTTTCTCATTAAAGGACGATGCTAAGATTTGGTATAATAATTTGCCTCCTGATTCTATTGATAGTCCAAGTTGTTTGCTTGATGTTTTCTTTCGAAAATATTTTCCTGCTAGTGCTCAACATATTGCTCTGCAGAGAATTTATAGTTTTGATCAAGAAGATGGAGAGAAATTGCCTGAAGCTTGGGCAAGATTTTGCTCTCTTATTAGAGCTCGGCCTGGACATGATTTGGAGAAGCATGATTTACTTGATATATTTTATAGTGGACTAACCATTGAGTCTAGGGCATACCTGGATAGTTGTGCTGATTGTGTTTTCAGGAAAAGAACTCCGGACGAAGCTGAAGAATTATTGGCTAAAATAAGCAAAAATCATGATGATTGGTCTACACCTGAACCAACCCCGACACCAATATTGAAGAAGAGGGTATGATTGAATTAAATGATGAAGATATGAGGAAGCCAAGAAATCTCTTATGGAGAAAGGTATTAAATCTGAAGATGTGAAGAATTTACCTCCTATAGAAGACCTATGTAAGATAATTCCCCTTCATCCACAATTAAGGTACATTCTCTTCAACGCTTTGATAGAGGAGATATCCCTTATTCAAAACCTCCTGATCAATGTCTAGATGAATTTGATAATTATATTGTTAAACAAAATAACTTTAATATGAGAGTAGAGAATCATCTAATGGAAAATTCTCAAGCTATTAGTAAATTGCATGATATTGTGGAGAGAACCTCCAATGATGTTAAGATGCTTGTTAAACATTTTAATATGATTCAAACTCAAATTGATCAACTTACTAAAGTGCAAAATGACTTATTAAAAAATACTCATGAAGAAAAACATGCTTATGAAGTAACAACTAGAGGCGGTGTTTCTACCCAGGATCCTCTATATCCTGAAGGGCACCCCAAAAGAATTGAACAAGATTCTCAATGAACTAAAGAAACTAGTAGTCCTTCTAAGAAAAAGAAAAGAAACATAAAACTGTTGTAGAATCCTCTGAACCTGTTAATGATCCTAATAGTATTTCTATTTCTGATGCTGAAACTGAAAGTGGCAATGAACATGATGAAGATAATGATAAGAATGATACTCCTGATAAAGAAGAGATTGAAAAAGAACCTGAAAAGCATGCTAAAAATAAAAAGTACACTAAAGAAGATTTTATTGCTAAGAAACATGGTAGTGAAAGAGAACCTTGGGTTCAAAAGCAAATGCCTTTTCCTGCTAAGAAACTAAAATCAAAGGAGGAGGAACACTATAATAAATTTTGTGATTGGATGAAACCTTTATTTTTGCAAATCCCTTTGACTGATGCTATTAAATTGCCTCCTTATTCAAAATACATGAAAGATATTGTCTCTAACAAAAGGAAAATTCCTAATGAGGAGATTTCCACTATGCTCGCTAATTACTCTTTCAATGGCAAGGTTCCAAAGAAGTTGGGAGACCCAGGTATACCGACTATTCCTTGTTCCATCAAGAATAATTATGTTAGAACTGCTCTATGTGATTTGGGAGCAGGAGTTAGTGTGATGCCTTTTCTCTTTACAAGAGACTTGATTTAGATAAGTTGATACCAACTGATATATCTTTGCAAATGGCTGATAAATCTACTGCTGTTCCTGTTGGTGTATGTGAAGATGTTCATGTTCAAGTTACTCAAAATTGCTTAATATTAACTGATTTTGTTGTGTTGGAAATGCCTGAAGATGATAATATGTCTATTATTCTTGGAAGACCCTTTCTTAATACTGCAGGGGCTGTTATTGATTGCAATAAAGGAAAAGTTACTTTCAATGTCGAAGATAAGGAACATACTGTCTATTTTCCCAAGAGGATTGATAAAGTATATGGAGTTAATACAATTTTTAATTTGAAAACTATCAAGGTGGGATCCATTGATTGTCCTATAGATGAGCCTAAAGAAGAATATCAAACTCTTGTGATTGGATCCATATCAATTCAATATAAGGTAACATGATTGATTTGAGTTTTATTTCTTCTTATGTCATATAAAATTTATTTGGTAGCAAGACTTGATCAACCTTGTTAACAAGTATATTTTAAATGCATAAGAGAGCTAAACAACACTTCTTTCTTCCTCCACTTGTTTTACTTGCTGTAGCACTTTTTGTTTTGCAAGATGTTTTAGTTGTTTAAGATTTTAGAAATTATTTTCCTGCGCTGTAATAATTACTTTAACACCCAGAAATGTGCATTTTTCGAAGTTCTCAAAAATTTACAAAAATTATACTGTTAGTCTTATTTTTCGAAGGGCTACCTGGAGCACCTGGGGCTGACCAGTGGGGCACCCAGGGGCTGGACCCCATGGGCCGGCGCGGCCAGCAAGGGGGGCGCGCCACCCTGTGGTGTGGGCCCCTCCTTGCCCCACTCACTCATCTCTTCCTCCCATCTCACTCTCTCTCCCGAAAAAACTCGTACTCACTTTCTCTCACTCGCGTTTCTGCTCAAGAGCTCAAGATTTCTCGATCTCTTTGCTCAGCCCAGATTTCTGTCTGAAATTTGGCACATTTGCTCTCCGGTATGTGACTCCTTTGATTATCCAAATAGAATTTTGTTTGGTTGAATATATTTTGAATATTTTGCTGCTGTAGGTAACATGTTTAGTGAGCTTGCATGCTTGTTCTAAGTTGTAAAAATTAGTTTTGATGCATGTTTAGTACTCTAGCAAGTTCCTATAGTAGTTTCCCTCAATTATATGTCTTGAAATCAAATTTTATAATGATTGTTGAAAAATTTCAGAAAATGGAGTGGAATAGGCACCAACTAAATCAACAAGAATTGGAGGTGCAAGAAGTCATGAGAGTTCACCGCGAAGAGGGAGTATACCCCTCCTATTACCCATGCACTGATTTTATGCGGAATGCAGGAATCTTGCAAGATGTTCAAAAACTGATTTCCAATGCAGGGTTGGAAAGTTTCGTTGTTGGTGAACCTTACCAATATGCAAAACTAACCATGTCAGTGGTGCAGGATTTTGAATTCAATCGGTCCCAAACTAACCCCATGGTTCGATACAAAATTTATAATAAAACTGTCAACTTGCCCTTTGAAGATTTTTGTGCAGCAATTAGAGTGCCACAATGGGGATCATGCGAGAAGGTTAGGGGACTGCCGCGGGAGCTCTTGAGTCTATATACGATGATTTGTCAAGGGAGAAGCTTCTCCGATGATAGTGGTAAAATCAGTAGTATTCAACTCCCAGCTATTCGCTACTTTGCTTATTTCATCACAAAGTGCGTTCTTGCTAGAAGGAATGCAAATAAGTTGTCTATCCAAGATATGGCCTTCTTAGCTGCTGCATTGCAACATGATAGGACTTATAATTTGGGTGCTTTGATAGCTTGTAGACTTGCTACTAACCGTGAGAAGGGAGGAATTTGTGGAGGTCTCATGGCCTCTCGTTTATTAGCTATGCATGGTGTAGAACCTCACCATCTTGATATTCAGCTCCCCATAGAGAAACTTGACGCTGTTTCCATGATTAAACATGACTTTGTTTCGGATACGTCTAATTTGAGCAACCTGTCTTATAAAATAACATTCTATAAGAAAAATTGGAGAACAACTAAGAAAATGTCAACACCCGGATTTTTAAGTCCGGATGCCCTATTACATCATACATCGCAATCCCAGGAAGATTGTTTTTGCGAGACATAATAGTAAGTCGTTCAGAGTCACCATTTATTACAACACATAAGGTCTTACAACAAGGGATCACATGATCAAATATTACACAAATAGATTGTCCAACATCCCAAATAAGTAGCGGAAGCGTAGTAGTAGTGGACTATATATTCCACAGGCAACGCTTCACGTTAGAAGACGATCCTAGTTATCGTAGACATCCTGCTGTCCGTCATCCTGATACTGTTGCTCCTCTTCAAAGTCTGGCATTTGAATAGCCAGGGCAAAGCCATGAGTACTTTTAAAGTACTCGCAAACTAATACTAAGGTAAAACATATTAAGTGTAGTAAGGGGTACTAAGCTCTAGGTTTATTTGCATAAAGCCAAGTTTTCATTTGATAAACATTTAGTACACCCATTATTTGCTAGACTAACTCAAGTGGGAACATTAGTGTCATTCCCACAATTCATTTGGGATCCAAGTCCATTCACCATTCACCTTCATCATTTCAACATAAATTCTGATAACGGAAATAGTATGGCCTTTCCAACCGTCCATAACCGCGGACACGGCTATTCGAATAGGTTTAACACTCTGCAGAGGTTGTACTCTTGTGCCACAACTTTTGATTACATCCGTCGAGGATAACCCCGAATCATCGTAACTCAGTACGCGGATCATCAACCATAACCTTTCACTTATATGTCCTAGTATAGGCACCTCTCCCCATGAGCTTGGCCCCCGGTGAGAACCAACTGTTAACCCGGGAACTGCACAGGGCTTGGGTCGTACATTCACCTCATATTCACATCACTTCTCATATACGGAGGCAGCCTCGGCATAACCCCTATGATGCTTGTTTAGAGGGAACCCATACTAAAATACACAAGTTTCTAGTTAAGCCCTACCCATAATCAGGTATTGTGGGGGTACTTGTATAATTGGAAAGGTATCGCATTCAAACCCATATCAGGTTTATATCAAAAATCACCATCTTCTCTTGGTCATATTCACCTTCAAAGTCATTCAATGGAATGAACCATCATTCCAAGGTTTAAACTTCATTTCAAAGTCACATGTTCCCATCTAGAGTAGTCAATTTTTAATTGATTAGCAATAGCAACTATATGAGGGGTGCTATCTAGCTTGGAGTGGTGTTAATCTAAACCAAGTATTGTTCTACTCTAAACCAAGTGAATCATAAATCAAAAAGTACTTTGAAATAAATAAGCCAAAGTAAAAATAAGTAAAAACATGGGATAGGTAATACATAAAAGTAAAATGTGATGGTGCCTTTGCTCTTGTAGAGCTAAGCACTTGGGTTTAGCAAGGGTTAGCTTGCCTTGAGCTGAGTAGTGATCAAAGTTCTCCTCTTCTTCTTGGGAGTAGGCCTCCTCCTCTTGATACTCCTCGTTACTAGCGTCTATATACGAATACGAGGTATAAATACTAAACCAAGCTTACATACTATTCTAGAAACACTTGAAAGAATTCTCACACTAATCTTATCATCAATCAAACATGGCATGGTGGATTGTTGGATGAGTTCTTAAAATAAATTCCTCTTATTATTATTATTTCTTAACTTTGGTATGTAGCTCCTTAGAGAAATTTAGTTCCTCTTATTACCTTATATTAAGATTTAATCTCTTCATATAATAATCAGGTATGAAATATAGGTTGACCCTAGGTCAACATTTCATATCTATTATATGTGAGTGTATAATATTTGAAATGCTATACTTCCCATGGTTTTAATATTTATTAATTAAATGAATTAAAATCTCTAAGTAATAATTATCAGAGGTTCATTAATCTAAGTTATTCCCTCTGGTTGTATTACTTAGGATCAAGATTTAAATGAGAAGATATCTCTCATATTAATTATTGAACTTAAATTCAAATGGAGAAACACTAGAATTGACTTCATAGCTATTTTATTTCATCTTGTCCATGATCATGCAAATAACATATCTATATTATTGCATAATCAATTAGAGGACATCATTTTTGATTTATTAGAATTTGAATCAACTCAAAATTGATTATGGTTGAATTTTAAATTAAGTTTCAATTTGTAAAAGTCCCTGACTTGTTATTTTTAACATTTAAATTCTACTACGAATTTGGAGATGGGGCCAGTGGCATTAGTTAGAAAATTTCATGGGCTTTCCAATGATATAAAGTTTGCTAAATTTGGTTTGGCAGATTTCAAACTATTCAATTTTTACTAAACTATCTGCAGCACATTTGAATTAAGATTAAATCTAAATTTGAACCGTGGGCTTGGGCGGGAAACGCTACTGGGCCGAAACGGAGTTTAAATCTACTGCGCAGCCCAGCAAGCATCTGGTGCGCTTGGGCCGCACTGACGAGGTGGGGGCCACCTGTCAGCGGCGTTTAACACAGTGAAGCGGTGCGTGGGATCTAAGCCGTAGGATTAGAACGAGATCCGACGGCGTGTGAACGTCGTCGTCTCCGGCGAGAGGCGAGCTCCCTGGCGGCGAGCCTAGGGGGTCGGAGGGCGTACCAGGCCGTTGCAGGGGTCTGGCAGGGTGCGCGGAGAAGTTGTCGTCGACGAGGAAGCTACTGGTGCAGCGGTGGCGCTCGGGGAGGCTCCAATCGAAGCAGGGCTTCCGCGGGCTCCGGCGGACCTCAGCTTCCAATTCGAGCAGCTCCGGCGACTAAGGGTGAAATTGATTGGGGCGTGTTGCTCAGTGAGGGGAGGGGAGTGAAATGTGTGAAGAGAGGAGGAGCCGATCGTCGCTATTTATAGCAGCCGATGGTGGCCGTGAGGTGCTGCAAGGGAGCGGCCATGGCGTGGCGTTTCCGAGCGAAAGGGCAAGGCGAGGACGGAATCTTGTAGGCGTCGTCCTGGCGATGCTCGAGGACTAGCTGGCGCAGAGAAAAGAGTGAGAGGATGGCTCAGGAGGTCGATTCGAGTGCGGTGTCCGCGGTAAGATTCCGGCGAGGACGACGGTGACAAGGCCTGGTGCTTGTCTAGGCGTAGAGGGTGTGGAGTGGCTACTCGACGCGGCGATAGGGATGCAGGAGGAGGACGACGCGCTCGAGTGTGCGACGTACTGGCGCGTCCAGTGCGCGGTGAGCGCGCGTGCTGGCGCGTCCTGGCATGGTTTGGACACGGGCGTTCTGGGCAATGCCGTGCAGTGGCGATCGAGTGAGTGGTACAGGCTTGGTCCTTATGCATCAGAGATGCTCGCAGACATGAAGAGAAAGTGAGAGGGAGGCCAGAGAGGGTTTTGGCCAAAGGTGGCCGGCATGGCCACGGCATGGGTTGTTCTCTCACTTTTCCACTTTCTCTAACCCTAGCAAGTACTGAGCTCGATGCAGGGGTCCTAGAGATAGCTAATGATCACAAGTTTAAAGTGGTTTAGTGAAGAAACCGATGGATAATAGTGTGTAACACAATTTGGGAAAGATGCCTGCAAGGTGTTTGTTAAAATGGCCGCATGAACATTTTTGTCGAAATTTGGAATTCTTTTTGGTACATCTCAATCATATATTTAATGTGTTGGATTGGTGGTGGTGGTGTTCATTTTGGAAGTGATTTGCAACATTTCAAATTTGAGGTGATCTTCCCATTAATTTAAAGTCTCCTCTTGTCCAAATTCTACTGGTCAACCTGGTCAACTTTAACCATGATGGTCAACATGAAAGTTGTAGACCTTGACATGGTCTTGGATGACATGGCTTTGGTTGACAAAGTTTAGTTTAGGATTTGAGAAATACAGAGGGGTAAAGTGAGGAAGAAAATATTTTTGGTCCAAGTGACCATTATCATATGTATGCAAGATTTTTGATTTCCTTGTATTTGATTCTTGATCCAATGATGCAATTGTGTTAGTTTATCATATTGAAGTATTTTAGAAGCAAGGAAGCAAGCAATTATAGCCTTGGTTGAGGATTTGCCATTTTGCATATTGTGTATGTAAGTGAAAAATGGGGTTTTCCCATTTTCTCCAATTCACTTCAAATTAGGGTTTGGTGATCTTGGTTAGTGTTCATATAACAATAGTTAAGCATGCTAACACTCATCATGGCAATTGCACCAAAGAAATTTACTTAAATGCATGAATCTATATGTGGCACTACATGCATAGAAAAAGTTTTTGTTTGTTGTAAATTTTGAGTAATTGAAACTCTCTCTTGATTTATTATTGTTGAAACTTGGGATGTTACAAACCCTTCCCCCTTACAAAAGATCTCGTCCCGAGATCTTAAAGAAAAACTAGGTACTAAAGAGATCTGGGTACTCAGTCTTCATGAAATCTTCTCTTTCCCAAGTGGCTTCTTCTTCGGTGTGATTACTCCATTGGATTTTCAGAAACTTGATACTCCGGGTACGGGTGGTTCTGAATGCTTCTTCCAGGATGCGAATGGGTACTTCGCGGTATGTCAGATCTGAATTGATATCCACAGCTCGATGGTCGATGTTCTTGAACACCCCGGTCTTCTCAGGTACCTCTAAGCATTTCCGGAGTAACGAGATGTGAAACACATTGTGCACCGTTGACATTTCTTCTGGTAATTCCAGCTGATAGGATACTTCTCCTCGGCGACTCAGGACTTTGAAGGGTCCGACATATCGGGGTGCAAGCTTTCCTCTAAGCTGGAATCTCTGCATTCCTTTAAGGGGGGACACTTTGAGATACACGAAATCTCCGATCTCGAAGGTCATCTCTCGGCGTCTCTTGTCGGCGTAGCTCTTCTGTCTGGATTGTGCGGTCTTGAGGTACTCGCGGATCTTGTGAACCTTCTCTTCAGCTTCCCGAAGAATATCTGGTCCAAAGACTTGACTCTCTCCAACTTCCGACCAATTCAGAGGGGTACGGCACTTCCTTCCGTACAGGGCTTCAAAGGGGGCCATTTGCAAGCTGGCTTGGTAGCTGTTGTTGTACGAGAATTCTGCGTACGGCAAGCAGTCTTCCCACTTGGATCCATACTCCAACACACATGCTCTCAGCATATCTTCCAATATCTGGTTGACTCGTTCAGTCTGTCCATCCGTCTGCGGGTGATAGGCTGTGCTGAAGTTCAGCCTAGTTCCGAGTCCTTCATGTACCTTCTGCCAAAATCTGGAGGTGAATTGGGATCCTCTATCGGATACTATTGACTTTGGGGTTCCGTGTAGGCTGACTATTCGTGAGATATACAACTCTGCAAGTCTTGGTCCTTGGTAGGTGGTTTTGACGGGGATGAAATGGGCAACCTTGGTCAGTCTGTCGACCACTACCCAGATAGAATCATTCCCTTTACTAGACTTGGGCAATCCGGTGATGAAGTCCATTCCTACCGAATCCCACTTCCATTCGGGAATCTGCAGGGGCTGTAGCAGTCCTGCGGGTCGTTGATGTTCTGCCTTGACTCTCTGACATATGTCACACTTGGCGATGTAACTCCCGATTTCTCGCTTCATCCCATGCCACCAGAACTGTTCCTTCAGGTCCTGGTACATCTTGGTACCTCCGGGATGAATAGAATACAAGGTGTCATGGGCTTCCTTCAGAATAACTTGTTTCAACTCCGAATCTGACGGCACGCACAAGCGTCCGTTGTACCAAAGTACTCCTTCTTCATCTACGATGAATCCTGGTGCCTTTCCTGCAACTATTTGGCTTTTGACTCCGTCAATGCTAGCTTTTCCCTTCTGTGCTTCTTTGATCTGACTAATCAAGGTGGGTTGGAGTTCAATGCTGGAGAAAACCTTTACTAACTAGCTCCATCCTAAACTGCTCAAACTCTTGGTGAAGGCTAGGTTGCTCTTCGGCGATCATGGAGTTTAATTGACACGGCAGTCTACTCAAAGCATCTGCTACCACATTGGCCTTGCCGGGTGATAGTGGATTTCCATATCATAATCCTTGATTAACTCTAACCATCTCCTTTGCCTCATGTTCAGCTCCTTCTGGGTGAAGATATACTTCAAGCTCTTGTGATCCGAATAGATCTCGCATCGATTACCCATGAGGTAATGACGCCATACTTTCAAGGCTAACACGACGGCTGCTAGCTCTAAGTCATGGGTCGGATAGTTCTGTTCATGCTGCTTCAGTTGCCTTGACAGGTACGAGATCACTTTGCCTTCTTGCATCAACACACATCCAAGACCAATCTTGGAGGCATCACAATACACATCAAATGGTTTGGTGATGTCCGGCATGATCAGTATTGGGGCTGAAGTCAGTCTGCTCTTGAGCTGTTGAAAACTCTCTTCACACTTGTCCGTCCATTCGAACTTCTTGTCCTTTTTCAACAATTGGGTCATTGGTCTGGCTATGCTTGAGAATCCTTCAACGAATCGGCGGTAATATCCCGCCAATCCGAGAAAGGCACGGACCTCAGTCTGGGTGGTTGGGGCTTTCCATTCTGCAACGGTCTTTATTTTGGTGGGATCAACGGCAATTCCTCCTGCTGACAAGATGTGTCCCAGGAATCCTACTTCCTTCAACCAAAACTCACACTTGCTGAACTTGGCGTACAGCTGGTGTTCCCGAAGAGTATCTAAGACCATTTCCAAGTGTTGCTCATGTTCTTCTTCGGTTTTGGAATAGATAAGGATGTCGTCGATGAAGACAACGACAAACTTATCCAGAAAGTTCATGAAGATCTTATTCATGAGATTCATGAAATAAGCGGGGGCATTGGTCAATCCAAATGACATGACATTGTACTCATACAATCCATATCTGGTGGTGAAGGCAGTTTTGGGGATGTCCGATGCACGGATCTTCAGCTGATGGTAACCTGTCCTAAGATCAATCTTGGAGAACACGGTGGCACCGGTCAATTGGTCAAACAAGTCTTCTATTTTGGGCAAGGGATACTTGTTCTTGATGGTGACGTCATTGAGCTTGCGGTAATCCATACATAAACGGATCGCACCATCCTTCTTGTCCACAAACAATACTGGTGATCTCCAAGGTGATGCACTTGGTCTAATCAAACCTTTGGCTAACATATCATCCAGTTGTTTCTTTAGTTCTACTAATTCTGCCGGGTTCATGCTGTAAGCTCTCTGGGCTATAGGTCATGTTCCGGGGATTAACTCGATGATAAACTCGATATCCCGATCCGGGGGCATACCGGGTAGGTCATAGGAAACACATCAGGGTATCTACAGACGACCCTGATTTGATCCAAGGTAGGTTTGGCTAAACTCTGGTTGCAGGTAAACTTTCTGGGCAGTTTTTCTGAGATGTGCTCAACTAACACTCCGGTGCTACTAGTCATGGTGATGGCCTTCTTGGCACAATCAATCAGTCCATGATGTTTGGACATCCAGTCCATACCCAGTACTACTTCCAAACCTTTTGTTCCCAGAACAATCAGATTGGCATAAAAGTCTATTTCATGAATTCTGATAGGAACATCTTTGCAAATTTTTCTAGCTTTAGTGGTTGATCCAGGTATTTGCACTACCATGACATGCTTCAAACTGATGGGGTGAATCTTACTAGTGCATGCAAAATCTTCCGTAACAAATGAATGCGATGCTCCAGAATCAAACAGCACTCTTGCAGGTATTGAGTTAACAGAGAACATACCCAGCACGACATCTGGGGCTTCCTGAGCTTCTTCCGCACTCATGTGAAAGAGGCGGCCGCTACGGTTGTTCGGGTTGTTGGGGGCGAACTTCTTGTTGTTGGCGACACGGCGTTGCTGCTGAGCAGGGCCAGTGGTGTTGGCGGCCATCTTGGCGAGTCTCTGGGGACACTCTTTGGAGTAGTGCCCCACCACGCCACACTCATAGCAGTTGATGGTGGACTTGTCCTTGGGGGCGACAGGGACAGCGTTGCTCCCAGTCCTTGGAGCAGTGTTGGTGTTGGGGTTGGCAGGGGCTCTTGTCGGGGCGCGGTTGAAGTTGTTGTTGTGGTGGATGAAGTTGTTGTTGTTGTTGTGGTGGTGTCCTCCCGTCCTGGGGTTTCCTCCGCTCCGGTTCTGATAACCGGGGCGCGACATCTGTGCCGGTGGCCTGTTGTTTCTGGGGGTGAATCCTCCGCTTGAGCTGGGGCGAAACTTGGATGTGTTGCTGGGCCCACTCTGGTGCATCATGCGGCGCTTGCGGTTTTCATTGGCTTGGTTCAACTTGCCCTCCATCTGGATGGCGGAGTCAACAAGGGCTTCGAGGTCAGCAAAAGGGATGTTGACCAACACGGTCTGCATCTCATCGTGCAGTCCGTTCAGGAACCTCTCCTTCCTCTTCTCGGTGGTGTCGGTCTCATCCGGGGCGTACCTTGACAGGGTGAGGAACCTGTCGCGGTATTCTACCACGGTTAGACGGCCTTGCTTTAACTCGCGGAACTCATCCCGCATCTTCTTGATGAGACCCGGGGGCACGTGATACTTGCTAAACTTGAGCTTGAAATCTGCCCAAGGCATGATTTGCCCTGCATTCAATGCGCGGGCACTTGTCCACCAGGCACGTGCAGGTCCTGCCAAGTAGTGGGTGGCAAACAGCACCTTGTCATTATCTTCTACTCCGGCAACCTCAAGATTGTTCTCCATTGTTTGGAGCCAATCGTCAGCGTCAAGGGGTTCCTCTGTTTTGCTAAACACCGGTGGGTTGGTGTTCTGAAAGTTCTTCAGCTTGGAGCCCGGGTGGTCATGGTTCCCGTGGCCTTGGTTGTTCTGTGCTAGCTGTTGCAGAGCAGTGATATTGGCCTGCCTTTCAGCGCGTTCAGCCTCTCTGTCCTCCATCATAAGCTGCAGCATCTGCACCAGCGCATCCTGATTTGCGTTGCGATTTGGAGGTGCCATCTGAACAGAGATATGGATCATAAGATGAGAGGGAAATTTCTATGGCTCATTTTGGGAAGTAAAATCACATTTATTTAAGACTTGATTCATAAGATGATAATATTACACACCACATAGTCATGAAGGTAGCACTTATTACAAGCTAACAAATCCGGAGGGTTTGAAGAACCCTTTCAACAATCTACGATACATGGGGCGGATACAAAGGACCGATACATCTCATACTACGCAAGTGCTCAGAGGGGGATGGAAGCTATCCATCGATGCGGAGCGGGAAGGTGGTGTCCATCCCGGCAGGCAGGTGCTGGTAGAAGTCCTGGTCTCCTTCTTCCTCCGGCTCGTAGTCATTGTCGTTGCTGACATAGGAGTAGCCATCCCCTTGGATGTCTTCCCCCTCGCCTTCTCCCTCCAGGATCTGGAGCTGCTCCGCCTGAGTGGAGATGGTCTCCTTCAGGACGGAGATCTTGGTCTTGAGGCGGTGGATGGTGGAGTCCCTCTTCGCAACCAGCTGGCGAAGAGTCCTGCGCTCCTTTGCGATGACCTTGATGGTCTCCGCATACTGGTTCAGCTGCTGCTGAGTGTGGTTGGCGGCGGCGCGGGAGTTATCCAGCGCAGACCGAGTCTCGAACAACATGTAGTCGAGGTGATCCACATGGTGCCTCAGCACGGGGTGGTATGGCAGGCTGAGGGGCAGCCCAACAGAGGAGTGCCTTGCATAGTGTGCAAAGCGTTCCCCTTCAATAGCCACCGAGTTTTGCCCGCACAGACGAGCGAGAGCCTCCTGGAGCGCACGGGCGAGTCCATCCACCCAGGTGTTGTCTCGGAGAGAGAACTGAATCTGGCGGAACATGGGTGACTCCGGCTTCCCAGGAAGGTTAGCCATGATGAGCCACTGGAGCTGGCCGTTGGCTTGGTCAGCGATCTGGCCTCCGTAAAACACGGGAGGCGAGCGTCCGAGGAACTCGGTGAGAGCAAACAGATCCCTTTCAAAGATCAGATCCCCACCGTTCGCCAAGTCGTACACTTGGGTTTGGATGAAGGGCTCCGTCGGGATGATAGGCTCCATCTGTAGAGGGAGTGATAAGCAAGTTAATAAGTGCAAGTGTTCAAAATTTTAGGTAATAATAACATGAATTGGTTATTTTGAAAAGATCTCAAAGGTAAGGGTATGATTGTGTTTTCATAACTATTATATTTTTAAAACTAAGTTTGCTGAACGTCCATTCTAACTAGGGTCTCCTAAGGTCAAACAATGGCTCTGATACCAACTTGTCAACACCCGGATTTTTAAGTCCGGATGCCCTATTACATCATACATCGCAATCCCAGGAAGATTGTTTTTGCGAGACATAATAGTAAGTCGTTCAGAGTCACCATTTATTACAACACATAAGGTCTTACAACAAGGGATCACATGATCCAATATTACACAAATAGATTGTTCAACATCACAAATAAGTAGCGGAAGCGTAGTAGTAGTGGACTATATATTCCACAGGCAACGCTTGACGTTAGAAGACGATCCTAGTTATCGTAGACATCCTGCTGTCCGTCATCCTGATACTGTTGCTCCTCTTCAAAGTCTGGCATTTGAATAGCCAGGGCAAAGCCATGAGTACTTTTAAAGTACTCGCAAACTAATACTAAGGTAAAACATATTAAGTGTAGTAAGGGGTACTAAGCTCTAGGTTTATTTGCATAAAGCCAAGTTTTCATTTGATAAACATTTAGTACACCCATTATTTGCTAGACTAACTCAAGTGGGAACATTAGTGTCATTCCCACAATTCATTTGGGATCCAAGTCCATTCACCATTCACCTTCATCATTTCAACATAAATTCTGATAACGGAAATAGTATGGCCTTTCCAACCGTCCATAACCGCGGACACGGCTATTCGAATAGGTTTAACACTCTGCAGAGGTTGTACTCTTGTGCCACAACTTTTGATTACATCCGTCGAGGATAACCCCGAATCATCGTAACTCAGTACGCGGATCATCAACCATAACCTTTCACTTATATGTCCTAGTATAGGCACCTCTCCCCATGAGCTTGGCCCCCCGGTGAGAACCAACTGTTAACCCGGGAACTGCACAGGGCTTGGGTCGTACATTCACCTCATATTCACATCACTTCTCATATACGGAGGCAGCCTCGGCATAACCCCTATGATGCTTGTTTAGAGGGAACCCATACTAAAATACACAAGTTTCTAGTTAAGCCCTACCCATAATCAGGTATTGTGGGGGTACTTGTATAATTGGAAAGGTATCGCATTCAAACCCATATCAGGTTTATATCAAAAATCACCATCTTCTCTTGGTCATATTCACCTTCAAAGTCATTCAATGGAATGAACCATCATTCCAAGGTTTAAACTTCATTTCAAAGTCACATGTTCCCATCTAGAGTAGTCAATTTTTAATTGATTAGCAATAGCAACTATATGAGGGGTGCTATCTAGCTTGGAGTGGTGTTAATCTAAACCAAGTATTGTTCTACTCTAAACCAAGTGAATCATAAATCAAAAAGTACTTTGAAATAAATAAGCCAAAGTAAAAATAAGTAAAAACATGGGATAGGTAATACATAAAAGTAAAATGTGATGGTGCCTTTGCTCTTGTAGAGCTAAGCACTTGGGTTTAGCAAGGGTTAGCTTGCCTTGAGCTGAGTAGTGATCAAAGTTCTCCTCTTCTTCTTGGGAGTAGGCCTCCTCCTCTTGATACTCCTCGTTACTAGCGTCTATATACGAATACGAGGTATAAATACTAAACCAAGCTTACATACTATTCTAGAAACACTTGAAACTCACACTAATCTTATCATCAATCAAACATGGCATGGTGGATTGTTGGATGAGTTCTTAAAATAAATTCCTCTTATTATTATTATTTCTTAACTTTGGTATGTAGCTCCTTAGAGAAATTTAGTTCCTCTTATTACCTTATATTAAGATTTAATCTCTTCATATAATAATCAGGTATGAAATATAGGTTGACCCTAGGTCAACATTTCATATCTATTATATGTGAGTGTATACTATTTGAAATGCTATACTTCCCATGGTTTTAATATTTATTAATTAAATGAATTAAAATCTCTAAGTAATAATTATCAGAGGTTCATTAATCTAAGTTATTCCCTCTGGTTGTATTACTTAGGATCAAGATTTAAATGAGAAGATATCTCTCATATTAATTATTAAATTTGAATTCAAGTTGAGAAAGCACTAGAATTGACTACATAGCTATTTTATTTCATCTTGTCCATGATCATGCAAATAACATATCTATATTATTGCATAATCAATTAGAGGACATCATTTTTGATTTATTAGAATTGGAATCAACTCAAAATTAATTATGGTTGAATTTTAAATTAAGTTTCAATTTGTAAAAGTCCCTGACTTGTTATTTTTAACATTTAAATTCTACTACGAATTTGGAGATGGGGCCAGTGGCATTAGTTAGATAATTTCATGGGCTTTCCAATGATATAAAGTTTGCTAAATTTGGTTTGGCAGATTTCAAACTATTCAATTTTTACTAAACTATCTGCAGCACATTTGAATTAAGATTAAATCTAAATTTGAACCGTGGGCTTGGGCGGGAAACGCTACGGGCCGAAACGGAGTTTAAATCTGCGCAGCCCAGCAAGCATCTGGTGCGCTGGGCCGCCGACGAGGTGGGGGCCACCCGTCAGCGGCGTTTAACACAGTGAAGCGGTGCGTGGGATCTAAGCCGTAGGATTAGAACGAGATCCGACGGCGTGGGAACGTCGTCGTCTCCGGCGAGAGGCGAGCTCCCTGGCGGCGAGCCTAGGGGGTCGGAGGGCGTACCAGGCCGTTGCAGGGGTCTGGCAGGGTGCGCGGAGAAGTTGTCGTCGACGAGGAAGCTACTGGTGCAGCGGTGGCGCTCGGGGAGGCTCCAATCGAAGCAGGGCTTCCGCGGGCTCCGGCGGACCTCAGCTTCCAATTCGAGCAGCTCCGGCGACTAAGGGTGAAATTGATTGGGGCGTGTTGCTCAGTGAGGGGAGGGGAGTGAAATGTGTGAAGAGAGGAGGAGCCGATCGTCGCTATTTATAGCAGCCGATGGTGGCCGTGAGGTGCTGCAAGGGAGCGGCCATGGCGTGGCGTTTCCGGCGAGCGAAAGGGCAAGGCGAGGACGGCATCTTGTAGGCGTCGTCCTGGCGATGCTCGAGGACTAGCTGGCGCAGAGAAAAGAGTGAGAGGATTGCTCAGGAGGTCGATTCGAGTGCGGCGTCCTTGCGGTAAGATTCCAACGAGGACGACGGCTACGGAGCTGGGGCAGGCCTGGGTGCTTGTCTAGCGTGTAGAGGGTGTGGAGTGGCTACTCGACGCGGCGATAGGGATGCAGGAGGAGGACGACGCCGATCGAGTGTGCGACGTACTGGCGCGTCCAGTGCGCGGTGAGCGCGCGTGCTGGCGCGTCCTGGCATGGTTTGGACACGGGCGTTCTGGGCAATGCCGTGCAGTGGCGATCGAGTGAGTGGTACAGGCTTGGTCCTTATGCATCAGAGATGCTCGCAGACATGAAGAGAAAGTGAGAGGGAGGCCAGAGAGGGTTTGGCCAAAGGTGGCCGGCATGGCCACGGCATGGGTTGTTCTCTCACTTTTCCACTTTCTCTAACCCTAGCAAGTACTGAGCTCGATGCAGGGGTCCTAGAGATAGCTAATGATCACAAGTTTAAAGTGGTTTAGTGAAGAAACCGATGGGTAATAGTGTGTGACATAATTTGGGAAAGATGCCTGCAAGGTGTTTGTTAAAATGGCCGCATGAACATTTTTGTCGAAATTTGGAATTCTTTTTGGTACATCTCAATCATATATTTAATGTGTTGGATTGGTGGTGGTGGTGTTCATTTTGGAAGTGATTTGCAACATTTCAAATTTGAGGTGATCTTCCCATTAATTTAAAGTCTCCTCTTGTCCAAATTCTACTGGTCAACCTGGTCAACTTTAACCATGATGGTCAACATGAAAGTTGTAGACCTTGACATGGTCTTGGATGACATGGCTTTGGTTGACAAAGTTTAGTTTAGGATTTGAGAAATACAGAGGGGTAAAGTGAGGAAGAAAATATTTTTGGTCCAAGTGACCATTATCATGTGTATGCAAGATTTTTGATTTCCTTGTATTTGAATCTTGATCCAATGATGCAATTGTGTTAGTTTATCATATTGAAGTATTTTAGAAGCAAGGAAGCAAGCAATTATAGCCTTGGTTGAGGATTTGCCATTTTGCATATTGTGTATGTAAGTGAAAAATGGGTTTTTCCCATTTTCTCCAATTCACTTCAAATTAGGGTTTGGTGATCTTGGTTAGTGTTCATATAACAATAGTTAAGCATGCTAACACTCATCATGGCAATTGCACAAAAGAAATTTACTTAAATGCATGAATCTATATGTGGCACTACATGCATAGAAAAAGTTTTTGTTTGTTGTAAATTTTGAGTAATTGAAACTCTCTCTTGATTTATTATTGTTGAAACTTGGGATGTTACAGAAAACTGAAAAGCTAGTACGATTGCCTGCACCTGCTTTGTTTAACCTTGATTCCAGGAAAAGTTGGTCGGTCACAGAAAATGAGCTAAATGCATACATAGAAGGAGAAGGCCATCATGCAGGGGACGACACAGAGGAGGCCGAGGAACCCCTCGACTCGTTGATACGTCCAAAACGTATCTACATTCCCGAACACTTTTGCTATTGTTTTGCCTCTAATTTGTGTATTTTGGATACAACTAACACGGACTAACGCTGTTTTCAGCAGAATTGCTCTGGTGTCTTGTTTTTGTGCAGAAATCCAACTTTCGGGAAAAACCTCGGAATTTATACAGAAGGCCCTATTTTCCCAGAATATTGGCGGAGCCAGAAGGGCAAGCCAGGTGGGGGCACGAGGGCCCCACACACTAGGCCGGCGCGGCCCGGAGGGGCCCGCGCGGCCCTAGTGTGTGGCGGCCTCGGCTGGCCCCCGACGCCCTCCTTCGGACTACTTATCGGCCTCGACCTAAAAACGCACGGGGAGAAGTCGAAGTCGCCAGAAACCCTCCAGAGAGCCGCCACATCGCGAAACTCCGTCTCGGGAGCCAGAAGTCTCCGTTCTGGCACTCCGCCGGGACGGGGAATTGGTGGAGATCTTCACCGCCATCACCGCCAACGCCTCTCCATCGACCATGATGCGCGTAGATGTACACGTCCGTTGGGAACCCCAAGAGGAAGGTATGATGCGCACAGTGGCAAGTTTTCCCTCAGAAAGAAACCAAGGTTGAATCGAACCAGGAGGAGCCAAGAAGCACGTTGAAGGTTGATGGTGGCGAAATGTGATGCGGCGCAACAACAGGGATTCCGGCGCCAACGTGGAATCTGCACAACAAAACCAAAGTACTTTGCCCCAACGAAACAGTGAGGTTGTCAATCTCACCGGCTTGCTGTAACAAAGGATTAAACGTATCGAGTGGAAGATGATTGTTTGCAAGAAAACAGTAAAACACAATTGCAGTAGATTGTATGCTATGTAAAGAATAGGACCGGGGTCCACAGTTCACTAGAGGTGTCTCTCCCATAAGATAAAAGCATGTTGGGTGAACAAATTACAGTCGGGCAATTGACAAATAGAGAAGGGCATAACAATGCATATACATGATATGATAAATATAGTGAGATTTAATTGGGCATTACGACAAAGTACATAGACCGCCATCCAACTGCATCTATGCCTAAAAAGTCCACCTTCAGGTTATCATCCGAACCCCATTCAGTATTAAGTTGCTAAGCAACAGACAATTGCATTAAGTATGGTGCGTAATGTAATCGACAACTACATCCTTAGACATAGCATCAATGTTTTATCCCTAGTGGCAACAGCACATCACAACCTTAGAACCTACTGTCACGATCCCAGGTGTCAATGAAGGCATGAACCCACTATCGAGCATAAATACTCCCTCTTGGAGTTAAGAGCAAAAACTTGGCCAGAGCCTCTACTAATAACGGAGAGCATGCAAGATCATAAACAACACATAAACAATAGATTGATAATCACCATAACATAGTATTCTCTATCCATCGGATCCGACAAACACAACATATAGTATTACAGATAGATGATCTTGATCATGTTAGGCAGCTCACAAGATCCAACAATGAAGCACAACAAGGAGAAGACGACCATCTAGCTACTGCTATGGACCCATGGTCCAGGGGTGAACTACTCACTCATCACTCCGGAGGCGATCATGGCGATGAAGAGTCCTCCGGGAGATGAATCCCCTCTCCGGCAGGGTGCCGGAGGCGATCTCCTGAATCCCCCGAGATGGGATTCGCGGCGGCGGCGTCTCGGAAGGTTTCCGTATCGTGGCTCTCGGTACTGGGGTTTCGCGACGGAGGCTTTAAGTAGGCGGAAGGGTAGGTCAGGGGGCTGACGGGGGCCCACACCATAGGGCGGCGCGGCCCCCTCCTGCCGCGCGGCCCTATGGTGGCGGCGCCTCGTCGCCCCACTTCGTTATCTCTTCGGTCTTCTGGAAGCTCCGTGCAAAAATAGGACCCTGGGCGAAGATTTCGTCCAATTCCGAGAATATTTCCTTACTAGGATTTCTGAAACCAAAAACAGCAGAAAACAGCAACTGGCTCTTCGGCATCTTGTTAATAGGTTAGTTCCAAGAAAATGCATAAATATGACATATAATGTGCATAAAACATGTAGGTATCATCAATAAAGTAGCATGGAACATAAGAAATTATCGATACGTTGGAGACGTATCAGCATCCCCAAGCTTAGTTCTGCTCGTCCCGAGCAGGTAAAACGATAACAAAGATAATTTCTGAAGTGACATGCCATCATAATCTTGATCATACTATTTGTAAACATATGTAATGAATGCAGCGATCAAAACAAAGGTAATGACATGAGTAAACAAGTGAATCATATGACAAAGACTTTTCATGAATAGTACTTCAAGACAAGCATCAATAAGTCTTGCATAAGAGTTAACTCATAAAGCAATAAATCAAAGTAAAGGTGTTGAAGCAACACAAAGGAAGATTAAGTTTCAGCGGTTGCTTTCAACTTATAACATGTATATCTCATGGATATTGTCAACATAGAGTAATATAACAAGTGCAATATGCAAGTATGTAGGAATCAATGCACAGTTCACACAAGTGTTTGCTTCTTAAGGTGGAGGGAGATAGGTAAACTGACTCAACAATAAAAGTAAAAGAAAGGTCCTTCAAGAGGAAAGCATCGATTGCTGTATTTGTGCTAGAGCTTTTATTTTGAAAACATGAAACAATTTTGTCAACGGTAGTAATAAAGCATATGAGTTATGTAAATTATATCTTACAAGTTGCAAGCCTCATGCATAGTATACTAATAGTGCCCGCACCTTGTCCTACTTAGCTTGGACTACCGGATCTTTGCATGCCATGTTTCAACCAAGTGTCACAAAGGGGTACCTCCATGCCGCCTGTACAAAGGTCTAAGGAGAAAGCTCGCATTTTGGATTTCTCGCTTTTGATTATTCTCAACTTAGACATCCATACCGGGACAACATGGACAACAGATAATGGACTCCTCTTAAATGCATAAGCATGTAGCAATGATTATTATTCTCATATGAGATTGAGGATATATGTCCAAAACTGAAACTTCAACCATGATTCATGGCTTTAATTAGCGGCCCAATGTTCTTCTCTAACAATTTTGCATGCTCCAACCACTAAAATGATAGATCCTTCAGACAAGACGGACATGCATAGCAACTCACATGATATTCAACAATAGTTGATGGCGTTCCCCAGAAGCATGGTTATCGCACAACAAGCAACTTAATAAAAGATAAAGTGCATAAGTACATATTCAATACTACGATAGTTTTTAAGGCTATTTTGTCCCATGAGCTATATATTGCAAAGGTGAATGATGGAATTTTTAAAGGTAGCACTCAAGCAATTTACTTTGGAATGGCGGAGAAATACCATGTAGTAGGTAGGTATGGTGGACACAAATGGCATAGTAGTTGGCTCAAGGATTTTGGATGCATGAGAAGTATTCCCTCTCGATACAAGGTTTAGGCTAGCAAGGTTATTTGAAGCAAACTCAAGGATGAACCGGTGCAGCAAAACTCACATAAAAGACATATTGTAAACATTATAAGACTCTACACCGTCTTCCTTGTTGTTCAAAACTCAATACTAGATATTATCTAGACCTTAGAGAGACCAAATATGCAAATCAGATTTTAGCAAGCTCTATGTATTTCTTCATTAATGGGTGCAAAGCATATGATGCAAGAGCTTAAACATGAGCACAACAATTGCCAAGTATCACATTATCCAAGACATTTTAGAATTACTACATGTAGCATTTTCCAATTCCATCCATATAACAATTTAACGAAGAAGAAACTTCGCCTTGAACATTATGAGTAAAGCCTAAGGACATATTTGTCCATATGCAACAGCGCGTGTCTCTCTCCCACAAAGTGAATGCTAGGATCCATTTTATTCAAACAAAAACAAAAACAAAAAACAAACCGACGCTCCAAGTAAACAACACAAGATGTGACTGAATAAAAATATAGTTTCGGGGAGGAACCTGATGATGTTGTCGATGAAGAAGGGGATGCCTTGGGCATCCCCAAGCTTAGACGCTTGAGTCTTCTTAGAATATGCAGGGGTGAACCACGGGGCATCCCCAAGCTTAGAGCTTTCACTCCTCTTGATCATAGTATATCATACTCCTCTCTTGACCCTTGAAAACTTCCTTCACACCAAACTTCAAGCAAACTCATTAGAGGGTTAGTGCACAATTAATAATTCACATGTTCAGAGGTGGCACAATCATTCTTTACACTTCTGGACATTGCATAAAGCTACTGGACATTAATGGATCAAAGAAATGAATCCAACATAGCAAAAGAGGCAATGCGAAATAAAAGGCAGAATCTGTCAAAAACAGAACAGTCCGTAAAGACGAATTTAAAGCTGGCACCAGACTTGCTCAAATGGAAAAACTCAAAACTAATGAAAGTTGCGTACATATCTGAGGATCACGCTCGTAAATTGGCAGATTTTTTAGAATTTTCTACAGAGACTTGTGCCCAGATTCGTGACAGACAGCAATGCTGTTTCTGCGCAGCGATCCCAAATATAACCTCAACTATAACATAGAAACTTTACTTGGCACAAAAACATGATAAGGAGAGGTTGCTACAGTAGTAAACAACTTCCAAGACTCAACAAAACAAAAATTGCTGTAGTAAAATAAACACATGGGTTATCTCCCAAGAAGTTCTTTCTTTATAGCCATTAAGATGGGCTCAGCAATTTGAAGCAAAAGAGAGCATCAAGAAGCAAATTCAAAACACATTTAGGCTAACCCACTTCCTATGAAAAGGAATCTTGTACACAAATAGATTCATGAAGAACAAAGTGGCAAGCATAGAAAAGTAACACAAGTGCAATTTCAAGATTCTCAACATAAAGAGGGGAAACTTAATATTATTAAGATGCATATAACCATGTTTCCCTCTCTCATAATAACTTTCAGTAGCATCATGAACAAACTCAACAATATAACTATCACATACAACATTCTTGTCATGAGCTACATGCATAAAATTATTACTCTCCACATAAGCATAATCAATTTTATTAGTTGTAGTGGGAGCAAATTCAATAAAATAGCTATCATTATTATTCTCATCACCATAATCATCATACATAGGAGGCATATTGTAATCATAATTAATTTTCTCCTCAATAGTAGGTGGACTGAAAATATCATATTCATCATTGCAAGCATCATATATAGGAGGTAAAGTATCATCAAAGTAAATTTTCTCCTCCATGCTTGGGGGACTAAAAATATCACAACCAGCTTCCCCAAGCTTAAATTCTTCCATAGCTTTAGCAATAATGGTGTTCAAAGAGTTCATGCTAATAACATTGCTACAACTATTTTGCAAACAAAGTTCCATGGGTTTTTTAATTTTCTCTTCAAACACATCATGTCCTAATTCAAGATAAAGTTCATAAAGATCTCTAATTTTTTTGTTGTTTTCCATTAAGCCTAACTAGTGAAAAATAAAAACAAGTACAGGACTAGACATGATAACAAAATAAATTGAATGCAAGTAACTAATTTTTTTGTGTGTTTTTGATATAGAAAGCAAGACAGTAAATAAAGTAAAACTAGCAACTAATTTTTTTGTGTTTTGTTTAGGTGCAGCAAACAAAGTAGTAAATAAAATAAAGCAAGACAAAAACAAAGTAAAGAGATTGAGAAGTGGAGACTCCCCTTGCAGCGTGTCTTGATCTCCCCGCAACGGCGCCAGAAAAGGCTTGATGCGCGTAGATGTACACGTCCGTTGGGAACCCCAAGAGGAAGGTATGATGCGCACAGTGGCAAGTTTTCCCTCAGAAAGAAACCAAGGTTGAATCGAACCAGGAGGAGCCAAGAAGCACGTTGAAGGTTGATGGTGGCGAAATGTGATGCGGCGCAACAACAGGGATTCCGGCGCCAACGTGGAATCTGCACAACAAAACCAAAGTACTTTGCCCCAACGAAACAGTGAGGTTGTCAATCTCACCGGCTTGCTGTAACAAAGGATTAAACGTATCGAGTGGAAGATGATTGTTTGCAAGAAAACAGTAAACACAATTGCAGTAGATTGTATGCTATGTAAAGAATAGGACCGGGGTCCACAGTTCACTAGAGGTGTCTCTCCCATAAGATAAAAGCATGTTGGGTGAACAAATTACAGTCGGGCAATTGACAAATAGAGAAGGGCATAACAATGCATATACATGATATGATAAATATAGTGAGATTTAATTGGGCATTACGACAAAATACATAGACCGCCATCCAACTGCATCTATGCCTAAAAAGTCCACCTTCAGGTTATCATCCGAACCCCATTCAGTATTAAGTTGCTAAGCAACAGACAATTGCATTAAGTATGGTGCGTAATGTAATCGACAACTACATCCTTAGACATAGCATCAATGTTTTATCCCTAGTGGCAACAACATCACAACCTTAGAACCTACTGTCACGATCCCAGGTGTCAATGAAGGCATGAACCCACTATCGAGCATAAATACTCCCTCTTGGAGTTAAGAGCAAAAACTTGGCCAGAGCCTCTACTAATAACGGAGAGCATGCAAGATCATAAACAACACATAAACAATAGATTGATAATCACCATAACATAGTATTCTCTATCCATCGGATCCCGACAAACACAACATATAGTATTACAGATAGATGATCTTGATCATGTTAGGCAGCTCACAAGATCCAACAATGAAGCACAACAAGGAGAAGACGACCATCTAGCTACTGCTATGGACCCATGGTCCAGGGGTGAACTACTCACTCATCACTCCGGAGGCGATCATGGCGATGAAGAGTCCTCCGGGAGATTAATCCCCTCTCCGGCAGGTGCCGGAGGCGATCTCCTGAATCCCGAGATGGGATTCGCGGCGTCTCTGGAAGGTTTTCCGTATCGTGGCTCTCGGTACTGGGGTTTTCGCGACGGAGGCTTTAAGTAGGCGGAAGGGTAGGTCAGGGGGCTGACGAGGGGCCCACACCATAGGGCGGCGCGGGCCCCCCTCTGGCCGCGCGGCCCTATGGTGGCGGCGCCTCGTCGCCCCACTTCGTTATCTCTTCGGTCTTCTGGAAGCTCCGTGCAAAAATAGGACCCGGGCGAAGATTTCGTCCAATTCCGAGAATATTTCCTTACTAGGATTTCTGAAACCAAAAACAGCAGAAAACAACAACTGGCTCTTCGGCATCTTGTTAATAGGTTAGTTCCGAAAATGCATAAATATGACATATAATGTGCATAAAACATGTAGGTATCATCAATAAAGTAGTATGGAACATAAGAAATTATCGATACGTTGGAGACGTATCAGCATCCCCAATCCATGTGTGAGTAATTCCCCCGCTGTAGGCTGAAGGGGATGGTAGGGATTGGATGAGATTGGTCATGTAATAGTCATAAGATTGTTAGGGCATAGTGCCTAGTATCCGTAGATGTTACTTTTATGATATTGTTGCAACTTGTTATGCTTAATGCTTGTCACTAGGGCCCGAGTGCCATGATCTCAGATCTGAACATGTTATTGATTCATGAAGATATTCGTTGTTTATGATCTTACCTGCAAGTTGTATACACATGTCGCTGTCCGGAACCAATGGCCCCGAAGTGACAGAAATCGGGACAACCGGAGGGAATGGTAGTGATGTGAGGATCACATGTGTTCACGGAGTGTTAATGCTTTGCTCCGGTACTCTATTAAAAGGAGTACCTTAATTTCCAGTAGTTTCCCTAGAGGCCCGGCTGCCACCGGCTGGTAGGACAAAAGATGTTGTGCAAGTTTCTCATTGCGAGCACGTACGACTATATATGGAACACATGCCTATTGATTGATTAGTACTTGGATACCGTTTTATTATTATCTGCAAATGCCCCTGCTTTGATTGTTATATGAGTTTCTCTCATCCATGCAACGCCCGTTAATCCGTCCCTGTGCCTACAGTATTTTAATCCTGCTGTTTACTATAATCACTACTGCTGTCTTTATTTCACCGCTGCTGTTATTTCACTATTCCTCTGCTATAAAACTGTTACTACTGATAAACTCTTGCGAGCAAGTCTGTTTCCAGGTGCAGCTGAATTGACAACTCCGCTGTTAAGGCTTACAAGTATTCTTTGTCTCCCCTTGTGTCGAATCAATAAATTGGGTAATACTTCCCTCGAAGACTGTTGCGATCCCCTATACTTGTGGGTCATCAAGACTATTTTCTGGCGCCGTTGCCGGGGAGCATAGCTTTATTTGGAAGTTCACTTGGATTGATATTGTTCGCTGCAAATTCTCCATCATGGGTAAACCTCGCGATACTAAGATCGCCATATTACCATCCACTACAAGAAAAGGTACAACTCTTAGTACCTCTGCTGCTCTTGATTCACCATCTGTGATAAGTAAACTTGTTTCACCACCACAAGCTTCAAATGCTGGTACTTCTGCTGAATCTGAAAATTCCTCTCATAATTGTGATGATGCTTCTGCTGTGCTTGATAATGATGGTTCGTTAGGATCTTTTCTAGATGCTACAATTGCTAGGTCTAGGCAAATTGAAAATACTGAAACTCCTAATGAAAATGCTGCTACACCTGTTAATTCACCTGAGTCTGTTGAATATTCTAGTGATGATCTTGATGAAGATTATGTAGAGCTTGATGATGATTTTATTGAAAAATGCAATGCTACTACTGATGCAAGAAAAATTAAAAAGTTGCTTGCAGAACATGCTGTTAGATATAAACTGTCTCCTGATCCTAAATTTGCCACATCTCCTATAAACATTAGGGATAAAGATTATGATTTTTCTCTTGATCTATCTCATATAGCTATTGTTGAGAAAACACCCTTTTGTGGTACTGAAAAAGAAAGTGCTGTTGAACACATGACTGAGTTATCTACTCTTAGTGGCTTGTTTTCTGATGATATTAAGATGCGTACTTATTTTGTCGCTAAAATTTTTCCTTTCTCATTAAAGGATGATGCTAAAACTTGGTATAATAATTTGCCTCCTGGTTCTATTAAAAGTCCAAAAGAATTGCTTGATGTTTTCTTCCGGAAATACTTTCCTGCTAGTGCTCAACATGCTGCTTTGCAGAGAATTTATAATTTTGACCAGGAAGATGGAGAGAAATTGCCTGAGGCTTGGGCGAGATTTTGCTCTCTTATTAGAGCTCAGCCTGACCATGATTTGGAAAAGCATGATTTACTTGATATATTTTATAGTGGACTAACCATTGAGTCTAGGGCATACCTGGATAGTTGTGCTGGTTGTGTTTTCAGGAAAAGAACTCCAGACGACTGATGCGCGTAGATGTACACGTCCGTTGGGAACCCCAAGAGGAAGGTATGATGCGCACAGTGGCAAGTTTTCCCTCAGTATGAAACCAAGGTTTAATCGAACCAGTAGGAGCCAGAAGCACGTTGAAGGTTGATGGTCGCGAAATGTGATGCGGCGCAACACCAGGGATTCCGGCGCCAACTAGGAACCTGCACAACACAACCAAAGTACTTTGCCCCAACGAAACAGTGAGGTTGTCAATCTCACCGGCTTGCTGTAACAAAGGATTAAACGTATCGAGTGGAAGATGTTTGCAAAGAAAACAGTAAAACAAGTAGAATGTATGCTATGGAAAGAATAGGACCGGGGTCCACAGTTCACTAGAGGTGTCTCTCCCATAAGATAAAAGCATGTTGGGTGAACAAATTACAGTCGGGCAATTGACAAATAGAGAAAGGCATAACAATGCATATACATGACATGGTAAATATAGTGAGATTTAATCCGGGCATTACGACAAAGAACATAGACCGCCATCCAACTGCATCTATGCCTAAAAAGTCCACCTTCAGGTTATCATCCGAACCCCCTCCAGTATTAAGTTGCAAAGCAACAGACAATTGCATTAAGTATTGTGCGTAATGTAATCAACAACTACATCCTTAGACATAGCATCAATGTTTTATCCCTAGTGGCAACAGCACATCCACAACCTTAGAACTTTCTGTCACTGTCCCAGATTCAATGGAGGCATGAACCCACTATCGAGCATAATTACTCCCTCTTGGAGTTAAGAGTAAAAACTTGGCCAGAGCCTCTACTAATAACGGAGAGCATGCAAGATCATAAACAACACATGAACAATAGATTGATAATCACCATAATCATAGTACTCTCTATCCATCGGATCCCGACAAACACAACATATAGAATTACATATAGATGATCTTGATCATGTTAGGCAGCTCACAAGATCTAACAATGAAGCACAACAAGGAGAAGACGACCATCTAGCTACTGCTATGGACCCATGGTCCAGGGGTGAACTACTCACTCATCACTCCGGGCGATCATGGCGATGAAGAGTCCTCCGGGAGATGAATCCCCTCTCCGGCAGGGTGCCGGAGGCGATCTCCTGAATCCCCCGAGATGGGATTCGCGGCGGCGGCGTCTCTGTAAGGTTTTCCGTATCGTGGCTCTCGGTACTGGGGGTTTCGCGACGGAGGCTTTAAGTAGGCGGAAGGTCAACGCGAGGGGCCACACGAGGGGCCCAGGGGGCGGGGCCGCGCGGCCAAGCCCTAGGCCGCGCCGGCCACCCCCCTGGCCGCCTCGTGGCCCCACTTCGTTAGGTCTTCGGTCTTGGAAGCTTCGTGCAAAAATAGGACCGGGCGAAAGTTTCGTCCAATTCGAGAATATTTCTTTACTAGGATTTCTGAAACCAAAAACAGCAGAAAACAACTGGCTCTTCGGCATCTTGTTAATAGGTTAGTTCCAGAAAATGCATAAATATGACATATAATGTGCATAAAACATGTAGGTATCATCAATAAAGTAGCATGGAACATAAGAAATTATCGATACGTTGGAGACGTATCAGCATCCCCAAGCTTAGTTCTGCTCGTCCCGAGCAGGTAAAACGATAACAAAGATAATTTCTGAAGTGACATGCCATCATAATCTTGATCATACTATTTGTAAACATATGTAATGAATGCAGCGATCAAAGCAAAGGTAATGACATGAGTAAACAACTGAATCATATAGCAAAGACTTTTCATGAATAGTACTTCAAGACAAGCATCAATAAGTCTTGCATAAGAGTTAACTCGTAAAGCAATAAATCAAAGTAAAGGTATTGAAGCAACACATAAGAAGATTAAGTTTCAGCGGTTGCTTTCAACTTGTAACATGTATATCTCATGGATATTGTCAACATAAAGTAATATAACAAGTGCAATATGCAAGTATGTAGGAATCAATGCACAGTTCACACAAGTGTTTGCTTCTTAAGGTGGAAGGAGATAGGTAAACTGACTCAACAATAAAAGTAAAAGAATGGTCCTTCGCAGAGGAAAGCATCGATTGCTGTATTTGTGCTAGAGCTTTTATTTTGAAAACATGAAACAATTTTGTCAACGGTAGTAATAAAGCATATGAGTTATGAAAATTATATCTTACAAGTTGCAAGCCTCACGCATAGTATACTAATAGTGCCCGCACCTTGTCCTACTTAACTTGGACTACCGGATCTTTGCATGCCATGTTTCAACCAAGTGTCACAAAGGGGTACCTCCATGCCGCCTGTACAAAGGTCCAAGGAGAATGCTCGCATTTCGGATTTCTCGCTTTTGATTATTCTCAACTTAGACATCCATACCGGGACAACATGGACAACAGATAATGGACTCCTCTTTAATGCATAAGCATGTAGCAAAGTTATTATTCTCATATGAGATTGAGGATATATGTCCAAAACTGAAACTTCCACCATGATTCATGGCTTTAGTTAGCGGCCCAATGTTCTTCTCTAACAATTTTGCATGCTCCAACCACTAAAATGATAGACCTTCAGACAAGACGGACATGCATAGCAACTCACATGATATTCAACAATAGTTGATGGCGTTCCCCAGAAGCATGGTTATCGCACAACAGGCAACTTAATAAAATATAAAGTGCATAAGTACATATTCAATACTACGATAGTTTTTAAGGCTATTTTGTCCCATGAGCTATATATTGCAAAGGCGAATGATGGAATTTTAAAGGTAGCACTCAAGCAATTTACTTTGGAATGGCGGGTAAATACCATGTAGTAGGTAGGTATGGTGGACACAAATGGCATAGTAGTTGGCTCAAGGATTTTGGATGCATGAGAAGTATTCCCTCTCGATACAAGGTTTAGGCTAGCAAGGTTATTTGAAGCAAACTCAAGGATGAACAAGTGCAGCAAGACTCACATAAAAGACATATTGTAAACATTATAAGACTCTACACTGTCTTCCTTGTTGTTCAAAACTCAATACTAGATATTATCTAGACCTTAGAGAAACCAAATATGCAAATCAAATTTTAGCAAGCTCTATGTATTTCTTCATTAATGGGTGCAAAGCATATGATGCAAGAGCTTAAACATGAGCACAACAATTGCCAAGTATCACATTATCCAAGACATTTTTAGAATTACTACATGTAGCATTTTCCAATTCCAACCATATAACAAATTAACGAAGAAGAAACTTCGCCTTGAACATTATGAGTAAAGCCTAAGGACACATGTGTCCATATGCAACAGCGGAGCGTGTCTCTCTCCCACAAAGTGAATGCTAGGATCCATCTTATTCAAACAAAAACAAAAACGAAAACAAACCGACGCTCCAAGTAAAGAACACAAGATGTGACTGAATAAAAATATAGTTTCAGGGGAGGAACCTGATGATGTTGTCGATGAAGAAGGGGATGCCTTGGGCATCCCCAAGCTTAGACGCTTGAGTCTTCTTAAAATATGCAGGGATGAACCACGGGGGCATCCCCAAGCTTAGAGCTTTCACTCCTCTTGATCTTAGTATATCATTCTCCTCTCTTGACCCTTGAAAACTTCCTTCACACCAAACTTCAAGCAAACTCATTAGAGGGTTAGTGCATCATTAATAATTCACACATTCAGAGGTGACACAATCATTCTTTTCACTTCTGGACATTGCATAATGCTACTGGACATTAATGGATCAAAGAAATAAATCCAACATAGCAAAAGAGGCAATGCGAAATAAAAGGCAGAATCTGTCAAAAACAGAACAGTCCGTAAAGACGAATTTATAAATGGCACCAGACTTGCTCAAATGGAAAAACTCAAAACTAATGAAAGTTGCGTACATATCTGAGGATCACGCTCGTAAATTGGCAGATTTTTTCGAATTTTCTACAGAGAATTATGCCCAGATTCGTGACAGACAGCAATGCTGTTTCTGCGCAGCAATCCCAAATATAACATCAACTTTGACATAGAAACTTTACTTGGCACAAAAACTTGATAAGGAGAGGTTGCTACAGTAGTAAACAACTTCCAAGACTCAATAAAACAAAAAATTGCTGTAGGTAAAAACATGGGTTGTCTCCCATAAGCGCTTTTCTTTAACGCCTTTCAGCTAGGCGCAGAAAGTGCAAATCAAGTAACATCGAGAGATGGTGTGTCAACCTTACCTTGGGCTTCATCTTTACCTTTCTTAATGTTTTTCTTTCCTTTTGGTTTAGGAAATATATGATTCCCCCCTGGTATAGAGGTGAATTTCAGAGTGCCTTCTCCCACATCAATGACTGCTCCCAATAATTTCAGCAAGGATCTTCCGAATATGATTTTTCCTGTTTCAATAATAAGATAATCAATGGATACTGTTCTTCCACGAATGGTTGTATGCACACCTGCAGCTATTCCCTTAGGAATTATGATAGAGTTATCAATAAGAGCTATTTCTTCTCCCCCTTTATCGACTCCCCAAAGTTTCAAAGATTTATAAATGTTTTCAGGCATAAGGCAAAATTCATACATAATATCACAATAGGCATGAAGAGTTCGATCACCGATAACAATTTTAACAGAAGGGTCCCATGATGAAGGTTTAGGATTCTCTAAGACTTGTTCAAGACGATTACGAACACAGTGATAATTGTCATTTAAGCGAGATGTACTTATCTCGAGATTGTTCAATCTATTATGAATGCTAATAAGGGCTGAATCAAAGTTATTAGCTGAATCATGTGATGCAACCAATTTCTTTATGGCATTAAAAGCTTGATCCCCATTACAATGAAGGAAATCTCCTCCCACTAAAGTGTCCAAAGCATATCTATAGCGAACCATAAGACCAAAATAAAAATTACTAAGGAGCAAACTTAGAGTCATTTGAGGTTCAGTTTTACGATAAGAAGTAAAAATTCTAGACCAAGCATCCTTAAAACTCTCCTCATCCCCTTGCTTGAAAGTAAAAACTAAGTCCTCAGGTGAAGAAGTAACAGGTTCAGAGCTAGACATGGTAATAAAAGTAACTAAATTTTTTTGTGTTTCAAATATAGAGTGCAGGACAATAAAGCAAACTAGATAGAGTAAATGCAAGTAACTAATTTTTTTGTGTTTTGATTTAGTGCAGCAAACAAAGTAGTAAATAAAATAAAGCAAGACAAAAACAAAGTAAAGAGATTGAGAAGTGGAGACTCCCCTTGCAGCGTGTCTTGATCTCCCCGGCAACGGCGCCAGAAAAAGTGCTTGATGCGCGTAGATGTACACGTCCGTTGGGAACCCCAAGAGGAAGGTATGATGCGCACAGTGGCAAGTTTTCCCTCAGTATGAAACCAAGGTTTAATCGAACCAGTAGGAGCCAAGAAGCACGTTGAAGGTTGATGGTCGCGAAATGTGATGCGGCGCAACACCAGGGATTCCGGCGCCAACTAGGAACCTGCACAACACAACCAAAGTACTTTGCCCCAACGAAACAGTGAGGTTGTCAATCTCACCGGCTTGCTGTAACAAAGGATTAAACGTATCGAGTGGAAGATGTTTGCAAAGAAAACAGTAAAACAAGTAGAATGTATGCTATGGAAAGAATAGGACCGGGGTCCACAGTTCACTAGAGGTGTCTCTCCCATAAGATAAAAGCATGTTGGGTGAACAAATTACAGTCGGGCAATTGACAAATAGAGAAAGGCATAACAATGCATATACATGACATGGTAAATATAGTGAGATTTAATCCGGGCATTACGACAAAGAACATAGACCGCCATCCAACTGCATCTATGCCTAAAAAGTCCACCTTCAGGTTATCGTCCGAACCCCCTCCAGTATTAAGTTGCAAAGCAACAGACAATTGCATTAAGTATTGTGCGTAATGTAATCAACAACTACATCCTTAGACATAGCATCAATGTTTTATCCCTAGTGGCAACAGCACATCCACAACCTTAGAACTTTCTGTCACTGTCCCAGATTCAATGGAGGCATGAACCCACTATCGAGCATAATTACTCCCTCTTGGAGTTAAGAGTAAAAACTTGGCCAGAGCCTCTACTAATAACGGAGAGCATGCAAGATCATAAACAACACATGAACAATAGATTGATAATCACCATAATCATAGTACTCTCTATCCATCGGATCCCGACAAACACAACATATAGAATTACATATAGATGATCTTGATCATGTTAGGCAGCTCACAAGATCTAACAATGAAGCACAACAAGGAGAAGACGACCATCTAGCTACTGCTATGGACCCATGGTCCAGGGGTGAACTACTCACTCATCACTCCGGAGGCGATCATGGCGATGAAGAGTCCTCCGGGAGATGAATCCCCTCTCCGGCAGGGTGCCGGAGCGATCTCGAATCCCCCGAGATGGGATTCGCGGCGGCGCGTCTCTGTAGGTTTTCCGTATCGTGGCTCTCGGTACTGGGGTTTCGCGACGGAGGCTTTAAGTAGGCGGAAGGTCAACGAGGGGCCACGAGGGGCCCAGGGGGCAGGGCCGCGCGCCAAGCCCTAGGCCGCGCCGGCCACCCCCTGGCCGCCTCGTGGCCCCGTTAGGTCTTCGGTCTTCGGAAGCTTCGTGCAAAAATAGGACCCTGGGCGAAAGTTTCGTCCAATTCCGAGAATATTTCTTTACTAGGATTTCTGAAACCAAAAACAGCAGAAAACTGGCTCTTCGGCATCTTGTTAATAGGTTAGTTCCAGAAAATGCATAAATATGACATATAATGTGCATAAAACATGTAGGTATCATCAATAAAGTAGCATGGAACATAAGAAATTATCGATACGTTGGAGACGTATCAACGCTGAAGAATTATTGGCTAAAATAGGCCGGAATCATGATGATTGGTCTACACCTGAACCAACCCCGACACCGATATTGAAGAAGAGGGGTATGATTAAATTAAATGATGAAGATATGAGGGAAGCCAAGAAGTCTCTTAAAGAGAAGGGTATTAAACCTGAAGATGTGAAGAATTTACCTCCTATAGAAGATTTATGTGAGATAACTCCCCCTTCATCCATGATTGAGGTACACTCTCTTCAACGCTTTACTAGGGAAGATATTCCGTATTCAAAACCTCCTGCTCAATGCTTAGATGAGTTTGATAATTATATTGTTAAGCAAGAAAACTTTAATATGAGAGTAGAGAATCATTTAATGGAAAATTCTCGAGCTATTAGTGAATTGCATGATATTGTGGAGAGAACCTCCAATGATGTTAAGATACTTGTTAAACATTTTCAAATGGTTCAAACTCAAATTGATCAACTTACTAAAGTGCAAAATGACTTGTTGGGAAATAATTCTAAAGAAAAACATGCTTATGAAGTAACAACTAGAGGTGGTGTTTCTACCCAGGATCCTCTATATCCTGAAGGGCATCCCAAAAGAGTTGAACAAGATTCTCAACTAACTAAAACTAGTGCTCCATCTAAGAAAAAGAAAAAGAAACATAAGAATGTTGTAGAATCCTCTGAACCTGTTAATGATCCTAATAGTATTTCTATTTCTGATGCTGAAACTGAAAGTGGTAATGAACATGATAAAGATAATGATAAGAATGATACTCCTGATAAAGAAGAAATTGAAGAAGAACCTAAAAAGCATGCTAAAAATAAAAAGTACACTAAAGAAGATTTTATTGCTGAGAAACATGGTAATGAAAGAGAACCTTGGGTTCAAAAGCAAATGCCTTTTCCTGCTAAGAAACTAAAATCAAAGGAGGAGGAACATTATAATAAATTTTGTGATTGGATGAAACCTTTATTTTTGCAAATCCCTTTGACTGATGCTATTAAATTGCCTCCTTATTCAAAGTATATGAAAGATATTGTCTCTAACAAAAGGAAAATTCCCAATGAGGAGATTTCCACTATGCTCGCTAATTACTCCTTCAGTGGTAAGATTCCAAAGAAGCTTGGAGACCCAGGTATACCGACTATTCCTTGTTCCATCAAGAATAATTATGTTAGAACTGCTCTATGTGATTTGGGAGCAGGAGTTAGTGTAATGCCTTTTTCTCTTTATAAGAGACTTGATTTAGATAAGTTAATACCAACTGATATATCTTTGCAAATGGCTGATAAATCTACCGCTATTCCTGTTGGTGTATGTGAAAATGTTCCTGTTCAAGTTACTCAGCATTGCTTGATATTAACTGATTTTGTTGTGTTGGAAATGCCTGAAGATGATAATATGTCCATTATTCTTGGAAGACCCTTTCTTAATACTGCAGGGGCTGTTATTGATTGCAATAAAGGCATGGTTACTTTCAATGTTGATGACAAGGAACATACTGTCTATTTTCCCAAGAGGATTGATAAAGTATATGGAGTTAATACAATTTTTAATGTGAAAACTATCAAAGTGGGATCCATTGATTGTCCTATATATGAGCCTAAAGAAGAATATCAAACTCTTGTGATTGGATCCATATCAATTCAATATAAGGTAACATGATTGATTTGAGGTTTATTTCTTCTTATGTCATATAAAATTTATTTGGTAGCAAGACTTGATCAACCTTGTTAACAAGTATATTTTAATGCATAAGAGAGCTAAACAACATTTCTTTCTTTCTTTCTCCCTCCATTTATTTTACTTGCTGTAGCACTTTTGTTTTGCAATATGCTTTAGTTGTTTAAGATTTTAGAAATCATTTTCCTGCGCAGTAATAATTAATTTAACACCCAGAAATGTGCATTTTTCGAAGTTCTCTAAAAATTACAAAAATTATACTGGTAGTCCTATTTTTCGAAGAGGCACCTGGGAGCACCTGGGGCTGACCAGTGGGGCACCCCAGGGTGGCACCCCACAGGCCGGCGCGGCCAGCAAGGGGGGCGCGCCACCCTGGTGTGTGGGCCCCACTTCAGCATCTCTTCCTCCCATGCTCTTCTCTCTCCCGAAAAAACTCGCACCAAGTTCCTCTCACTCGCGTTTCTGCTCAAGAACTCGCGATTTCTCGATCTCCTTGCTCAGCCCAGATTTCTGTCTGAAATTTGGCACATTTGCTCCTTGGTATGTGACTCCTTTGATTGTCCAATTAGAATTTTGTTTGGTTGAGTATATCTTGAATATTTTGCTGCTGTAGATAACATGTTTAGTGAGCTTGCATGCTTGTTCTAAGTGGTAGAAACTAGTTTTGATGCATGTTTAGTACTCTAGCAAGTTCCTATAGTAGTTCCCCTCAATTATATACCTTGAAATCAAATTTTATAATGGTTGTTGAAAATTTCAGAAGAGGAAGATGAAGAAATTCAAATTTGGAGAATTGTTCAAGAAAGGAACAACCAGCACCGGTAGGCCCTCGAGGGCGTCCACTCAGATTAGGCGATCCTACAATGAGGATGTCATCGCGCCTCCAAGAGCAGAGGTTTGTAGAACATTCCTTAAGTGGATCACCCAAGGTTTATCGAACTCAGGGAGGAAGAGGTCAAAGATATCCCTCTCATGCAACCCTGCAACCACAAAGTAAGAAGTCTCTTGTGTCCCCAACACACCTAATAGGTGCACTAGTTCGGCGAAGAGATAGTGAAATACAAGTGGTATGAATGAATATGAGCAGTAGTATGGCGCCAGAAAAGTGCTTGCTGGCGTGCAGTTGATGGTAGTAATATTGCGGGAAGTAAACAAGCAGTAGTAACTCAGTAAAACAGTAAACAAGCAGCGATAGCAGTATTTAGGAACAAGGCCTAGGGAATAGACTTTCACTAGTGGACCTCTCAACATTGATCACATAACAGAATAGATAAATGCATACTCTACACTCTCTTGTTGGATGATGAACACATTGCGTAGGATTACACGAACCCTCAATGCCGGAGTTAACAAGCTCCACAATTAAATGTTCATATTTAAATAACCTTAGAGTGCAAGAAAGATCGATACGACTAAACCAAGTACTAACATAGCATGCACACTGTCACCTTCATGCTTATGTAGGAGGAATAATACACATCAATACTATCATAGCAATAGTTAACTTCGCAATCTACAAGAGATCATGATCATAGCATAAACCAAGTACTAACACGGATGCACACACTGTCACCATTACATCGTGCAGGAGGAATAAAACTACTTTAATAACATCACTAGAGTAGCACATAGATAAATTGTGATACAAAACACATTGCAATCATAAAGAGATATAAATAAGCACTTCACTACGCCATTCATAACAGTGAATAAGTATTCTGTGAAATATAGCCTAAGAGACCCACACGGTGCACACACTGTCACCTTTACACACGTGGGACAAGGAGTCTCCGGAGATCACATAAGTAAAACTCACTTGACTAGCATAATGACATCTAGATTACAAGCATCATCATATGAATCTCAATCATGTAAGGCAGCTCATGAGATTATTGTATTGAAGTACATAGGAGAGAGATGAACCACATAGCTACCGGTACAGCCCCGAGCCTCGATGGAGAACTACTCCCTCCTCATGGGAGCAGCAGCGGTGATGAAGATGGCGGTGGAGATGGCAGCGGTGTCGATGGAGAAGCCTTCGGGGGCACTTCCCCGTCCGGCAGGTGCCGGAACAGAGACTCCTGTCCCCCAGATCTTGGCTTCGCGATGGCGGCGGCTCGGAAGGTTTCGCGTACCGTGGCTTCCTCCGTAAGGGTTTTCGATGCGGGGGCTTTATATAGGCGAAAGGGCAGCCTCGGAGGGTCGAAGGGGTGCCCACACCATAGGCTGGCGCGGCCAGGGCCCAGGCCGCGCCACCCTATCATCTGGGGCCACAGGGGCCCCTCGCGGCTCTCGGGTGTTGGATGCTTCCGGGCAAAATAGGAACCTGGCGTTGATTTCGTCCAATTCCGAGAATATTTCGTTACTAGGATTTCTGAAACCAAAAACAGCAGAAAACGGCACTGGGCATCTTGTTAATAGGTTAGTTCCAGAAAATGCACGAATATGACATAAAGTGTGCATAAAACATGTAGATATTATCAATAATGTGGCATGGAACATAAGAAATTATCGATACGTCGGAGACGTATCAGCATCCCCAAGCTTAGTTCTGCTCGTCCCGAGCAGGTAAAACGATAACAAAGATAATTTCTGAAGTGACATGCCATCATAAACTTGATCATATTGTAAACATATGTAATGAATGCAGCGATCAAAACAATGGTAATGACATGAGTAAACAAATGAATCATAAAGCAAAGACTTTTCATGAATAGTACTTCAAGACAAGCATAAATAAGTCTTGCATAAGAGTTAACTCATAAAGCAATAATTCAAAGTAGAGGTATTGAAGCAACACAAAAGAAGATTAAGTTTCAGCGGTTGCTTTCAACTTTCAACATGCATATCTCATGGATAATTGTCAACATAGAGTAATATAACAAATGCAATAAGCAAGTATGTAGGAATCAATGCACAGTTCACAAGTGTTTGCTTCTTGAGGTGGAGAGAGATAGGTGAACTGACTCAACAATAAAAGTAAAAGAATGGTCCTTCAAAGAGGAAAGCATCGATTGCTATATTTGTGCTAGAGCTTTTATTTTGAAAACATAAAGAGAGCATAAAAATAAAGTTTTGAGAGGTGTTTGTTGTTGTCAACGAATGGTAGTGGGCACTCTAACTACCTCATCAACCAGACTTTCAAGAGCGGCTCCCATGAAGGACGTTATCTCTACCAGCAAGGTAGATCATCCCTCTTCTCTTTTGTTTACACATGTACTTTAGTTTAGTTTTTCTTTATTTATGGATGACACTCCTCCCAACCTTTTGCTTACACAAGCCATGGCTAACCGTGTCCCTCCAAAACCCCCCGACGGGCGTTGGTTAAGCAACACGAAGAGCCGGGAAGCTCCCAGGGCCGCTTAGTGGATCCCTGGCACCTCGCGTCGTCCCGCAAATCTTCTGGCCAAACGTCCTGGCGGTTGCTAGGGCGTGCCACCTGACCTAGACCCGATCAGGAAGGTGTTAGTGCTTCGATTGTTCCTGCATGGTAGACACGTAAACATTAAATACGAGCCCTATCGGCTCTCAGGTTTCCCTGTGGATCGGCTCAAGGAGCCGATCGCCCCATGCTTCACGTTGGATTTACAATGGCATGGGGATCCTGCTTGATCAGGACAAAGCTAAAGCGATCCACGACAGTTTAGGGTTTTCACCGCATAATCGGAACGTCCTACGTGCGATCGGGCCTAGCAGCTACGAGAGACGATGCAAACTACCCCTGCGAGAGGCCTAAAAACCAACATAACGTTGATCCCCGGAACATCCCTCGCAGGGACGGTAAATGATACGTCCAAAACGTATCTACTTTCCCGAACACTTTTGCTATTGTTTTGCCTCTAATTTGTGTATTTTGGATACAACTAACACGGACTAATGCTGTTTTCAGCAGAACTGCTCTGGTGTCTCGTTTTTGTGCAGAAATCCAACTTTCGGAAAAATCCTCGGAATTTTGCAGAAGGCCCTATTTTACCAAAATATTGACGGAGCCAGAAGGGCAAAGGAGGTGGAGGCCCGAGGGCCCCACACCACATGGCGGCGCGGCCCAGGGGGGGCCCGCGCGGCCATGTGGTCTGGCCCCCTCGGCCGGCCTCCGACGCCCCCCTTCGGACTACTTATTGGTTTCGACCTGAAAACGCACGGAGAGAAGTCGAAGTCGCCAGAAACCCTCCAGAGAGCCGCCACATCGCGAAACTCCGTCGCGGGAGCCAGAAGTCTCCGTTCTGGCACTCCGCCGGGACGGGGAATTGGAGGAGATCTTCACCGCCATCACCGCCAACGCCTCTCCATCGACCAGCCATGTTTCCCCCATCCATGTGTGAGTAATTCCCCCGCTGTAGGCTGAAGGGGATGGTAGGGATTGGATGAGATTGGTCATGTAATAGTCATAAGATTGTTAGGGCATAGTGCCTAGTATCCGTAGATGTCACTTTTATGATATTGTTGCAACTTGTTATGCTTAATGCTTGTCACTAGGGCCCGAGTGCCATGATCTCAGATCTGAACATGTTATTGATTCATGAAGATATTCGTTGTTTATGATCTTACCTGCAAGTTGTATACACATGTCGCTGTCCGGAACCAATGGCCCCGAAGTGACAGAAATCGGGACAACCGGAGGGGATGGTAGTGATGTGAGGATCACATGTGTTCACGGAGTGTTAATGCTTTGCTCCGGTACTCTATTAAAAGGAGTACCTTAATATCCAGTAGTTTCCCTAGAGGCCCGGCTGCCACCGGCTGGTAGGACAGAAGATGTTGTGCAAGTTTCTCATTGCGAGCACGTACGACTAAATATGGAACACATGCCTATTGATTGATTAGTACTTGGATACCGTTTTATTATTATCTGCAAATGCCCCTGCTTTGATTGTTACATGAGTTTCTCTCATCCATGCAACGCCCGTTAAATCCGTCCCTGTGCCTACAGTATTTTAATCCTGCTGTTTACTATAATCACTACTGCTGTCTTTATTTCACCGCTGCTGCTATTTCACTATTTCCACTGCCATAAAACTGTTACTACTGATAAACTCTTGCGAGCAAGTCTGTTTCCAGGTGCAGCTGAATTGACAACTCCGCTGTTAAGGCTTACAAGTATTCTTTGTCTCCCCTTGTGTCGAATCAATAAATTGGGTAATACTTCCCTCGAAGACTGTTGCGATCCCCTATACTTGTGGGTCATCAAGACTATTTTCTGGCGCCGTTGCCGGGGAGCATAGCTTTATTTGGAAGTTCACTTGGATTGATATTGTTCGCTGCAAATTCTCCATTATGGGTAAACCTCGCGATACTAAGATCGCCATATTACCATCCACTACAAGAAAAGGTACAACTCTTAGTACCTCTGCTGCTCTTGATTCACCATCTGTGATTGATAAACTTGTTTCACCGCCACATGCTTCGCGTGCTGGTACTTCTGCTGAATCTGAAAATTCTCATAATATTGATAATGTTTCTGCTGTGCTTGATGATAGTGGTTCATTGGGATCTTTTCTAGATGCTACAATTGCTAAGTCTAGACAAATTGAAAATACTGAAACTCCTAATGCTACTACACCTGTTAAATCACCTGAACTTGATTATTCTAGTGATGATCCTGATGAAGATTATGTAGAGCTTGATGATGATTTTATTGAAAAATGCAATGCTACTACTGATGCAAGAAAAATTAAAAAGTTGCTTGCAGAACATGTTGTTAGATATAAACCATCTCCTGATCCTAAATTTGCCACATCTCCTATAAACATTAGGGATAAAGATTATGATTTTTCTCTTGATCTATCTCATATAGCTATTGTTGAGAAAACACCCTTTTGTGGTACTGAAAAAGAAAGTGTTGTTGAACACATGACTGAGTTATCTACTCTTAGTGGCGTGTTTTCTGATGATGTCAAGATGCGTACTTATTTTGTCGCTAAAATTTTTCCGTTCTCATTAAAGGATGATGCTAAAACTTGGTATAATAATTTGCCTCCTGGTTCTATTAAAAGTCCAACTGACTTGCGTGATGTTTTCTTTCGAAAATACTTTCCTGCTAGTGCTCAACATGCTGCTTTGCAGAGAATTTATAATTTTGACCAGGAAGATGGAGAGAAATTGCCTGAGGCTTGGGCGAGATTTTGCTCTCTTATTAGAGCTCAGCCTGACCATGATTTGGAAAAGCATGATTTACTTGATATATTTTATAGTGGACTAACTATTGAGTCTAGGGCATACCTGGATAGTTGTGCTGGTTGTGTTTTCAGGAAAAGAACTCCAGACGACGCTGAAGAATTATTGGCTAAAATAGGCCGGAATCATGATGATTGGTCTACACCTGAACCAACCCCGACACCGATAGTGAAGAAGAGGGGTATGATTAAATTGAATGATGAAGATATGAGGGAAGCCAAGAAGTCTCTTAAGGAGAAGGGTATTAAACCTGAAGATGTGAAGAATTTACCTCCTATAGAAGATATATGTGAGACGATTCCCCCTTCATCCATGATTGAGGTACACTCGCTTCAACACTTTACTAGGGAAGATATTCCGTATTCAAAATCTCCTGCTCAATGCTTAGATGAATTTGATAATTATATTGTTAAGCAAGAAAACTTTAATATGAGAGTAGAGAATCATTTAATGGAAAATTCTCGAGCTATTAGTGAATTGCATGGTATTGTGGAGAGAACCTCCAATGATGTTAAGATACTTGTTAAACATTTTCAAATGGTTCAAACTCAAATTGATCAACTTACTAAAGTGCAAAATGACTTGTTGGGAAATAATTCTAAAGAAAAACATGCTTGTGAAGTAACAACTAGAGGTGGTGTTTCTACCCAGGATCCTCTATATCCTGAAGGGCATCCCAAAAGAGTTGAACAAGATTCTCAACTAATTAAAACTAGTGCTCCATCTAAGAAAAAGAAAAAGAAACATAAGAATGTTGTAGAATCCTCTGAACCTGTTAATGATCCTAATAGTATTTCTATTTCTGATGCTGAAACTGAAAGTGGTAATGAACATGAGGAAGATAATGATAAGAATGATACTCCTGATAAAGAAGAGGTTGAAAAAGAACCTGAAAAGCATGCTAAAAATAAAAAGTATACTAAAGAAGATTTTATTACAAAGAAACATGGTAATGAAAGAGAACCTTGGGTTCAAAAGCAAATGCCTTTTCCTGCTAAGAAACTAAAATCAAAGGAGGAGGAACATTATAATAAATTTTGTGATTGGATGAAACCTTTATTTTTGCAAATTCCTTTGACTGATGCTATTAAATTGCCTCCTTATTCAAAGTATATGAAAGATATTGTTACTAACAAAAGGAAAGTCCCCAATGAGGAAATTTCAACTATGCTTGCTAATTACTCCTTCAATGGTAAGATTCCAAAGAAGTTGGGCGACCCAGGTATACCGACTATTCCTTGTTCCATCAAGAATAATTATGTTAGAACTGCTCTATGTGATTTAGGAGCAGGTGTGAGTGTGATGCCTTTTTCTCTTTATAAGAGACTTGATTTAGATAAATTGATACCAACTGATATATCTTTGCAAATGGCTGATAAATCTACTGCTATTCCTGTTGGTTTATGTGAAAATGTTCCTGTTCAAGTTACTCAGCATTGCTTGATATTAACTGATTTTGTTGTGTTGGAAATGCCTGAAGATGATAATATGTCCATTATTCTTGGAAGACCCTTTCTTAATACTGCAGGGGCTGTTATTGATTGCAATAAAGGCATGGTTACTTTCAATGTTGATGATAAGGAACACACTGTCTATTTTCCCAAGAGGATTGATAAAGTATGTGGAGTCAATACAATTTTTAATGTGAAAACTATCAAAGTGGGATCCATTGATTGTCCTATATATGAGCCTAAAGAAGAATATCAAACTCTTGTGATTGGATCCATATCAATTCAATATAAGGTAACATGATTGATTTGAGGTTTATTTCTTCTTATGTCATATAAAATTTATTTGGTAGCAAGACTTGATCAACCTTGTTAACAAGTATATTTTATTGCATAAAAGAGTTAAACAACACTTCTTTCTTTCTTTCTCCTTCCACCTATTTTACTTGCTGTAGCACTTTTGTTTTGCAATATGCTTTAGTCATTTAAGATTTTAGAAATCATTTTCCTGCGCAGTAATCATTAATTTAATACCCAGAAATGTGCATTTTTCAAAGTTCTCTAAAAATTACAAAAATTACACCGTTGGTCCTATTTTTCGACGAGGCACCTGGGAGCACCAGAGGATGACCTGTGGGGCACCAGGGGGTGCCACACCATAGGCCGGCGCGGCCAGCAAGGGGGCCGCACCTTGTGGTGTGGGCCACCCCTTGCCCCACTTCATCATCTCTTTCTCCCAGCACCTTCTCTCTCCCGAAAAAGCTCGTACCAAGTTTCTCTCACTCGTGTTTCTGCTCAAGAACTCGCGATTTTTCGATCTCCTTGCTCAGCCCAGATTTCTGTCTGAAATTTGGCACATTTACTCCTTGGTATGTGACTCCTTTGATTGTCCAATTAGAATTTCATTTGGTTGAGTATATCTTGAATATTTTGCTGCTGTAGATAACATGTTTAGTGAGCTTGCATGCTTGTTCTAAGTGGAAGAAATTAGTTTTGATGCATGTTTAGTACTCTAGCAAGTTCCTATAGTAGTTCCCTTCAATTACACACCTTGAAATCAAATTTTATAATGATTGTTGAAAAATTTCAGAAAATGGAAGGGAGTGTGCACCAACTTAACCAAGAAGAGTTGGAGGTACAGCAAGTTATGAGAGTCCATCGTGAAGAGGGAGTATACCCCTCTTATTACCCATGCACGGACTTTATGCGGAATGCAGGAATCCTGCAAGATGTGCAAACACTAATTTCCAATGCAGGATTGGGAAATTTTGCTGTTGGTGAACCTCACCAATATGCTAAACTAACGGTGTCGGTTGTGCAGGATTTCGAATTTCACCGGTCTCGAACTGACCCCATGGTCCGGTATAAAATTTATAACAAAACTATTGACTTGCCTTTCAGTGATTTTTGCACAGCAATTAGAGTGCCGCAGTGGGGATCCTGCGAGAAGATCAGGGGAACACCGCGGGAGCTCTCAGATCTTTATACAAGGATTTGTAATGGGAGGAGCTTCTCCAATGATGGTGGTAAGATTAGTAGCATTCAACATCCAGCCATCCGCTACTTTGCCTATTTCATTACAAAGTGCGTTCTTGCGAGGAGGACTGGAGGTAAATTATCTGTCCAAGATTTGGCCTTCTTAGCTGCTGCTTTGCAACAGGATAGGACTTATAATTTGGGTGCTTTAATAGCTTGTAGACTTGCTACTAACCGTGAGAAAGGAGGAATTTGTGGAGGTCTTATCGCCTCTCGCTTATTAGCTATGCATGGTGTAGGTCCTCACCATTTAGATATTCCGCTTTCTATAGAGAAACTTGATGTTTTCTCCATGATTAGACATGAGTTTATTTCAGATGCATCTAGTTTGAACAACCTGCATTATAGGATAACTTTGTATAAGAAAAGTTGGAGTATAACTAAGAAAATTGAAAAATTAGTACGCTTGCCTGCACCTGCTTTGTTTAACCTTGATGCCAGGGACGGGTGGTCGATCACAGAAAATGAGCTAAACGCATACATAGAAAGAGAAAGCCGTCGTGCGAGGGAAGATGTGGAGGAGACCGAGGAGCATCCCGACTCTTCATCCGATGCAGCAAGCTCCTCATATCAACATCATGGTCATGTGGAGCCTCCACGATATTCTTCTGCACAGGGGCCTTATTACCACTCCATGTATGATCCACCGGCGTGGAACTCCGACCCTCGTTGGGAATGAACTCCACTTAGGCCAAAAGCCTAAGCTTGGGGGGAGGTATACCGGCATCACTCATTCTTTGCATATTATGGTTGCTGGATACTTGTACATACTTGTTTAGTCTCTTAGAGTGGTTTTCTAATGAGAGGGAGATGATATTTGGGGAAGTGCTGTCCAAAAACAGATTCTGGGCTGTTACCAAAAAAATTCGTACGCACAGCCAGAACGTTATTTTGAGTTGCCAATTTTTGAGCATGTTCCCCAGGTTGTTATCTAACTTTCATTAGTTGAACACTTTTTGGTCTGAGCAACGGAAGATTTTTGTTAATTTCGATTTCTGTACTGCTGTCAGGATTTGGCAGATTTCTGTCATCCTGCTTTTCTGTGTTTCTGTTAGTTTGCATTCTTTTGTTTTCGCTTTGTTTCTTTCCTAAAACACAAAAAGACCAAAAATATTTCTGTTGTTTCTCTTCACCATTTGTTTATTTGGTTCTTTGCTCTTAGTTTACTTTATTTGCTATCGTTGGTTTGTTATGAGAAAACCCAAAAAGATTTTGCTTTGTTTGCTTGTTTTCTTTCGTTCTTGTTTCTAATTCGAAAACACCAAAAATATTTGCTGTTCTTCTTTGGTTTGTAAAGTTCATCATGAGTTCAATGGTCTTCGGTGGCTGGAGCGTGGTTTTCATTTCATATTATCCAAGCTACACAAGTGAAAAGGCAATAATGACGATCTACGACAATCTGATTGTGGTGAGAGGCTGGTATGAACTCTATTTGCTTTCATTTTTGTACATATACTCATCCATATGAGCATGCTTAGTTGGTTCATGTGAGGTATATGTTATTTGAGAAAGTCTAGTAGTTCATGATCTCTCATGTTTAGTTCCAATTTATTAATATGAGTAGCATGTCATGGATGTTTGCTTGCATTGTTTTATTCATAAGTAAGTATGGCATTGTGGTATCCTCCTCTGAATAATTCATTTATATCGACTTGGCACATGCTCACGCATGCATATGACTGAACAAAAAGTCAATTAAGCCTCGATGATTTATATTGCTTCAGAGTTCTTGTATCACTTTTATGCCTCCGTTAATTTATTTTGCCGCAAGCATAATTATGACAGTTACTGCTCTCTTGATTTGTCGCTCCCTAGTCTTTTGCTAGCCTTCACTTGTACTGAGCGGTGACGCCGCTCGTGCTTCCAAACACCTGAAAACCAAGTTGTTCCAAAAGTGTCCACCATAAATACCTATGCATGGCATTTCAAACCATTCCAAGTAAATTCTCATGCGCTACCTTTAAAACCTTCAAAATGCTTCTCAATTTGTGTTAATGTTTCATAGCTCATGAGGAAGTATGTGGTGTTTAGCTTTCAACCTTGTCATTTACTTTTGACGGACTCTCATATGGACTAGTGGCACATCCGCTTATCCAATAATTTTGCAAAAAGAGCTGGCAATGGGATTCCCAGTCCCGAATTAATTAACTTAAATAGACACTCCTCCATGGTTTGTGATTGTTGGACGGCACCCGAAGGATTCGGTTAGCCATGGCTTGTGTAAGCAAAGGTTGGGGGAGTGTCATCATCATAATAAAACTTAAATAAAAAGGCACTCCTTCATGGTATGTGATTGTTGGCAGGCACCCGAGGATTCGGTTAGCCATGGTTTGTGAAAGAAAGGTTGGAAGGAGTGCCACCCAAAAATAATTCATGGGAGCCGCTCTTGTGAGTCCGGTTGATGAGGTAGTTAGTGTACCCATTACCATTCGTTGACAACAACAAACACCTCTCAAAATAATTTTACTCCTGCTTTACAAATGAAAAGCTCTAGCGCATGTTAATCCCTGCTTCCCTCTGCGAAGGGTCAATCTTTTACTTTTATGTTGTGTCTCCATTCTTTCTTTGAGCACTATCTTGAGAGCACAACTGTCATTCTTAGTATAATATGCTTGTCTCAAAATATGATTGATTGTGGTATAACTTTGATGCTTTTATCTTTGACAATCACTACTTCTAGTCTTTCTATGAACTCCAGAGGTGCCTCGGCATTTATGTTTTGCCGATCAAATACAGGCAAGCGAGATACCACTTTATCATATTCTCTTATGAACATTGCAATCCTGCTTATATACATGATTCATGGTGCTTATTATTAATTGTTGGTACCTCTCCATGATTGACATAGCTGTTGGATGATCTTATTTGCATGTATCTTATTATGAACTGCTTAAGTATTAGCCATAGCATGAGAATATATACATCATATGAGCAAATGTGTTCGTGAAAGTTCTTTTATCGCTCAGTTGTTAACTGAATTGCTTGAGGACAAGCAATAAGCTAAGCTTGGGGGAGTTGATACGTCCAAAACGTATCTACTTTCCCGAACACTTTTGCTATTGTTTTGCCTCTAATTTGTGTATTTTGGATACAACTAACACGGACTAACGCTGTTTTCAGCAGAACTGCTCTGGTGTCTCGTTTTTGTGCAGAAATCCAACTTTCGGGAAAATCCTCGGAATTTTTGCAGAAGGCCCTATTTTACCAAAATATTGACGGAGCCAGAAGGGCAAAGGAGGTGGAGGCCCGAGGGCCCCACACCACATGGCGGCGCGGCCCAGGGGGGGCCGCGCGGCCATGTGGTCTGGCCCCCTCGGCCGGCCTCCGACGCCCCCCTTCGGACTACTTATTGGTTTCGACCTGAAAACGCACGGAGAGAAGTCGAAGTCGCCAGAAACCCTCCAGAGAGCCGCCACATCGCGAAACTCCGTCGCGGGAGCCAGAAGTCTCCGTTCTGGCACTCCGCCGGGACGGGGAATTGGAGGAGATCTTCACCGCCATCACCGCCAACGCCTCTCCATCGACCAGCCATGTTTCCCCCATCCATGTGTGAGTAATTCCCCCGCTGTAGGCTGAAGGGGATGGTAGGGATTGGATGAGATTGGTCATGTAATAGTCATAAGATTGTTAGGGCATAGTGCCTAGTATCCGTAGATGTCACTTTTATGATATTGTTGCAACTTGTTATGCTTAATGCTTGTCACTAGGGCCCGAGTGCCATGATCTCAGATCTGAACATGTTATTGATTCATGAAGATATTCGTTGTTTATGATCTTACCTGCAAGTTGTATACACATGTCGCTGTCCGGAACCAATGGCCCCGAAGTGACAGAAATCGGGACAACCGGAGGGGATGGTAGTGATGTGAGGATCACATGTGTTCACGGAGTGTTAATGCTTTGCTCCGGTACTCTATTAAAAGGAGTACCTTAATATCCAGTAGTTTCCCTAGAGGCCCGGCTGCCACCGGCTGGTAGGACAGAAGATGTTGTGCAAGTTTCTCATTGCGAGCACGTACGACTAAATATGGAACACATGCCTATTGATTGATTAGTACTTGGATACCGTTTTATTATTATCTGCAAATGCCCCTGCTTTGATTGTTACATGAGTTTCTCTCATCCATGCAACGCCCGTTAAATCCGTCCCTGTGCCTACAGTATTTTAATCCTGCTGTTTACTATAATCACTACTGCTGTCTTTATTTCACCGCTGCTGCTATTTCACTATTTCCACTGCCATAAAACTGTTACTACTGATAAACTCTTGCGAGCAAGTCTGTTTCCAGGTGCAGCTGAATTGACAACTCCGCTGTTAAGGCTTACAAGTATTCTTTGTCTCCCCTTGTGTCGAATCAATAAATTGGGTAATACTTCCCTCGAAGACTGTTGCGATCCCCTATACTTGTGGGTCACCCTATACTTGTGGGTCATCAGTAAACAACACCTAACGCACCACCGGATCATCCGACCCCAGCATAAGGCCTAACTATGCAGATATTAAACTAATCCTTGCGTAGCAAGGAGCAACTATAACGGATCGGATCTACTAAGTAAGAACAAGCAAGATGCTGCCCTTACGTCTAGATCGACGTAAGGGCAGCTAGGTGTCTAGGGACGGCATTGCCACGCAGATATGCACGTGAAAGCACCAATGCAAGCCCCTAAACACCTAAGGATAAATAGTACTGCTCGCCATCAACAAGGCTTCAGCACGAGTACAAGGATAACGAAGTACTCCCTCCGTAATTGACTCAGATTTAGTACAACTTTGTACTAAATTTGAGTCAATTAAAAAAGATGGAGGGAGTATGGTGCTGGTGCTTACCGGGAGAAACCCTCGAAGAGAAGGGGTGGCGATGCGCCTGATTTGTGTTGGTTGAACGATGATTGTCCTCCTTTTCCGATAACCCTAGATACATATTTATAGTCCAAGGGACTTTCTAATTGAGGCGTGCACCTAACCGTGCACGGGCCAGACTCTATCTCTTTAATCTAAATTACAACGCGATCTAATATGTTACAGATACACGGGCCACTTAGCCCAAACTCTTAGCGCAAGGCCGCTTCGAAGATGCTCCACGTGTACGTCCTTCAAGCCCATCTTCACTTACGGCCCAACTCCTGATTTGGCCAAAATCGGGTGGTAACACATGCCCCCTGGTTTTGATAATAATTGCAAAACCATCTGTTTCCTTCGAAGGGTCATGTGTGGCACCGTCGCAGTTTTCTTCGTGATGATGTCTTGCCTTCTCAACTTCTCTGCACATTTGTGGCTCTGGCACCACGTCCTCGAAACTGCCAAGCATTAAATTGCTATACCCCTTTTTTTTGGCCACCTCCTGTGATTTCCTTCTTCATCCCCCTGCTCCACAGTAGTCATCGGCAAACCGAAAAACCCTCCTTAGCCCCCATGGATTCATCCTCCTCCTCCGTCTCCTCTGACCTGTCTCTCCGTCTTCCTCTTCCGGCGAGCTCGAGCGGGAGGTCGATCGATGGCCATCTACGAGGCCCGCGCCCCAGCCTTTGGGACGCGCGGGACTGGGATTCCTCCACCGAGCGGAAGACGACGAACCCCTCACCGACGGGAAAGAAGATCTTCAGTTCCTCATTGACGGGGAGCTGGAGGCGACAAGCGAGGACGACCTCTTCCCCTGGGAGGGGAGCTTTTCCTCCGACGAGGAGGAAGAAGAGGAGGAATAAGACGACGACTCCCTCGAAGGTTATCCGCTAGCGAAACGCCTCCGCATGTGGTGGGACGACGACGACAGCGATGATGAAGAAGAGGATGAAGTTCCCGCGGAGGGCTATGGGAGCAGCGACGAGGAGCCCGTCGGCAGCAGCGCCAATGGGGGCTCCGATGATGACGAGGGTAGTGACGGCCCGTAGGCTAGGACTTACTAGTGTAAGCCTAGCAGTAGTAAATTGGTCAACAGACCCTTTTGTTCTCCCTTTGAACAATCGGCTCTTCCCTTGTAAGAAATCTGGTTTATCAATGAAGAATTTCTCCAATTTGATTTTACCGACTCTTTTTTTATGCTAATTTAGCCGATTGTCAACTCAACCAACGTTTAATGAGCCGATCCCCATGCATCGATCCCCCATGACCCACTCTTCATCTTTTTGACATCGGAGTGATCATGAACTTGGTCCATGCTCAATAAGTCAATATCTGCGGGACCAGCCGATGAATCTCCAATCGGCTTCCAAAAACAGAGCATCCACGAGGCCAGTTGCCCCCCGAGCCTCAGCCGAGGTGAAAACCGTGATAAGAACCCGTAATTTAGACAAACAATCCCGGGCTTGATCACGTCTGAAAGTGACATCACACAGGGCCAGCCAGCCGATCACCTTTCTCCCATTGCTGGCCGATACTTTAGATGATCACCCATAGCTCAATGAGCAACAGGCTGTCTCGGATACCAACCCTCTCCTGGCAGCCCTGCCAAACTGGCAACGAGGCAATTTTGAGCACCTGTACTAGAGTCGATGGCTGTGCATCGGCTTTGCACCATGAGAGGCCTCAAACCGGGTCATGACTCTTACCCACCAACCTAGCAGGCTGGTGATTTGGGTCTTGGGCAGGTGTCCTCGATAGAGCTCTAGGCTTGTCGCTCAATTGACTCGTATGCGGGCTGATATTTCTGGACATCAACACCATTCCCCAGACAAGTTGTGATGCAGAGCCGGCTGAATCCGAAAAAATCGGCTTCCTTGTCATCTTTGGCAGGTTAATGCAGTTCCTGGCGAGGACGCTTCCTGAGGCTCCCCCTACTTTGGTCTCAACAACCTTTGACAGTAACGCCGACCAAGTCATAGCCAAACCTTAAGCAACAGATGCTTCAGCCGATTGCTTCGTCATCGATGCCCCCTAGTGTTAGCAGAGACATGCTCCTTCGTCGGGCTCTTCTTACCCTGACCTGCATGTTTGTGCTGCTCAGCGGTTGATCGTCTGCCGCCCTGCTAGCACTGCTGGACTTGGAGGTTTGCTAACGGAGCCAACAACAATTCCACTAAGGGACTCCTTCCATTAGGCTACGGTGCTGCTCCATTAGGATCCCTTGAGTCGATGGCCGTGCATCGGCTTTTAATCCTTAAGTCGATGTCTACGCATCGGCTTTGCTCAAAAATTTCTATATTTTCGATTTGTTTATGTATCGGCCCCCATGTTTGAGCTGCTCTGCTGGACGTTTGACATCCGTTCCCAGCTTCGTATCCTCGTATCTCATCCCTCTATGTGCCCCCCGAGCCGATTCTGTCAAGTGATTGATGGCATCGGCTCTTCAGGCATCTGTTGGATCAATGCTGAATGATACGTCTCCAACGTATCGATAATTTCTTATGTTCCATGCTACTTTATTGATGATACCTACATGTTTTATGCACATTATATGTCATATTTATGCATTTTCTGGAACTAACCTATTAACAAGATGCCGAAGAGCCTTTGTTTTCTGCTGTTTTTGGTTTCAGAAATCCTAGTAAAGAAATATTCTCGGAATTGGACGAAACTTTCGCCCAGGGTCCTATTTTTGCACGAAGCTTCCAGAAGACCGAAGAGATAACGAAGTTGGGCCACGAGGCGGCCAGAGGGTAGGCGGCGCGGCGCCCCTGGCGCGCCGACCTAGCCTGGGCCCTCGTGTGGCCCCTCGCGTTGACCCTCCGCCTACTTAAAGCCTCCGTCGCGAAACCCCCCGAGAGCCACGATACGGAAAACCTTGCAGAGACGCGCCGCGTAATCCCATCTCGGGGGATTCGGAGATCGCCTCCGGCACCCTGCCGGAGAGAGGGATTCATCTCCCGGAGGACTCTACACCGCCATGGTCGCCTCCGGAGTGATGAGTGAGTAGTTCACCCCTGGACCATGGGTCCATAGCAGTAGCTAGATGGTCGTCTTCTCCTTGTTGTGCTTCATTGTTGGATCTTGTGAGCTGCCTAACATGATCAAGATCATCTATCTGTAATTCTATATGTTGTGTTTGTCGGGATCCGATGGATAGAGAGTACTATGATTATGGTGATTATCAATCTATTGTTTATGTGTTGTTTATGATCTTGCATGCTCTCCGTTACTAGTAGAGGCTCTGGCCAAGTTTTTGCTTTTAACTCCAAGAGGGAGTATTTATGCTCGATAGTGGGTTCATGCCTCCATTAAATCTGGGACAGTGACAGAAAGTTCTAAGGTTGTGGATGTGCTGTTGCCACTAGGGATAAAACATTGATTCTATGTCTAAGGATGTAGTTGTTGATTACATTACGCACCATACTTAATGCAATTGTCTGTTGCTTAGCAACTTAATACTGGAGGGGGTTCGGATGATAACCTGAAGGTGGACTTTTTAGGCATAGATGCAGTTGGATGGCGGTCTATGTACTTTGTCGTAATGCCCAATTAAATCTCACTATATTTATCATATCATGTATATGCATTGTTATGCCTTTCTCTATTTGTCAATTGCCCGACTGTAATTTGTTCACCCAACATGCTTTTATCTTATGGGAGAGACACCTCTAGTGAACTGTGGACCCCGGTCCTATTCTTTACATAGCATACAATCTACTGCAATTGTGTTTTACTATTTTCTTGCAAACAAACATCTTCCACTCGATACGCTTAATCCTTTGTTACAACAAGCCGGTGAGATTGACAACCTCAGTTTCGTTGGGACAAAGTACTTGGTGTTGTGCAGGTTCCACGTTGGCGCCGGAATCCCTGGTGTTGCGCCGCATCACATTTCGCGACCATCAACCTTCAACGTGCTTCTTGGCTCCTACTGGTTCGATTAAACCTTGGTTTCTTTCTGAGGGAAAACTTGCTACTGTGCGCATCATACCTTCCTCTTGGGGTTCCCAACGAACGTGTGAGTTACACGCCATCAAGCTCTTTTTCTGGCGCCGTTGCCGGGGAGATCAAGACACGCTGCAAGGGGAGTCTCCACTTCTCAATCTCTTTACTTTGTTTTTGTCTTGCTTTATTTTATTTACTACTTTGTTTGCTGCACCTAAACAAAATACAAAAAAATTAGTTGCTAGTTTTACTTTATTTACTGTCTTGCTCTCTATATCAAAAACACAAAAAAATTAGTTACTTGCATTTACTTTATCTAGTTTGCTTTATTTACTGTTGCTAAAATGAATACTCCTGAAAATACTAAGTTGTGTGACTTCACAAATGCAAATAATAATGATTTCCTATGCACACCTATTGCTCCACCTGCTACTACAGCAGAATTCTTTGAAATTAAACCTGCTTTACTGAATTTGGTCATGAGAGATCAATTTTCTGGTGTTAGTTCTGATGATGCTGCTGCCCATCTCAATAATTTTGTTGAACTTTGTGAAATGCAAAAGTATAAAGATGTAGATGGTGATATTATTAAATTGAAAGTGTTTCCTTTCTCATTAAGAGGAAGAGCTAAAGATTGGTTGCTATCTTTGCCTAAGAATAGTATTGATTCATGGACTAAATGCAAGGATGCTTTTATTGGTAGATATTATCCTCCCGCTAAAATTATATCTTTGAGAAGTAGCATAATGAATTTTAAGCAATTAGATACTGAACATGTTGCTCAAGCATGGGAGAGAATGAAAACTTTGGTAAAGAATTGCCCAACCCATGGACTGACTACTTGGATGATCATCCAAACCTTCTATGCAGGACTAAATTTTTCTTCGCGGAATTTATTGGATTCAGCTGCTGGAGGTACCTTTATGTCCATCACATTGGGGGCGGCTACAAAACTTCTTGATGATATGATGATAAATTACTCTGAATGGCACACGGAAAGAGCTCCACAAGGTAAGAAGGTAAATTCTGTTGAAGAAACCTCTTCCTTGAGTGATAAGATTGATGTGATTATGTCTATGCTTGTGAATGGTAGATCTAATGTTGATCCAAATAATGTTCCTTTAGCTTCATTGGTTGCTCAAGAAGAAAATGTTGATGTGAATTTCATTAAAAATAATAATTTCAACAACAATGCTTATAGGAACAACTCTGGTAATAACTATAGGCCATATCCTTCTGCTAATGGTAATGGTTATGGTAATTCTTATGGGAATTCTTACAATAATAATAGGAATGTACCCTCTGGTCTTGAAGCCATGCTTAAAGAATTTATTAGTACACAAACTGCTTTTAACAAATCTGTTGAGGAAAAGCTTGATAAAATTGATACTATTGCTTCTAGAGTTGATAGACTTGCCTCTGATGTTAATCTTTTAAAATTGAAAGTTATGCCTAATAATGATATTGATAATAAGATTACTACTACAGCAAATGCCATCCAAGTTAGAATTAATGAGAATATAAGATTAATGGCTGAACTGCGTGCTAGGTGGGATAGAGAAGAAAATGAAAAACTAGCTAAAGAGAATAATATAGCTAAAGTTTGGACTATTACCACCACTAGTAATGCTAATTCTTCACATGTTGCTGCACCTCCTACTATCAATGGTAAAATAATTGGTGTTGGCAATGTTTCTACTCCTAGTGCAAAGCGTACAAAACTGCCTGAAATTGCTAAAACTGCTGAAACTGCTTGTGATAAAACTGCTGAAATTTTTTCCAACCTTGGGAACAATGATCCCATTGCTGTAGCTCATAATGATTTAGATTTTGATGATTGCCACATCTCTGAAGTTATAAAGTTCTTACAAAAACTTGCTAAAAGTCCTAATGCTAGTGCTATAAATTTAGCCTTTACAAAACATATTACAAATGCTCTCATAAAAGCTAGAGAAGAGAAACTAAAACTTGAAACTTCTATTCCTAGAAAGTTAGAAGATGGTTGGGAGCCCATCATTAAAATGAAATTCAATGACTTTGAATGTAATGCTTTATGTGATCTTGGTGCAAGTATTTCTGTTATGCCTAAAAAGATTTATGATATGCTTGACTTGCCACCATTGAAGAATTGTTATTTGGATGTTAATCTTGCCGATAATGTTAAAAAGAAACCTTTGGGGAGGATTGATAATGTGCATATTACGGTTAACAATAACCTTGTCCCCGTTGATTTTGTTGTTTTGGATATCGAATGCAATGCATCTTGTCCTATTGTGTTGGGAAGACCTTTTCTTCGAACCGTTGGTGCTGTTATTGATATGAGGGAAGGTAATATTAAATATCAATTTCCTCTCAAGAAAGGTATGGAACACTTCCCTAGAAAGAGAATGAAGTTGCCTTTTGATTCTATTATTAGAACAAGTTATGATGTTGATGCTTCTACTCTCGATGTTACTTGATTTGCACTTTCTGCGCCTAGCTGAAAGGCGTTAAAGAAAAGCGCTTATGGGAGACAACCCATGTTTTTACCTACAGCAATTTTTGTTTTGTTGAGTCTTGGAAGTTGTTTACTACTGTAGCAACCTCTCCTTATCATGTTTTTGTGCCAAGTAAAGTTTCTATGTCAAAGTTGATGTTATATTTGGGATCGCTGCGCAGAAACAGCATTGCTGTCTGTCACGAATCTGGGCACAGTTCTCTGTAGAAAATTCGAAAAAATCTGCCAATTTACGAGCGTGATCCTCAGATATGTACGCAACTTTCATTAGTTTTGAGTTTTTCCATTTGAGCAAGTCTGGTGCCAGCTTTAAATTCGTCTTTACGGACTGTTCTGTTTTGACAGATTCTGCCTTTTATTTCGCATTGCCTCTTTTGCTATGTTGGATTTATTTCTTTGATCCATTAATGTCCAGTAGCATTATGCAATGTCCAGAAGTGAAAATAATGATTGTGTCACCTCTGAATGTGTGAATTATTAATTGTGCACTAACCCTCTAATGAGTTTGCTTGAAGTTTGGTGTGAAGGAAGTTTTCAAGGGTCAAGAGAGGAGTATGATATACTATGATCAAGAGGAGTGAAAGCTCTAAGCTTGGGGATGCCCCGTGGTTCACCCTGCATATTTTAAGAAGACTCAAGAGTCTAAGCTTGGGGATGCCCAAGGCATCCCCTTCTTCATCGACAACATCATCAGGTTCCTCCCCTGAAACTATATTTTTATTCAGTCACATCTTGTGTTCTTTACTTGGAGCGTCGGTTTGTTTTTGTTTTTGTTTTTGTTTGAATAAAATGGATCCTAGCATTCACTTTGTGGGAGAGAGACACGCTCCGCTGTTGCATATGGACACATGTGTCCTTAGGCTTTACTCATAATGTTCATGGCGAAGTTTCTTCTTCGTTAAATTGTTATATGGTTGGAATTGAAAAATGCTACATGTAGTAATTGGTAAAATGTCTTGGATAATGTGATACTTGGCAATTGTTGTGCTCATGTTTAAGCTCTTGCATCATATACTTTGCACTTATTAATGAAGAAATACATAGAGCTTGCTAAAATCTGATTTGCATATTTGGTTTCTCTAAGGTCTAGATAATATCTAGTATTGAGTTTTGAACAACAAGGAAGACGGTGTAGAGTCTTATAATGTTTACAATATGTCTTTTATGTGAGTTTTGCTGCACTTGTTCATCCTTGAGTTTGCTTCAAATAACCTTGCTAGCCTAAACCTTGTATCGAGAGGGAATACTTCTCATGCATCCAAAATCCTTGAGCCAACTACTATGCCATTTGTGTCCACCATACCTACCTACTACATGGTATTTCTCCGCCATTCCAAAGTAAATTGCTTGAGTGCTACCTTTAAAATTCCATCATTCACCTTTGCAATATATAGCTCATGGGACAAAATAGCCTTAAAAACTATCGTAGTATTGAATATGTACTTATGCACTTTATCTTTTATTAAGTTGCTTGTTGTGCGATAACCATGCTTCTGGGGAACGCCATCAACTATTGTTGAATATCATGTGAGTTGCTATGCATGTCCGTCTTGTCTGAAGGATCTATCATTTTAGTGGTTGGAGCATGCAAAATTGTTAGAGAAGAACATTGGGCCGCTAACTAAAGCCATGGATCATGGTTGAAGTTTCAGTTTTGGACATATATCCTCAATCTCATATGAGAATAATAATCATTGCTACATGCTTATGCATTTAAGAGGAGTCCATTATCTGTTGTCCATGTTGTCCCGGTATGGATGTCTAAGTTGAGAATAATCAAAAGCGAGAAATCCAAAATGCGAGCTTTCTCCTTAGACCTTTGTACAGGCGGCATGGAGGTACCCCTTTGTGACACTTGGTTGAAACATGGCATGCGAAGATCCGGTAGTCCAAGCTAAGTAGGACGAGGTGCGGGCACTATTAGTATACTATGCATGAGGCTTGCAACTTGTAAGATATAATTTTCATAACTCATATGCTTTATTACTACCGTTGACAAAATTGTTTCATGTTTTCAAAATAAAAGCTCTAGCACAAATACAGCAATCGATGCTTTCCTCTTTGAAGGACCATTCTTTTACTTTTATTGTTGAGTCAGTTTACCTATCTCCTTCCACCTAAGAAGCAAACACTTGTGTGAACTGTGCATTGATTCCTACATACTTGCATATTGCACTTGTTATATTACTTTATGTTGACAATATCCATGAGATATACATGTTATAAGTTGAAAGCAACCGCTGAAACTTAATCTTCCTATGTGTTGCTTCAACACCTTTACTTTGATTTATTGCTTTATGAGTTAACTCTTATGCAAGACTTATTGATGCTTGTCTTGAAGTACTATTCATGAAAAGTCTTTGCTTTATGATTCACTTGTTTACTCATGTCATTACCTTTGTTTTGATCGCTGCATTCATTACATATGTTTACAAATAGTATGATCAAGATTATGATGGCATGTCACTTCAGAAATTATCTTTGTTATCGTTTTACCTGCTCGGGACGAGCAGAACTAAGCTTGGGGATGCTGATACGTCTCCAACGTATCGATAATTTCTTATGTTCCATGCTACTTTATTGATGATACCTACATGTTTTATGCACATTATATGTCATATTTATGCATTTTAACTAACCTATTAACAAGATGCCGAAGAGCCGCTGTTTTTCTGCTGTTTTGGTTTCAGAAATCCTAGTAAAGAAATATTCTCGGAATTGGACGAAACTTTCGCCCAGGGTCCTATTTTGCACGAAGCTTCCAGAAGACCGAAGAGATAACGAAGTGGGGCCACGAGGCGGCCGAGAGGGTAGGGGCGGCGCGGCCCCTGGCGCGCCGACCTAGCCCTGGGCCCCTCGTGTGGCCCCTCGCGTTGACCCTCCGCCTACTTAAAGCCTCCGTCGCGAAACCCCCGTACCGAGAGCCACGATACGGAAAACCTTCCAGAGACGCCGCCGCCGCGAATCCCATCTCGGGGGATTCAGGAGATCGCCTCCGGCACCCTGCCGGAGAGGGGATTCATCTCCCGGAGGAATCTACACCGCCATGGTCGCCTCCGGAGTGATGAGTGAGTAGTTCACCCCTGGACCATGGGTCCATAGCAGTAGCTAGATGGTCGTCTTCTCCTTGTTGTGCTTCATTGTTGGATCTTGTGAGCTGCCTAACATGATCAAGATCATATATCTGTAATTCTATATGTTGTGTTTGTCGGGATCCGATGGATAGAGAGTACTATGATTATGGTGATTATCAATCTATTGTTTATGTGTTGTTTATGATCTTGCATGCTCTCCGTTACTAGTAGAGGCTCTGGCCAAGTTTTTGCTTTTAACTCCAAGAGGGAGTATTTATGCTCGATAGTGGGTTCATGCCTCCATTAAATCTGGGACAGTGACAGAAAGTTCTAAGGTTGTGGATGTGCTGTTGCCACTAGGGATAAAACATTGATTCTATGTCTAAGGATGTAGTTGTTGATTACATTACGCACCATACTTAATGCAATTGTCTGTTGCTTAGCAACTTAATACTGGAGGGGGTTCGGATGATAACCTGAAGGTGGACTTTTTAGGCATAGATGCAGTTGGATGGCGGTCTATGTACTTTGTCGTAATGCCCAATTAAATCTCACTATATTTATCATATCATGTATATGCATTGTTATGCCTTTCTCTATTTGTCAATTGCCCGACTGTAATTTGTTCACCCAACATGCTTTTATCTTATGGGAGAGACACCTCTAGTGAACTGTGGACCCCGGTCCTATTCTTTACATAGCATACAATCTACTGCAATTGTGTTTTACTATTTTCTTGCAAACAAACATCTTCCACTCGATACGCTTAATCCTTTGTTACAGCAAGCCGGTGAGATTGACAACCTCACTGTTTCGTTGGGACAAAGTACTTGGGTTGTGTTGTGCAGGTTCCACGTTGGCGCCGGAATCCCTGTGTTGCGCCGCATCACATTTCGCGACCATCAACCTTCAACGTGCTTCTTGGCTCCTACTGGTTCGATTAAACCTTGGTTTCTTTCTGAGAAAACTACTGTGCGCATCATACCTTCCTCTTGGGGTTCCCAACGAACGTGTGAGTTACACGCCATCATGAACGCGGACAAGGTATGTTGAGGATAATTTTGGCCGATTGCGGGAATCGGCCTCCTTTTCCGTTGCAAGGCTTTGGCGATGATTTGCAACTTCTTGGATTTCCACTGTAGCTACGTGGCATGCTGGAGATAAGATCCTTTGCTTTTCATTTTTTGAGGGCCGATCTCAGGGATCGGCCTTGCCACGTATGTCCAATGTCTTGGACTTGCTACTCCGTCCGGGTCATGGATATCATGTTCGTATCAGCCGATGCCTCTGCATCGGCATCAGCCGATGCCTGTGCATCGGCTTTCGCCTGTTTTGGGCGCCATACTTTCTTTGGCGGGCGCGCCTTTGTCTCCAATGTTTGCTGGATTTTCACGGCCAGATCGGGCCGTGCTCTTCTCAACGTGTACAGGTACTGTGCCTCGGCTTCTTCCAAGTTTCGCAGCCGCTGCACCCTACGCTTCTGAGAATGGCTGAGTCCATCAGGGCACCACCTTGGTCGGTGATACCTATCTTCTTCTCCATCTGACTCCTCAAAGTCTTCTTCTTGAGATGACTCAGCTCGTTTACTCTGATGTGGGAGAGGTCCTAGACGCTCGAACACTGAAACTTCGTTCGTCCTTCTCCTTTGCTGTGTGCATTCTGGGCAGTTCTCGATTGTTGGCAATCGGCTCATTCCTGAGTCCCAGCAATGTTTGAAGAAGGGACAGTTCCAGTGCTTATCCACGTTGTCTTGCTCCCTTGACCTCCCACTGGCGCGACGTTCGTACCCGTCGTTGTTGCCGCTATTCTGACGATACCTCCTGTTCTCTGCATCAGACCGACGATATCTTTCATCGTCTTCGTCGTAGCGCCGACGTCGGTCGTACTGCTGCTCATATTTGTTGAGGAGATGTACGGATAATGGGCGCTGATACCGTATGCTTCTCACCTCCTCCTCGGTTAGGTACCGTCTATCGTCGTCTTGGGGCCGGTCGCGTGGAACGGCCTCCTCTTTATCCTTGCCACGGGAGTGGCTGCTCTCTGCTTTGTCCACGCCATGGCGGATCACAAACCCTGCCATATTGACATCGAAAGAGAACCCTGGCTCTCTTATGGAGTGGCTTAGGTCCACCATGTTGACGTCCGGAAACGGACGCATGTCTACCTTCATGGCAAACTGTCCGAAAGTTAATCGGCCTGATTCTATCGCCATCTGAATTTGTGCGCGCAACACTTTGCAGTCGTTGGTGGCGTGCGTGAACGTATGATGCCATTTGCAGTATGGCCTCTTGTTCATCTCTTGTGCCGTAGGGATCTTGTGGCCTTCGGGTAGCTTCAACTGTTTCTCTTTCAGTAGCAGATCGAAGATCTGTTCAGTCTTGGTCACGTCAAAGTCCAACCCTCTTGGAGGCCCTGGCGGGTTCACCCATTTGCAGGACACAGGTACTGGCGTCCGAGTCCACTCGGCTACTGCAACTTCCTGATCTTCCGCGGAATCTTCATCCTCATCAGCATTGACCAGGGTTATCGCGCGCTTGAACTTGTCCTGGTACAGTTCTGGATGGCGCTGTTCATATAAGGTCAGTCTATTGACCAGGTGCGTCAACGAGTTGTACTCAACCTGGAACGTCAGGTCTTTGAACGACGCTGCAAGGCCTGCCACGGCCAGCTCGACTGCCTCTTTCTCAGTTAAGTGAGCCGAATAGCATCGGTTCTTGACAGTTCTGAAACGTTGGATGTATTCAGAGACTGTCTCTCCTCGCTTCTGCCGAACCTGAGCTAGTTCGGCAATACCAGCTTCAGTACCTTCTGAATGGTACTGGGTGTGGAACAGTTCCTCCAGCTGCTTCCATGATTGCACTGAATTTGGTGGCAACGAGGTATACCATCCAAACGCTGGACCGGTGAGGGACTGCGAGAAGAACCTCACCCGTAGCTGATCCGATACTGAAACCATGCCCAGCTGGGCCAGGTATCGGCTCACGTGCTCGATGGAGCTTGACCCTTCTGACCCACTGAATTTGTTGAAGTCCGGAAGCCGGTACTTAGGTGGTAGTGGGATCAGGTCGAACTCATTGGGGTACGGCTTGGAATAGCCGATTATCTTCTTCTTCGGCAAGATGCCGAACTGATCTCTCAGGACTGCGCTGATTTGATCTGCGGTGGAGGTACTGGCGGCTGAGCTTTCCTGGACTGGTGCAGTGGTGTACTTGGCTAGCCACGCTTGTTTCTCAGCTTCCGCTCCTAGACTCCCCGCTGCTGCAGTCGTTCTTCCTGCCGGAACAATCGCTCCTGCTCCGGCGCTCCCTCCTGGTGGGGCCTGGATCGCTTGCGTCCAGCTGTTGCAATCCGGCACATACGCGCACACGTATCCGTGTGGGATTTCCTTGGGCGGGTCATGGAAGAACTGATAGTCGCCCGGGTCACCCCCAACTTTGTAGACGACGTATGCCGGTGAGCCTTGTTGCTGTGGAGCCGCCGTTGCGTACGGCAGAGGTGGCCTGGTGTGGAGTTGCATCTCTCCCTGGTGAGTCCCTAGAACAGGTCCTGAAGGGGAGTATCGACGCTCCATGATCTCTTGCACCACACGGAGCGCAACGCGCTCCAAAGTATTCACCAGGCTCTCAGAGTGCCGATGCAGTGAATGGGCCACCATGTAGTTGACCTCCTGTCGCAGGGCTCTGGTACGTTCATCGAAGGGAGAGCGGATCTACCCCGTCGAGGACGCCTTGTGGAGTGAATCCTTTGAACCGATACCGTGCGCACGGGTCTTCTCAAAGGAGCCGATGAGTTCGGCTTCAATGATGGCCTTCAGCTCATCGTATTTCTTCTTATGATCAGGAGGAAGGTCCTCGTACGTGACCTGTTCCTCCGCCATCTCGGATGCCGATGTTGATGTGGGTGTCGCAGAAGATGTCGACGTGGATGTCGACGTGGATGTCCCACCGGGCGTGCCAGAATGTGTTACCCTCCAAAACCCCCCGACGGGCGTTGGTTAAGCAACACGAAGAGCCGGGAAGCTCCCAGGGCCGCTTAGTGGATCCCTGGCACCTCGCGTCGTCCCGCAAATCTTCTGGCCAACGTCCTGGCGGTTGCTAGGGCGTGCCACCTGACCTAGACCCGATCAGGAAGGTGTTAGTGCTTCGATTGTTCCTGCATGGTAGACACGTAAACATTAAATACGAGCCCTATCGGCTCTCAGGTTTCCCTGTGGATCGGCTCAAGGAGCCGATCGCCCCATGCTTCACGTTGGATTTACAATGGCATGGGGATCCTGCTTGATCAGGACAAAGCTAAAGCGATCCACGACAGTTTAGGGTTTTCACCGCATAATCGGAACGTCCTACGTGCGATCGGGCCTAGCAGCTACGAGAGACGATGCAAACTACCCCTACGAGAGGCCTAAAAACCAACATAACGTTGATCCCCGGAACATCCCTCGCAGGGACGGTAAACAACACCTAACGCACCACCGGATCATCCGACCCCAGCATAAGGCCTAACTATGCAGATATTAAACTAATCCTTGCGTAGCAAGGAGCAACTATAACGGATCGGATCTACTAAGCAAGCAAGATGCTGCCCTTACGTCTAGATCGACGTAAGGGCAGCTAGGTGTCTAGGGACGGCATTGCCACGCAGATATGCACGTGAAAGCGCCAATGCAAGCCCCTAAACACCTAAGGATAAATAGTACTGCTCGCCATCAACAAGGCTTCAGCACGAGCAGTACAAGGATAACGAATAAACGTATACTGCCTAGATCGCTAGATGCGATCTAGGCAGCATGGTGCTTACCCGGGAGAAACCCTCGAAGAGAAGGGGTGGCGATGCGCCTGATTTGTGTTGGTTGAACGATGATTGTCCTCCTTTTCCGATAACCCTAGATACATATTTATAGTCCAAGGGACTTTCTAATTGAGGCGTGCACCTAACCGTGCACGGGCCAGACTCTATCTCTTTAATCTAAATTACAACGCGATCTAATATGTTACAGATACACGGGCCACTTAGCCCAAACTCTTAGCGCAAGGCCGCTTTGAAGATACTCCACGTGTACGTCCTTCAAGCCCATCTTCACTTACGGCCCAACTCCTGATTTGGCCAAAATCGGGTGGTAACAAACCGAATCCTCGGGTGCCTTCCAACATTCACATACCATGGAGGAGTGTCTATTTGCAAAATTAAGTTGCTTACTGATGAATCAGAGCAAAACATGTGAAGAGAATTATTAATGCAAGTTAATTAATTGAGGCTGGGAACCTCATTGCCAGCTCTTTTTGCAAAATTATTGGATAAGCGGATGTGCCACTAGTCCATTGTGAAAGTCTGTCAAAAGTAAATGACAAGATCGAAAGATAAAACACCACATACTTCCTCATGAGCTATAAAACATTGACACAAATAAGAGGTGATAAGTTTTGAATTATTTAAAGGTAGCACTCAAGCAATTTACTTTGGAATGGCGGAGAAATACCATGTAGTAGGTAGGTATGGTGGACACAAATGGCATAGTGGTTGGCTCAAGGATTTTGGATGCATGAGAAGTATTCCCTCTCGATACAAGGTTTAGGCTAGCAAGGTTATTTGAAGCAAACTCAAGGATGAACCGGTGCAGCAAAACTCACATAAAAGACATATTGTAAACATTATAAGACTCTACACCGTCTTCCTTGTTGTTCAAAACTCAATACTAGATATTATCTAGACCTTAGAGAGACCAAATATGCAAACCAAATTTTAGCAAGCTCTATGTATTTCTTCATTAATAGGTGCAAAGTATATGATGCAAGAGCTTAAACATGAGCACAACAATTGCCAAGTATCACATTATCCAAGACATTTTACCAATTACTACATGTAGCATTTTCCAATTCCAACCATATAACAATTAACGAAGAGGAAACTTCGCCATGAATATTATGAGCTAAGAACACATGTGTTCATATGAACCAGCGGAGCGTGTCTCTCTCCCACACAAGGATGAACTTATTCAGAGAACTAAGATAACAAAACAAAAATAAAAGCACACACAGACGCTCCAAGTAAAGTACATAAGATGTGACCGAATAAAAATATAGTTTCAAGAGAAGGAACCTGATACTTTGTCGATGAAGAAGGGGATGCCTTGGGCATCCCCAAGCTTAGATGCTTGAGTCTTCTTGAAATATGCAGGGGTGAACCACGGGGCATCCCCAAGCTTAGAGCTTTCACTCCTCTTGATCATAGTATATCATACTCCTCTCTTGACCCTTGAAAACTTCCTTCACACCAAACTTCAAGCAAACTCATTAGAGGGTTAGTGCATAATCAAAATTCACATGTTCAGAGGTGACACAATCATTCTTAACACTTCTGGACATTGCACAAAACTTCTGAAAGTTAATGGAACAAAGAAACTCATTCAACTTAACAAAAGCGGCAATGCGAAATAAAAGGCAGAATCTGTCAAAAACAGAACAGTCCGTAAAGACAAATTTTAAAATGGCACCAGAATTGCTCAAACGGAAAAACTCAAAACTAATGAAAGTTGCGTACATATCTGAGGATCACGTTCGTAAATTGGCAGATTTTTTCGAATTTTCTACAGAGACTTGTGCCCAGATTCGTGACAGACAGCAATGCTGTTTCTGCGCAGCGATCCCAAATATAACATCAACTTTAACATAGAAACTTTACTTGGCACAAAAACATGATAAGGAGAGGTTGCTACAGTAGTAAACAACTTCCAAGACACAAATATAAAACAAAGTACTGTAGTAAAAAAAAACACATGGGTTATCTCCCAAGAAGTTCTTTCTTTATAGCCATTAAGATGGGCTCAGCAGTTTTAATGATGCACTCACAAGAAATAGTATTTGAAGCAAAAGAGAGCATCAAGAGGCAAATTCAAAACACATTTAAGTCTAACATGATTCCTATGCATAGGAATCTTGTAAATAAACAAGTTCATGAAGAGCAAAGTAACAAGCATAGGAAGATAAAACAAGTGTAGTTTCAAAAATTTCAGCACATAGAGAGGCATTTTAGTAACATGAAAATTTCTACAACCATATTTTCCTCTCTCATAATAACTTTCAGTAGCAACATGAGCAAACTCAACAATATAACTATCACATAAAGCATTCTTATCATGAGTCTCATGCATAAAATTATTACTCTCCACATAGGCATAATCAATTTTATTAGTTGTAGTGGGAGCAAATTCAACAAAGTAGCTATCATTATTATTCTCATCATCAAATATAGGAGGCATAGTATCATCAAAGTAAATTTTCTCCTCAATGCTTGGGGGACTAAAAATATCATGCTCATCAAAGCCAGCTTCCCCAAGCTTAGAATTTTCCATAGCATTAGCAACAATAGTGTTCAAAGCATTCATATTAATATGTTCCATGGGTTTTTTAATTTTCGCATCAAACCATCCATGTCTTAAATCAGGAAATAGAATAAAAAGGTCATTGTTGTCCATTATGCCTAACTAGTGTAAACAAGAAACCAAATGTCGCAATTGCAGAGTCTAAAGGAAATAGCTTCGAGCACACACACAATGGCGCCAGAAAAGTACTTTACCTGGCCGAAGTATGAGCGCCTTTTACCTTTCCTCCCGCAACGGCGCCAGAAAAGTGCTTGATGTCTACGGTGCTTCTATTCTTGTAGACAGTGTTGGGCCTCCAAGAGCAGAGGTTTGTAGAACAGCAGCAAGTTTCCTTAAGTGGATCACCCAAGGTTTATCGAACTCGGGGAGGAAGAGGTCAAAGATATCCCTCTCATGCAACCCTGCAACCACAAAGTAAGAAGTCTCTTGTGTCCCCAACACACCTAATAGGTGCACTAGTTCGGCGAAGAGATAGTGAAATACAAGTGGTATGAATGAATATGAGCAGTAGTATGGCGCCAGAAAAGTGCTTGCTGGCGTGCAGTTGATGGTAGTAATATTGCGGGAAGTAAACAAGCAGTAGTAACGCAGCAGTAGTAACTCAGTAAAACAGTAAACAAGCAGCGATAGAAGTATTTAGGAACAAGGCCTAGGGAATAGACTTTCACTAGTGGACCCTCTCAACATTGATCACATAACAGAATAGATAAATGCATACTCTACACTCTCTTGTTGGATGATGAACACATTGCGTAGGATTACACGAACCCTCAATGCCGGAGTTAACAAGCTCCACAATTAAATGTTCATATTTAAATAACCTTAGAGTGCAAGAAAGATCGATACGACTAAACCAAGTACTAACATAGCATGCACACTGTCACCTTCATGCTTATGTAGGAGGAATAATACACATCAATACTATCATAGCAATAGTTAACTTCGCAATCTACAAGAGATCATGATCATAGCATAAACCAAGTACTAACACGGATGCACACACTGTCACCATTACATCGTGCAGGAGGAATAAAA